>WBMZ01007632.1:0-101670 GCA_013400975.1 Atrichornis clamosus | reverse complement strand
ACACAAACCCACCACAAAGGGCTAATAGTATCAGTCTTTGCCTTTCTGTAAGACCATTATAGAATTCGGTTATCTTTCCATTTCAAAGGAATTTTTGATGGACTATATAAATGGGGTTGGTTTTGGTTGAATTGAGATTTTTCCCCAGTACATGGTTATAATGTTTGATGCTTCTTAGTAAATGGGATTGAAAGATGGCTATTTGTACAAATAGATTGATGAATATTGTGCCTTCCTCTCACTCCTTAGAGTATAGTCTCACATGCTAATGTCAAAGATGACTAATATTTAGTTACTTCAGTTAAGCCAAGACCAAATTGCAAGTGACTTTCAGTCAATTCAGTAGAGAATGCTGCATGCATCACTGCTGCATTGAATGGAAGAGGTTTTACCTAGTCTGTCTTTTATACTTTTAGAATACAGAATGGAGGTGTGTGTAGCTAGAACACTAGGTGATGAAGACTAGGTGGCTAAGAGGTAGAACTGCTCACTCTTCTTTACCTGATCATGTAGCACAAGTGACCTCTTGTACTCTTACTACCTATGTAAGATTTTGCTACATTTATTGTAGCAGAAGTTAAGAGTGTTGAAAAGAATTTACTGACTTCTTACCTTAGTGGTTTTGTCATTTTCGTGCTTTTTCCATTTGAAGTACAGATACTTAGGTTAGGATTTAAGCAGGGGAAGGAAGCATATGATTGTGATTAATGAGTTCAAGTTCATCCAACTCGGATAGTGTTGGGAAACATGAATATGCTAAAGTTGACCCAAGAAGGTCTTGCCTTAGGTGCCAGGAGATTTTTTTTAAAGGGAAGCAGAGGGAGCCCTTAGTCTGTAAAATACTGGAAAGCAAACATAAGTCATGCATTCTTGTTGTCCACCAAGTTAACTGTGCATGTGTTGTTATTTTTCTAACCACAGGGAGTTTGACAGCTTTGGTGTATCAGCATTCCATCACTCCACTGGCATTGCCCTGCAAGCTCCTCATCCCAGACAGAGGTATGCTTCTTGAAGTACAGAAGAGATATTCTCAGCCATGCTTTGCTTCAAAGTATCAGTGTCTGAAGGCAGGTGAATGTGTCACAAGTTGAGATATAAGCAAAACTGCACCGGGAAGGAAGCTGTGTTTTAAAAGTGATTCTTCGGTATTGGTGATGACCCTTTGCCAAGGTGTAGTTGTGAGCACACTGGTACTATGATATCCCAGTCATAAACATGCATGCATCATGGAAATCCACATAGTGATTTAGCATGTAGGAGAATAGATTGCCGTCTTAGACATGATACTATCTATGCCAGTGTGTAGTTAGGTTTAACCACTTATTCGGGTCTGGATAGCAAAAAGATAAATAGATTAAGAGCAGATAGTGCCCTGAGTGTGGCACTGGCATGAAGAGCGCAGCAATTTGCACAGGTTCAAATATTGTTTAAATAAATGTTCAAAAAGCTAGTGTTGCTTCATGGGATTATAATTCTAATTTTGGTTACACTGATTTCATAAACCATGCTAAGACAAAATCAAAATGATGTTGATGCTTGTCCAATAATTCAGTTGTCTGATGCTCTCCCACATGAAGTTAACCCCAGATGCATTACTGAAATGTTAAACATTCTTGTGGTTTTTGACTGAATTCTTTAGACTTTTGTTACAGACTGTATGTTAATGTACAAAAGTAGCATTTGATTTATGCAAATGCATTAATGAAAACATTTTAGCACAGAAATATGCTGTGGTAGATGTGACAAGAGATCTAATGTATTTACATGGCAAAACAGTGTGGAGGTGGGCTTGTTCTCCTTATCCCTCTCACCTAAAATGGAAAACTTATTCTGTTTTTCCAGAGGTGCAGGACTGAAACATTTGCCTTGTCCTGAATAAACATAACACGGTGAAATTTTATTTTGGATTTATTTTTTAATCTGATTTGATCATGCATTTTAAGATCTTCTGTGGCTAAGGGCAGGATACAGTGCCTGGAGTATTTTAAGTATCTGGATAACTGTAACTCTAGACATGTGAATTATGTCACAGACTATATTATGGCTGTCTTCCTCATTTCATTATATTCAAAGACAGCATACATCATGCTAAATGTAGCAGTAAGTGGGATCTTTTTACATGCGTTTATACACCTGAAATAACATGGTGGTGGACAGTTGTCTCACTACTTTTAACAAACAGTTGGGAGGCAAACATTCCACTGCTGTCTTGATGGTTCAGATGGAGTTTTTCAACTTAAGAGGAAAGGAGCATTATGTTGTCATCTTCTGAATCAAAATATAATTAGTTGATTTCATCATGATAACACAAATTCTTTGTGTCTAATTAGTGTAAGTTATACAAATCAAATGAGATACTTGAAATCACCTTATTTAAAATATTTTCAGGTTGTAGTGAGAGGATATAGCTATAAGTACTGTCTTAGTGTGTCATCATGTGTGATCCTGCATCATATGCCTATGTAGTTATGTCTTTTATTGTCAGGAAATAAAGGTTGAGCATCCCTCCTGCAGTGCTCAAGCCAAAAAAACATGATGCAGCACAAAACCCACATAAATTATTGTAATTGCAGATACAAGATTGTTTCACATTTCCAGGAGTTGTCCAGGAGATGAGATCACAGTTACAAATGCTAAGCTCATACTTGACCCTGGGCTTCAATTTGTTGATTCAAGTCCAGACCAGACATAGACAGTGTTTTCTGTTTGCAGATCCCTTGGAGGAGATAGCGGAAACTTCTCCACAAACTGCTGCCAACTCAGCTGCAGAGCTTCTCAAACAGGGTGCAGGTCTGTTGAACTTTATCCTTGCATTTGACTGTCACCAAAGTTTGTGTCTTACAGGCTGGGAGAAGCGGAAGCTTAGACTGGGTAGAAGGAAGTGTAAAGGGAGCAGTTAAATTTAGAGTACTGTGTAGAAAGGGCACTGTGAGGGTATGTACCAGGTTCTTTCTGTCTTCTGCAACCAGCTCCTAAGTTCTACAATCCTGTGTTTGCATTCCAGACGTGTGTCTCACGAGAATATGAGGTGTACATAGGTTTCTTCAAGCATGGCAATTTTTAAGCAGGACATTGCTTTCATAACTGATAAACTTTGAGAGGATATTTTCAACCTGTGGTTGCAGAGGTTCAAGAACTATATCTAAGGTCTGCAAAAGCCAACTAAGGAAGGTGTTCAGTAGGGTTAAGTTCTCATCATAGAGGTTAACAATACTACTGGAAAATGCTTACTGTGCCATCAGTCTGGAAAAAAAATGTTAAGCAACAATGCCCTGTACTTCACCTGGTGCTGCATGTTGTTAGGAAATGTCATGTGTTTTTTCCATTGGATGCTGTTTTATGGATTTTCATGCATAATGCAGCACCCATTCTGGCATGTTGAGTTGTGTTACCACAAGCTCATTTGCTGTGACCGAAGAGCCCTGACCAGAGGACCTCCAAATGATGTGATGCTGTGCATTGGTACCATCTGTGTCACTGTCAAACTGGGATATTTGCAGCAGCTGTGTGTAGAGGTGTGCTCTGCTTCTTACCTGCTTTGTTAGTGTGCAGCTGATCTAGAGAGCTAGTTAAACAGCCTGCCTGAAAAAGTGTGGTGGCATCCTAACTCACCATATTGGACGATTCTCTGAGTCCCCCCTGTGTAATCTTAAGGTTGTCCTTAGTAGAAATGCAGCCACTGTGTTATTCCACTGTACAGTGGCATGGCTGGGGGGTCCTGTCTGCTCTCCCATGGTCCTTGGTTTTCAGGTTGCTATGAATTCTCCCCAGGAGCCATCCAGTTCGTGCCATTAGAGCACGGGAATACTCTACATTTGCCACTCTGCTTTGAGTTTAGACTACCACTGAAGCCACAAGTGAGTGTTGTGGCCAAGCAGGCCTTTCTAAGAACGTTGCCTCATTGCCCTCACACATTTTAGAACATTTCTGAAGGAGCAGTTGTCAAGCTGAGCAGCTCTGGAGAGAGTGTTTCTCCTTGCTTGTGCAGTAATTTGCTTTGACTTAAAAATTTGAAGCACCACTTTCAGTGCTGTAATTGAGCAGGTATGTGTGGCTGAGACAATGGCTAGCCTTTGTGAGGCTGTGCTGGGAATGACCACGTGTTGGCTCACTGGTTGGTGTTTGTTGTGGCCAACAGGGCAAAAAAGGAGAATTAATTTTTGTAGAACTGTACCTCTAGAAAAGCCAACAAAAGGGGCATATGTTTCCTTTTGAGAAATGTTGGCTTCTCCTTGTTCAGACAATGCTTTTCAAAGAAAAAGACATAATTTTTCCTTCAACTGAGTCAATAGTCAGATAACACCTTAGGGGAGCTGTCATATCACGGATCATTTTGGGTACTTAGTACATTTGTTTTTAACCTGTTTTGTTGTTGTTTTTGTTTTTAATCAAGGGTTTGGAACCCGAATAGATAAATTAGCTAGGAGAGATTCTGAGGATTTGGTTTGTTTGGTTTTTTTTATTTGGTACATCCAAGGGTCCATTTTCAGTCACAGAAGCATCCAAGTTACAGAGTTCAATACTGAAATGCAGACCCA
The DNA here is from genome assembly GCA_013400975.1 of Atrichornis clamosus. Taxonomy (NCBI): domain Eukaryota; kingdom Metazoa; phylum Chordata; class Aves; order Passeriformes; family Menuridae; genus Atrichornis; species Atrichornis clamosus. The sequence continues at coordinate 97,132 of WBMZ01007632.1, read as the reverse complement.
AAATATGTAAACTGAGTCCTTTCAAAGAAACTTCAAAACAGATACACTTTCTCCCTGCCTTTCTTTACCCTTCTCTCATTCCACAAGCAAAAAATTGTTTTCCTAGAGTTACTATTTTTATAGCTGTCTGAAAAACCTAATAAACATTTCCAGTTACTATCTAAATGCAGAAGCTGACTAGAAATCCTTTGCTTCTTCATACAGTGACAGATAAAGACTAGAAACCATACAGATAAGAGGCTTTTTCGTAGAATACACTTTGCTTTATTAACCTTTCTGTTCAGCAACAAAATTTTCTGCCCCAAATAAATTGCAGTTCTTCATTTCTGTTTACACTAGCACAGTCAAGAAACTAATCATTCTGAACAAAGGACATTCCCAGTCTAAAAGCAGCATTGCTAAGCCGTTGGTGGTGGCCAGATGTGCTCCAAAATGCCACCTGTGAACACGAGAGCAGCAACATTGCAGGACAGCTGCATTGCATGAAAGGTCTTCCTTTTGTTCTAGCTTTGGGTATGGTTTTGCTGGGATTACTGTCATTGATATCTTGTTAGAGCATGCATGAAGTTCTTAAATGAGAAATCTTCCGGTCTTTCTCATTATCTTTCCTCTCATTTTTAAGCTGACATATTTGCACTTTCCAACCCTTTTGTAAAAGGTTCCATTTATTATTTTTTCTGCTATATTTGGTGTATTTGGTGACTGCTGTTTGAACTATCACTTTGAGGGCAATCTAAGTGCCTAATTTAGGCAATTGCCTAAAATGCTTGGCAATTTCATTTAGAAACAAAACCTGAAAACAGTCTGTTGACACCAATACATTGTGTGGCAGAAGAGGAAGGGACTCTTGAGGTCACAGAAGTGATGTGTGTGGTTGTGAAAGAAGGGAAGCTTCCTGTGGTGGGAAAGAGAGGATAACCAAGAACTTTAGATCTGTACCAACCATACACAGTAATGAGGTGAGAAGAAGAGAGCTTATGGTTTAGGATGTTATTTATGATTTTTGGTTGCTACTTGTCATCTTAAATCTCTCTCTGCATGAATTGTAATTGATTCAAGAAAAAGTTATTGAAACTTTCACAGCAACACACAAACACATTATGGAAATTTTACACTTGCAAATCAAATAAATCAAATTTCAGGATCCCTTCTTTTACTGATGGACTCAGGAGCTTGAAGTTACTGGCCTGATCATGACGCTGGAATCAAACTTAGGCTTACGCAGTTTCTAACTGTATGATTACTTGGTTATTTTGAAAGTGCCAACGTTTAGCTCTATAATTTTATGTAGATAGTCATAGGAGAAAGCTTAAGTCAGATTACAGAATAGCCATATGAAGAGAGAAGCTGTTAGATTTAATCTTTGTTTTCATAGTAACGTTGACAAGCCAAACTAAACTGCTAAACACATGAAATATTAACATGGTAATTTGTTTGTGTCAGCTGTCAGAGTTGTAAATTTTGTCCTGGATAGCTACACAAATGTTTTTACCAGACACAAAGTCTCTCGGTACCAGTGTTTAGCTATGGATGTACATAATCGTTCTTGCTTGTTCTTGATTTGTTTATAAATTTGACTATATACCACAGTTCCATAGTAAGCATGTGAATAATTGTATTAATACTGTTTAATAATAAAATTTATACTGCACAACGTTAGATGGCACTGTACTATAATATGTAGTATTATACAGTACTACAGTACTACTATATAATGCTGTAGAATATTAGTGCATCTTTTCCTAGTGCTCACTGCAGATTTGATACAAAACCATATTAAAAAAAAAAACTGTGTGGCCTATTCTAGCCTTAGAAACCAATCAGCCTCTATTTGATAGAGATATGTCAGAACTTGCTAATATCTCTAGAAGAGGAATAGTACTTTTAGAAGTAACTGCATGCTGAAGTAAAGAATAGACCTAAAAATAAATGTCACTAATTTTTATCACCATAGAAGTTTTTTTGTTTGCCCTGAAATCACTAAACATACAAACCACTATGCAATTAATGAGAAATGAGCTTTGCAATAACTCTCGGTTCTTTCTGGAGTCAAAACATTCTTGTCTTGCCAAACATGTGAATGGTTTCCTTTGAATATAGTTTAAACTGCAAATGTGTGTTTTCTTACTGGCTGATGTATTTGAACTTAAAAGCAAAATATCCCCATTTTCTCCCTTCAGAAATGCCTTTGCTCCAGTACTGCCTACAAGTGTACTCTCTAATGCTGTCTGGCATTTATTAAAATTTCAGGACCTGTGGGTAGTAGATAAAAATAGTCATTGCCTTTGATAAAAAGGTATGAAAAACAAAGGGAGAGCAAAAGTCCTATGACCTCTCAAAATCTTTACCCTCTTTCATTACAGCATGTAATGTTTGGTACCTGAATTCAGTGGAGATGGAGTCCCTCACGGGCTACCAGGCAGTACAGAAAGCCTTGAGCCTGACACTGATGCAAGATCCTTCTCCTGTCTCAACCGTTGTCCACTTCAAGGTGTCTGCTCAGGGAATCACACTGACAGATAATCAAAGAAAGTAAGCAAAAGAAGGATGGGAAGAGAATATCCGGCCCTGTCCCCAGCAAGTGTTGGCCACTGTTGATTTGATGTTCCTAGTTACATTCTTCAATCTTTGTCTCAGAGGATACTAGGATTATAAGAATGATGGTGATTGTGTAAGATGGTTGCAGTACTGGAAAATACATTCTTTAAGCAATGGACGTCACTTCCACAGGGCATATTTTACCTCTGGAAGGTCATTTTGACATGGCTTTTTTTTATTGTTATGTCATATAAAAACAGAAAGTAATGGCTTTGCCAGCATTTGATATTGAACCTATTCAGTGAAATAATTTATCTTCATGATGTCTTTCACCAGTATCTCTGAACAGAGTAGATGCTGTGTATCTCCAGTATTTGAAATAGTGTTTTGGATAGCCTGTAAAAAACTATGATAAAAAGTTAATTTTTTTACTACCATAAACTCTTTCAGTTAGAAAAATGACACTAACAGAGGAGGGACAACAGGAATTCATTATAGGTTAAAAAAAAAATGGTTCTAGACTTCTGAATTCCATGGGGTCTGCAGTCATATATAGCAGATCAAGGACAGAACCTTAAATTGTAATGCCTAGGAGTGTGTACTTTTTTTGAAATGTAATATGATAAAATTATTCACAAGTTCCAAGAAGCTGCCTGTCCCACTAAAATAGTATCTAAATGACCAGCTTTTAGAAAAAAATACATTTCATATTCCTAGTCCTTTTTCTTGGCTTGAGAGTCAGTTTTCCTTTGGCTTAAAAACTTGATGTTAGTGTTTTAAATATGTATTTGTTTGATTGGAGCAGTTCAGATGGCTTTCAACATCACTCAGAGATAGCAAAAAAAATACTATTATCTTTATCAAATTAGGACTAAATATAATCTATTTTTCAGATCTATTTGTTGTTTAGAATTCTAAGCATCTTTACTATTTCTGATATTTGTTCTATTTCTTCCTATCCAGACTCTTTTTTCGGCGACATTATTCAGTCAACACAGTTATTTTCTGTGCTTTGGATCCGCAGGACAGAAAGTAAGGATGACAAACAGTATTTTTAATATGTTGTTTGTATTGCTGATATACCTAAAAACTCCAACAAACAACCAAAACTAACCCAGCTTTCATTTTTATTTCTCCATTCTGTTTTTTTACTGCTTTCTTAATGGACAAGGTGGATGAAAGATGGCCTTTCTGCCAAGTAAGTGGAGTCTTTAACTATATGTTTTAGGAATATCACTGAAGTGATCAGTTTCTTGGTGTTCTGTGTTACTTTTGTTAGAGATGTGGAAGGGATGCAGCTGTTCAGAGACAAGAATCTCTCAGACCACTGTAATTAGACTTGACTTACTTCATCTACACCTCTGCAAGTTGGAGTCTGATTATGTGATGGGTGATGGTGGGATGTGTGGAGCCAGAACTAGCATGATTTATTTGAATTGCATGTCTGTGATTTGACTATGGTTTCAGAAGCTGAAACAGAGCTATTTGCTGCTCAGTTTTGTGTTCTACCTGTCCAGCAAGACTAATACAACCTTACTTGTCTCACTTAGACTGAAAGCTTTTAAAAAAATCCTTCCCCGGTACATAGATGAAAGTGCTCCTGGTTATATTAGTGTGGGACATAAATATATAATTAGCAGTGGATTGCGAAGTGTTTTCTGTGGAAGGCAAATGTTGTTGTCTCCCTTTAATCAAAAGAAAAAACTTAAACAGAGAGGCTTAGGCACTTGTTTCTGGAAAGGAACAGAAATAGATGCCTTAAATCGTTTTTCCAATACTCTGTCCACTGAGACATGTGGCCCTCAAAAACCTCTGTTTAGGCAATCCCTGACGCACCACCCACCCACCCACCCTGAAAGCAGGTAAGAGAACAGCAGTGTAGAATCAAATTAAATATACCCCCAGGGTCAGCAGCACGTCTCTGACAGCAAACAGTACAGGATGCCATATAGACAGAGTAGAAGGAAAGGGATAGTCTCCTTCCCTGATTGTCTCCTGAGCTGGCTGGTCCATCTGAACCACTGTGTTAAGCAGTCACATGGGACCTTGTCCATCAGAACAGAGAAGTCTGCTTTGTGTTCTTGGTTTCTGCAGTATCTTTTCTGCTTCATGAAGCGAGACAATGCCTGTCTGTCAGCTCTCTGACATACTGTGATTGCTGCCCTTGCAGAGTGTTTGGGTTCATTGCCAGGAAACAAGGCAGTGCCACAGACAACGTATGCCACCTCTTTGCAGAGCATGATCCAGAGCAACCTGCCAGTGCCATTGTGAACTTTGTATCAAAGGTCATGATTGGATCCCAGAAGAAGATCTGATGCCTTTCCATCCTTGATTCAGAGCTCCTCGCTGACTTCACTGAAGGAAATCACTGTGAGAGGGAGAAAGGCTATTCAGCAACAATGTCTGAACCTTGTCATTCCCAATAAGGAAAGCAGAGGATGATCTGTGCATTATGTTTGCAAGAGTTCAGGCTTTTATTTGAAGATGCCTCTGACTTCACAAAGCATTATTTCTTTGTTTTTATCTCAGAGGACAAAACAAAAGAAGCTGGGTGCCACCTAAACCCATGTAGCCGTTACCTGAATGAAGCATAAATGAAAAACTTTTCTCCTGAAGGTTTTCTAATATATCTTCACATGCTATTTCTCATCATTTATTGGAGCAGAAATACTCACTAGATTGTGCTACTTTTTTGTTTAGAAAATGTGTTATAAAACCTCCACAAAGGCACTTGCCATGGTTGCATCAATGGTAGTTACAGGCCTTGCTAACATTAGGAGAATGGATCGTCTGAGGAAGACTATTTGCTCTTCCCTTCATCTTTGTGATCAGTGATGAGAACTGAATGGAGAAAGGGGAAGGTGTATGTGAAGAGGAGGTTTGTGCAAGTTGATTCTGGTAAGAAAGGAGTGGCAGTGTGAGATATTCAGGAAGATTGCTCTGTAGTTAATGTTAAGGCTGATCTGGTTTAGTTTGAAAACTTCTCAGTAGGGGAGAAGTGGCAGAACAAAAAAAAGTGTCAAAATCTGTTCTGTAATTAGGGTCTGTTTGTATTATTTTTTGATACAGAGAACTAAGCAGGGAAGATTAGGCATTTTAGTAATTACAGGATAAAAATGAGGGAAAAGCAAAGAGGAAAATTGTATCATTTATACATTTTTACCTGTGCCAGATTATTTATAGTAGATCTCAGATCTTGATATGTCATAAGATAATTCTTAAACTAGACCACTGTTGCGCTTTGCCTCTTTAGCACTACTTTATGTAAGTAAAAGTGGGTATAGCCTGTGCCTTGCTAGAGAAAATGGTCTGGTATTTAGACTTTTGCCTTACAGTGACAAGATACTTCCCATTTTCTGCCTCTGCAATACTATTTTATTCTCCTACCCAATATTTGTGGATTCTTTTAGCCCATTATTTTGCTGGAGTTTGGAGGATTTTTTACGGTTTTTTTCAATCTGTAGGAACTATATTTGGTTTGTTATTACTTGAGTTAGGAAATCTGAAAGTGAATGGAATTTATTTTGTTGCTCTGTCCCATTTCTTGAGAGCATTTATGTTGTGATTTCTACAACCATCACACTTGTACATATCTCTGTATCTTTCTTAACACATTGATATTTGAAATGCATAAGAAAGTGCTATTTAGCTTTACAGAAAATTGATACAGTAGGTTACAGTGGAAGCCTGCACAAGGGGAATAAGCCACTGAGATCTGCTGTAATTCCCATTCACTCAAAAAGAGCTGTACTAGACCCCTATATGGGAACTGATCATTACAAAGCAGCTTTAGTGTGACAAGTGCTGAAAAAGTTTATTGCTTCTATTTCTTTCATGTGTGGCTGTCAACATTATATTAATAACCTGAGGAATAAAATAACATGCTGAATTACGCATATTGATGGATGAGCCACTGGGTTAAGTAGTAGCTGTACCCACTTGTAGATTTTAATCCTTTTATCCACTGTTACTAAATAATAGTTAGATGGAATGAGGAAATCTAGTTGGGCTATATTGTAAGAAGATTCCACCAATCTGAACTACATTTATCTTGTATAGAATATTATTTTTTCTTGATAGCTCTCTTTGTATTTCCTGAAGTATTAACATCATGTAAACCTTATTCAGTGACCATAGCCAAAGTGTTACGAAATTATTTAACTGTCAGTTTTGTGTAAATAACTTCATGCTTTTTAAAAGGAAGGTGGTGAGGAAGAGAGAGAGAAGAAAGATTTGAAGTTTAATGTATTTGGACCAGAAAGTGGTTTATTAGTAGCAGTGGGCATTGGGTGTCTGTAGAAGGGTGAAGCAATCCAGAGCACAGTAGCTACCATTGAAGCAACAAAGGCAAGTACCTCTGATTTGTAACAAATAATTCTGTTCTTCTGGCACAGAGGTATACTGCTTAAACAGTGTTTATGTACCATCCAAAAAAGAATGCAGTTCTTGCTTCTAGGGGCTTTGCTCCTTTAAAAAAATGTGAGGACAAGTTTTCTTTTAATACTCTTTTGGTGTACAAAGATTCCAATTGCCTAATCTAGTCACCCTGTCAGAGCCCAGAGAATTTCTTCAGCTGATATCTCACATAGATTTAAATCTCAATTAGATTTAAATCTGATGTGTTGTGAGCATTGAAATGAGGAGGAGTTTTTTACTATATTTTTTCACTTCTGTAGATAACAAATTTTAGTGTGTCTTCTTAGACACTGAGTGTTAGCCTTTGGGCTGAAAATAGTATGTCTTTTTTTCCCATGTACTGTCATTTCCATTCAGGACCTTATTTTTTATTCCTTATGCTTTCTCAAGGTCTGCTGAATTCAAATCGTGAGGTATGTAATGCTGACACTCCTTTGGTTCCTGGGAGTTTAGCTCTACTTGCTCAGTGGGAAAAAAGAAGTTACCCTGTTTATAAGGGAGGTTTTTTATTACGCATTCCTTTGGATGGTATATTGCCACGTGCTTTTGCTTTTTAATGAATTTAAAAATGCATAAAGCAACATAGTTCACTATGTACCATTACGTAGTCTATGTAGAAAAATATTAATGAAACTTATATTTTCATGGCAAATACAAGACTTTCTTTAATACAGCACTTTCTTTCAAGATTTTTGGTAGATGTGTATATGCAGTTTCATAACTAATGGCAGCAAATTGACACATGTATTTAGCCAGACTCCTGTTAATGTGATTAATAAATATATTACTATAATAATACAGTGTTAAACTACAAAAATGCTAAAAGCCATGTTTTTAATTAAATGGTTTCACTGTATCCAACAGTATCATTAAAATCTTAATGTTTCTTTCCTGGTTTTTCCTATTAGTGAAAATTTTTACTCTTTTCTTGAAATTGTAAAGAAGCATCTAAAGGTCTTCATTATATAAATGAATGTTCTATAAATTCTTTGTATAGTCATTTTCTCTGCTCTTCAGATACCTCCTCTTTCAGATTATAATAAAATTACAAATGTGAAATTCTACCACACAATGTCACAGGGCAGTGTGTTCTGAATGAAAGTTACCTTCTGGCATTCAAAACTAGCTGATGAGCAAAACCTTCTTCATTAATTAAGAATAGTTTGGGTGCTGGAGTTTAGTTTTAAGAAGCATTTGAGATTTCTTTCAAGGATTTGACTTCACATGAGTCTGTGTTAGTGGTTCAAGTCAGCTAAAGTATATGATTTTCCTAGTTCATTTGTGGTTATAATGGTACAAAAGTACCTTTTGCCTCCATTGCATATTTCAATGTAAGGAGGAAGAATATGATGTCATCTTCGGAGATGTTGTATCCATGTAACTGTGCCTTCACAGTACCTACATTGGAAAACCTTCTGGAGGAGGGTGAGAAATCTAACCCCTAGCTGAAATAGGTTGGAATCAGTGTGTCAGCTACACACTGAAGGTTGAGTTATGTACATGCTTTATCAGGATTATTTCTGAGACTGATAAACTCTGGTATGTCATGCTGATGCCTTTTCTATGAGGCATAGAGTGGCAGCAATTTTTCATTCAGTGTGCTTGACTGTCATTCATCACTCCAGGCAATTGGGGGAATGATGCAGAGGTGTAATGCGAGAGTTATTAATGAAAAGTATTCATCTTTTATTGGAATGAATTATAATGTGGAACAGATACCAAGGATGCAACAGTGAAATGGGTCTTCTGTGTCAAGAGTCCCTTCTCTCCTGTTAAACTCTAATCCTTGAGCCTGGATGCCATTGTGCGCATGTGTGCTGCTATTGGGTGCATTTTAAGGCTGCTCTGGGGTCTGTTGGCTCAGTGGAAGAAAATCTGCTTTCAGTATTCATCCTAGATATATTCACGACTAGTTTATATGCAGTTGTTCTTATGCCAGCATTCTCTTCGTATTAATAACTTGAAGTATTTATAGCAATAGATCTTTCCCCCCTTGTGTCCCTCAGCCTTCTTCTGGCAAGGCTAAACAAGTCAGCACTCGGCCTTTACATGTTTTTGTCTTTGAAAGGGTGCTCTTTGTCAGTTAAATAATTTCTTTGGAGAGACCTTTAAGTGAACAGCCAGACTCTTTAAAATAGGGACAGAAGCTGCTGCCTTGTGATTTTTTAAATATTTACTTTAGAAAACTCTTGAAACAAGAAAACTTGGCCCACTATATAGGCAGAGTAAATCCCTCATCTGCTTCTGCTGTTGATATCTAGCAAAAAGGTTACAGTAGTGTAAACTACTGCGTGCACAAAGGAAATTACAAGGGCAAATAGCTAAAGAAGTTTTTAAAAGCCTAAGTCAGAAACAGGAAGCTTGCAAGAGACCTAGCAAATCGGACAGACTACCAAGAGGGCAAAGGGAGCTTTTTAGAGAATTTAAGGATCTTGCTGAATAATGGAGACAGGATTTGCATTACATGTCACTACAAGGGCTATCAAACCAGAACTATTCCCTTCCTTTGAAGACATGCAGTATCTCATAAAGCACAAATGTTTGGACCAATTTTAATGTTTTAGTATTTGCTGAATTATGGGGTGGTTGAGGGTGGAAGGGACCTAAAGAGGTCATCTAGTCCAACTCCCTTGTTCGAAAAGGGCCATCTAGAGCCATTTGCCCAGGACCATGCCCAAACTTGAATTCTCCAGGGGTGGAATCTCCACAGTCTGCCTAGTCAACCTGTGGTAGTTCTTACTCACTCTCACAGTAAAAGAGTGTTTCCTGATATTCAGAGGTAACCTCCTGAGTTTCAGTTTGTGCAAGTCTCCTCTTGTCCTGTCATGGAGCACCACTGGAAAGAGCGTGGCACCCTCCCTGTGTTCTATACACATTGATGAGCTTCCCCTGAGCCTTCTCTTCTCCAGGCTGCACAGCTCTCTCAGTCTATTTTGTGTCACTGACAGACTTGGTGAGGGGACACTCTGTGCCATCATCCATCCAGGTCATTGATTAACATGTTAAATAGGACTGGACCCAGTATGGACCCCTGGGGTGGACCACTAGTTACTGGCCTCAGCCTGACCTCGCACAGCTCATCAGCACTCTCAGTGCCCAATTGTTCAGGCAATTTTCAATCCTCTTTACTGTCTGCTCATCTAGTCCCTACATCAACAGCTTGTCTATGAGGGTGTTGTCCAAGATGGTGTCAAAGGCCATACTGAAGTCCAGGAAGACAATATTCACTGCTTTGCCTTGATCCAAGCCAGTGATTTCATCACAGAAGGTAATCAGGTTGATCAACGATGACTTCCCCTTGATGAAGCCATGCTGACTCCTTGAAGGTGATTAGGGCACTGGAGCACCTCCCCTGTGAAGACAGGCTGAGAGAGTTTGCATTGTTTAGCCTAAAGAAGCAAAGGCTTCAGGTAGACCACAGCCTTACAGTAGTTATAGAAGGCCTACAGCAAAGATGAGGAGGGACTCTTTATCAGGCAGTGTAGCAATAGGATGATGGGTTAGATGGGTAATGGTTTTGAATAGAAAGAGGGGAAGTTTAGAGGAGGAAATTCTTCAGTCAGAGGGTAGTGAGGCACTGGAACAGATTGCCCAGAGAAGGTGTGGATGCCCCATGCCTGAAAGTGTTCAAGGCCAAGTTGGATTGAGCTTTGAGCAACCTGATCCTAGTGGAAGGTCTCCCTGCCCTTATGAGGACCTTTAAGATCCTTTCCAACCCAAGCCATTCCGTGATCTGCTATTCTATGACCCACAAACAGCTGCTGTTTTGCCTTGTGAAGATTTCTTCTCTGGGTACACAATTTTGGCAGTGTTCTATGGAAAGTGCTCCAGGTTGCAACTAACTGCTAGTGCCTTTCCAGTAAGATAAGCAGCCTTTATAAATTGATTCACCTCAAATTCCTGCATGACCTTTTAAAAACCGAAGTCTTTAAAATCATTAAAGTACATTTTCATAATTGTAAAAATCTAACATCTTTGGTAGAGTTGTTTCAAGAGTTGTTTAAAAAGCAGAATTAGCTTTTTACGTAACAATTACTTTTTTCTGATATTGTGCACATACTGTCAGAATTTTTAAAAGTATATACAACTGTTCATATCCAGTCTAATTAAATCTGACTTTCGGATTTTTTCCTGTTGCCACCTGTATTATGTAAAAGTTCATTATTTGTTTGTAAAGCAGATGACAGGTATGAAAGAAAATACAGGAAAACAAACTTGGATGAAATGCACTATGGATGGGGAATCAAAATGTGGGATGGAATTAGCCCAGGAAACGTGCATGCTTGTGCTTACTGCAGTACAATAATTCAGCTTTAAAAATAAAGAGAACTGTGTTGTTTTGTACATTGCAGTACTAGTTTCGAGCCTTTCTGTTTGCATGCTACTGTGAAAATCACATTGAAGTGCATGATAGCTGTTCATACTTTGGATATGCAAGGGATGAGGCTTCAGCAGGAAGCTTCACAGCACCCAAATTTTCTCCCTGCATATGAAAATAGTTAAAATGCATTCGTACAATTTAGTGCTACAGCACAGTTGGGGTCATACTCTCACATATAGGCATGTTTTGCTCCAACTGACAAAAAGACAACAACCACTGCAACTAATAGCTAGATGAAATCATTGTCCTTGCTGGAGCACTCAAACAACTTTTGACCACTTTAGTCTCTTTCCATAACAAGTACCAGGTATGTGAAACAGCACTCAGAAGTGCTAGCTGTTAAGGATTTTTATTAAGTAATCTGGCTGAACATGTGTCAGTATATTTTGTGACAAGGAGTTATGAAAAAATCCCTGAAGATGGTATTGATCATGTAGTGACAAAACAACAGTGTGTGGTATGTACACGCACTGAAACCTGTATATGAATTGTTCCTGTTAAATATACATTTGATCTCACACCGTCTAGTTAACTGGAGAACATCCAGATTTGATATTTATTTTTTCCATGTTATTTCTTACATGGGATCCATCCATATCTGTTTCTCTAAAAAATTGGAATGAACATAGTTCGAATCTCTGCAGTGGTAATACTTAGTCACCTTTCGCTATAACTTGGGACTTCTGTGCCTTGTTTTGTTAGAATAACATGTTGAAGAGCTCAGAATTTTGCTTACTCTTACCTCTGATACATTTGTTAGGTGTGCAATACTTTAATGCCTGAACCTTAGTCCAGTTCACCAAGTGACGTGCAGTCTGAGTATATATTTTCCTGTGTGCATAGTCACACAAAGACTTTTTTAAAGTACTGTGTTCTCACTAAAGTTATCTAAGTGTGTATGTACTTTCAGACTCAAGCAAGATGTTGGTGAGATGTAACAGATAAGATTTTTAGAAAGCACTGGAGAGAGAAAAAAAATCCCAGGTGAGTTCAAAATCATAGAACCACTGTAAAAGAGAAACAAAGTGTAAAACGTCTCACTTGATTTGGTGATTTTTATTTTTTTCTAGGGGAGGTGATTATCATTTATAAAGTGGTAGATGCTTGCATGGAAAAATCCAGTCTCAAGTTCTTGTCTTTAAATTAGACAAGTAGTTATTGGCAAATGCACGTGAACATTAATACTATGGTAAATTTGTGAATTGTGATTTATGAGGTGGATAGAGTTGTAGGCGTGTGTATCAAAAAAATCAGGACTTTGATCCATTCCTCCTATATTTAATTACAGTAGCTGAGGTTGACTTAGTATCTCTGGAGCTGTCTTATGTGTCTGTACATGTTGGGTATATTCCAGAGCTGTTTCAGGATGATTTTTTTAAGGTCTTTGTGTCCTTAAAGCCACGTGCTCTTAAACCCATGTAGAATCTTGCCCACTGTCCACAAGGTCCTTTTGGCTGTACTGAAAAAGAAAGAGCAACGTGCCTAGAGAGGAAGCTGGAAGTATGGTGTGCTAGAAAAAAAACATGTAAACTTGAGCCTTGGAAAAAAGGAGGCTACAGAACTAGTGTAGGGTTTCTGCAAAGTGGGATGTTGTGGACAGGGAGAATATGTGGGAATTATTTTTTTTTTAATACCATCAATATTGCTTTTTCTTATTTCCAGCCTAGTAAAAGTATAGGTGGTTGAGACTTGCATTTCCCTTGCATTTAGGTTGACATAAGAGCAGTAATATAGGAAAAAATTGAAAAGTGGAAGATCTGGACAAAAGCAGGTCATTAAGGAAAATGTAAAATACTTTCATTGTTGACGAAAAATGCTGACCTTGAGAAGTGAAAAGCTACAAAGAATAATAAAGAAAACAGGAAGATATCCCAAAGGTTGCTTTGTGGTTTTGGGGGTTCTTGGGGTCTAGACCTTCAGGAGTTCTTAATGGTTAAAAACATGCTTCTTTTTAAAACTTACGGCTCAGATTCTCATGTAATTAGCCATCTCTGAGACCTTTATGAGAACACAAGGGAAAGTGCAATGAAAAAAACTCAATAGAAATGCTGGGTTTTTTTGTCTTTTTTGTCTCCTCCTGATCTGACCTGTTGCCAGCTGGTGGAATAATGTAGACACAAAACTGTAGTGATGCAGCTCACAGCAGCACAGCCCCATGGAGAACAGGGGTTGTTCTCCCACAGCTGACCTTGGACTTGTTGGTTGGTGTTGCAGTGTGAGCAGTGACAACTCCCCACAGCCACTCTCACTCTCCTGCAGTGGGATGGGGGAGAGATTTGCAAGAGGGAATTCTCATGGTTTGAGTTGATAAAGACAGCTTAGTAGGTAAAGCAATAGCTGCATGAACAAGCAAAGCAAAACAATGAATTCATTACTTCCCACGGGAAGGCAGGTGTTCAGCATCTCCAGGAAAGTAGGGCTCCATCAGCAGTAACTTGGGAAGACAACCATGACTCTGAACATACACCCCTTCTTCCTTCTGCCCCAGCTTTATATGCTGAGCATGATGTCACAGAGCACTGAACATTGCTTTGGCCAGTTGGTGACAGCTGTCCTAGCTGTCTCCCCTGCCAGGTTCTTGTGCACTCCAGATGCCCTCACTGGTGGTGTGGTGTGAGGGGCTGTTATGATCCCATGTTGAAATCCTCTGCCCAAATGAGACCAAATGCTGGTTCAGCAGTACTGACTTGATTTCTTACATTAAGCATAGAGGAGAAAGACACACAGAGAGGGTTGGGGAGCGGGAGAGGGAGAAGGAGAGAGTGCAAGCAGAAGATAATTACCACATGGATCCAGTGGCGTGCTGTCAGCCCTTCAGTGCTCTGGGCTGCTTCTTGGCACTGGGGTCCCGTAGACATCGTGGGGGTGGGGTGCCACCTGGTTCACTCCCCAAGTCACTTTTATACTGTCCCTTATTAGCATGGGAGGCAAGGGTAGGAGTGGTTTTGAGTTCCTTATTAGCATGAGATGTGAGAGTAGGCGTGGGATCCCCATTGCACATGGTCAGGTTGTAATTAAGTGGTCATTGGGGGTTTACTCTGGGGGTCTTACAAGTCAAGTACCCGCAAAATCCAGTGTCCTATTTGTGACTGCACTTCTTGCTCTTGTGCAATTATGCTCTTGTTATGTAATATACCCTGATGGAGCATTGCAGGGCTCGACCTGCCTCAGCAAGGCCCGAAATGAAACTTGTTTCTTTTGCAGCTTGTGCATAAGCACTTAAGGTGTTTCCTGCAGCAAGTTTCACCACCAAGCTGTGTTTTCTGCAGCCAAGTGCATGTTTAAGGCTTTGTGGAGAGTTTTCCTGACAGTTGGCTACGAGAGAAGGGCCACAGGGACGACATTGAGCTTATAAGGATGGACATGTAGCAGGCTAGTTTGTTAAAGACAGCACGTAGGCAAGCGAGTTTGTTAGTCAGCATGTCCCTGAGCCCGGAGTTACACAGCAGCAAGATGTGCTTGTGCTTTAAGAAAGTTAATGGATTTCGGCCCTGAAAGCGGGAAGTAAGATAAAAAACAATAACCACACTATTGTAATAGTTGGCAGCCTTCTGATTTAAAGAAGTAACCAATGATGAGCTTTGCTTTGCAATATGTATGAGCTTATTAGTAATTGTATAAATAAGCAATAATCATTAGAATAAAGGAGATTAGCTGATCATCTTTGGTGGTCGTTCTGCATTTCTCCCGCTGCTTTCCGACAAGGCTTATGCTGCTATGTTACTTACCCTTTACTTACAGAAGCCAATAAGGCTTTGGTGCTGTGCAAGTGCCGCTCAGCAATGACGGAAACATCTCTGTGTTGTTCACACTGTTTTCAGCACCAATCTAAACACAGCCCCCTGTAAGCTACTGTGAAGAAAATCAGCTCTATTCCAGCCAAAAAGTTTCATAAGTTTTGAAAGGCATTTTAAGAATAATGGTACAGTCAGCATGGGCTCACAATGAGGAAGTCGTGTTTAACTGATTTGTTGTCCTTCTATAATGAGGTCACTCACCTACTGGGTGAAGGGAAGGTGGCAGAAGTGTTTTTTCTGGATTTTAGTAAGGCTCTTGATATTGCACTTCCCAGCATTCTTCTGGACAAGTTTTCCAACTGTGGGATAAAGTGGGTTCACGGTGTACTGGGTGAAGAACTGGCTGAGGGGCAGAGCTCAAGGATTGCAGTCAACAGAGCAACATCTGGCTGGTGACCAGTGCCCAGTGGTGTTCCTGGGGCTCAATTCTAGGGGCAGTTCTGTTCAGTATGTTTCTCAGTGATCTGTATGCAAGCTTGAATGCACCATTAGCAAGTTTGCTGATGATACCAAACTGGGAGGTGCTGCTGGCTCTCTTGAGGCACAAGAGGACTTGCGGAGCGATCTGTGTGTCTTGGAGCATTGGGCAATGATTAAATGGATTAAATTTTACATGTCCAAATGCACCTAGGATTGAGAAGCACCAGACACAAGTCTAAATCATGTAAGAAGTGACTGGAGAGCAACTCTGTAGAAAGGCATCTCGGGGTGCTTGTTGGAAGTAGGTGCAATATCATACAGCAGTGTGTGCCTAGGCAGCCCAGAGGGCAAACCATGTCCTGTAGTGCATCACACAGCTTCAGCAGTCAGTCCAAAGAGATGATTATCCTGCTGTATTCAGTGTTGGTATGGCCTCACAATTGAGTATTGTGTGAGACCCACCATTTAAAAAGGATGTGAAGGTTCTTGAATGCATCCAGAGTAGGGCAACAAAGCTGGGGAAGGGACTGGCAGGCATTTTCTCTGAGGAGCAGCTAAGGACACTGAGCTTGTGTAGTTTGGAGAGAAGGAAGCTCTGGGTTGACTACACTGCTCTCTACAGCTTCCTGAAGAGGGGAAGTAGAGAGGCAGGTGCTGATCTTTTCTCCCTGCTACACAATGCCAGGACCCTGGGAATGTCTGAAAGCTGCATCTGTCGGTGGAGGTTCAGATTTGACATGTTGAAACATTTCTCTACCAAGACCAAACCCTGGAAGAGGCTTCCTGGAGAGGTGGTTGTGCCTAACCTGCCTTTCAGGATTTGAGTCATTTGGATACTGCCCTTGATAACGTGCTTTAACCATCGGTCAGCCCTGAAGTGGTCAGGCAGTTGGACTGGATGATCATTGTTGGTCCCTTCCAAATGAAATAGGCAATTCTATTCCTGTATGTGCATGAAATAGGCAAATAAGAAACTGGAACATGATCAGACTTCACCCTATCAGGATTAAATACTGTCTTACTGTTCTTCATAACAATTGTGACTAAAAGTTGAAGTGTTCTGATGATGTCACAGTTCATATTTTTACACATTTTTCTTGAAGAAGTAACATTTTTTCATTCAGGGCATTTCCCATCATGATGTGAAGAATCTTTTTTCCCTTCACTTTGCTAGAACAATATAAAAGATCTTTCAATTCTCTTTTGAGTTTCCCTGCAAACAATGATCCAAGATGAACTTCGCTTCCATCTGTTGATGAGCCTATAATATAGCATGTAGCTGGCTGCTGAGTTGTAGTATACCTCAGGAGTTGGTGTAGTTTGAATGCAAACTATACTACGAATGCTATCATGCTTCCTATCCAGTAAGTTGTTTTATTTTTCATAGTGTAACTCAACAACAAAAAAGGACTCAACGCTCCCTGCCGTGCCAATCCTCCAAAACCCTAAGTGCTAGTGAAACATCCAGTCTTGTCTTGTAAAGTACGTTGCCACCTATGTACGGTCAGAATGGGCTAAACCCTGTTTATCACAGGTAAATTATGCAGATGCTGTTTCACCACTGAAAACTCATGTTTCTTCACAGTGAAGCCATCAGTAGTGCTGAGCCTCTTGGACTTAGTTCTGAGGAGCTGGCTGTCATTTGTTGGTTCTATTTTTTTAAGGCTTCAAGACCTGGAAATCAGGTTAGTGGCTTACTTTTCTTTCTTGTTCAAAAAAAGGTTTATAGCCTTCTAATTTTCAGTGAAAACCTCAGTATTTGAGTCTTGATAGCAATTTATAAATGCTGGACACAGAGTGAAATTGTGTATTTCAAAAAACTATTTAGGAAGAACAATGTCTGCTGATAGATCTTCTATCCAAATCTAATTTTTACAGGCACTGAAAAGTCAGGTCTTTCTCTATTAAGATTGGAGACTATATCAAAATCTGGATATGTACTATGATGAGATGTGTCATGCATAGCTGTATATCTTAATATTTAAAAACAGAAAAAAAATCTTAGAACAATTATTGTGATTTAAAAAAAATACGATATATTCATGCTTTGAAAAAAATGCTATTGCTTTCTGGATATTAGCATAATGAAGTCTAAAAATACTGTTATATTGGTAAAAACTAAACCAGTGAAGTTCTTCATAAGTGCATGACTTCGGTAGCTGGGTGTTCAATTAAAATAGCAATTATTCTACCACCTATTTCATGTTAAGACACATACATGGACTGGTAATGCTGTGAATCTTCTGATTCAGTGCTTTGTTGTATGGAGAGAGAATCATAGATAATAAGCTAACTTAATTGCTTCACTGAATCACTTTCTGTATCTATTTTAGATAAGATTGAAAGAATCATCTGACTTTTACAATCAGTAAGAATTACCAGTGGCAAATGCACATCTCATGGAACATATTTAGAAATATGCAGATGATTAATTATACCAGATAGATCAATGTGCTAGAGTATACTCTGATAATGTACCACAATGTGATATTCTTGTCTGACTGTATGCAAATGTATTTGTGGGCTATCCACATGACCTTTTTGCAGGGCAGTTTTGGATAGTTTGGACAAATACAGTGTCTGAATCACTCTGGGATCTGTGTATGACACTGTGTGTTTCTGAGATCATCTGGGAGCAGTTGGCTCTGTCCTTGGAGGTTTACTAGCATTTACTTTTGCGTCCTAGCAGTCATGTTTGCCATTCAGGCAAGGACCCCACAGACACTAGGCCTGGCACCACAGGTGAGGGTGGAGCTGTACAGGTGTCCCTCAACAGCAGGAATCATGCAAGCACTTGCCCAAATGGAGTGATGGTGAGGCATGCTGCATGCTGGGCAACTGCTGAGCAGGGAGCAGTCTCCAAAGCAGAACCTTGCATCATAAGCACTTCAATGCTTATTTGAAGGCAAAGCTTATCCAGGAAGACAGGAGAGTAAAAAAAACCATGGCAGCTGCACTGCTGAGGAGTACTCCCAGTTCAGGCAGCTCAGTGAGCGGCTGCAGTGCAAGCTGCAGGTTGTGCTGTGGGTGGGGGGAAATGGCCCCTGGCCACCAGGCCTGACCTGGCACTGAGCATTTGCTGAACAAAGGGCACGGAGACCTGTGGCACCGGCGGCGCGGTGTGGGCTGTGTGTTTCCCGTCACCCAGGGACTCTGTAGAACCCAAATAAAGACTCCAGACCAGTTATCACCATTGGACCAATTGGCACATGTAAGGGGCGTGAAGTGTATGTGAGGAACATGTCCACAGACTGGAAGGGTACAAAAGCCCAGAGATCCCTTTGTTTGGGGTCCCTCTCCAGAGGCACCAGCTCAAGCTGTTGTGCTGCTGCTGTACCAATGATTAAATGACTTAAAGGAACTCTGGGACTCTGCTCCAGGAAACCTGGGGCCGAAGCAGTGAGGACAACCTGTCTGACCATGTGAGAGAGGTGTGTGTAGGGAGTCAAGTGGGACACCTGCTGGCTTGCTGAAGCCACCTGCTGCAAGGGGGCTTTAGTCCCAGCAGTAAAAGTCTGGGGTGGTAGAGATGTGACTGCCAGAGGGACATCAGAATGGTAAGACATGAGAGCTTCCTTAACTTACCCAATCTCCTGCAAAAAAAGGGAAGGGAACATATGAAGGAATTAATGTATGGTTTTTATTTTTCTTCCCCTATCCTAAGCAACCTGCATTAGCTTGTAATGGCACTCAGGATGCTGTGTGAACTAGGGAAAAGATTGCTTTTGAATAATAGGCAGTTTGGAAAAAGAGAAAAGTTCAGAAGTTGTTCACAAGACTGTACGGTTCCTGTTTGTGTCTGGAGATTGCTTGTAGCATAATGTGAACCCTAATCCTGCAGCTAGAGTTGTAGGATTGCTCTGGTAGTGGATGAGATGGCTGTGCTTTAGGCATTGGTAGACTGGCGTAGACTCATGGCTATTTTTTTCCCCCCTTTTTTTCTTATTTGTGTCTAAGAAGGGAGTGAACTGGAACAACCTTCCCAGGAATGTGGTAGACAGTTTTAAGATGGATTGGACAGGGTTCTAGATAATCTGATCATGGCACTTTCCCATGAAAAGTTGGGCCAGATAACCTTTCAAGGTCACTTCCAACCTGGGCTGTTCTAAGATTCCATGTTTTAAAACTGTAAATCCCACTTGCATTTTCCTTGGAGACTCCTCCACTGCAGTGTTAAATTGGCCTAAGCAAAGGTGTGAGCTTAAATACTCTAGTAGGTTTGTAAGAATCTCTATGATGCTTTTGTTGTGGAGCAAGAAAACTGACATATGTATATATATATAAACCAGGGAATAGATTGCTTTTATTTGCTATTACTAAATCTGCTTATCTCTACTTGCCTGATTGCCAGCTATTTGAAGCCATGCTACAGGCATTTTTGTGGCCATCCTCAATATCTGTAATTGCCAATTTAAAGTTGTTCCCTGCAATGAGACATGCACATAACCCTAAAAGGAGCATTAGTGCAGTAAGATATGACTGTTGGCTTAACTGATGAATGCTTGAATATATCACGGAAAGTCATCTGAACACCTTTAAACACACATGCATATGCATATGTCTTACTTATATGTACATATGTATGTATGTATATGTATCTCTTACGTAAATTTCACAATGCCAAAGAATTAATTTTAATACATTATTTTGCTGCCGTATCAGCAATCTTATATGCACATAATAATATTAATTCTATATACATATGTCTGTATGTTTACCTGTTAAATTTACTAGACTGTGCATATGGTACGTATTTCTGCTGTGGGCATAGTTTCCAATGTCTCATTCCAAAGGACACTTAAAACTGCAGGTCTTCCTTGCTGTAATTAGCAGCTGATTGTACTTTAGATACTCCATCAGTGGCATGCTCATCAGTACTTAACAACAGTGATACTGACAACACAGCTATTGTGTGACAGCTGAAAGTTATCCATAGGAATGGAAAATTTTTCCTTCTGGCTTGGACAGCTTGGTGGTAGAAAAGAGGTGAGAACAGAGAGGGGCTACTGTTTCAGGAACATGTGACACAGACAGAAAACTTTTTATATATATAAGAGGTCTTAGAGGACGTGATTAATTTGTTCTCCTGCATTCTCACAAACAAGAAGACATCTATATTGATAGTCCAGCTCAGTTTGTGAATTTTTACATACTTTCTTCTTCATTTTCATTAGAATTTATCATAAGGGAGGATATCTGGGAAGGGTATCTGCTCTTACAGAAATGATACTAACTCACAGGAACTCTGAATTTCACAAGCAGTGCATTTTGAAGCAAGCAAAATGGAGATTCAGGAGTTATGTGTGAGTGCTGGTCTGTTCAGTGGAGAGTCTGCGTGGGGGGTAGAATGGCCAGGTGGTTCAGGAAAATGGAAAGACAATGGGTGCTGTTACCTCCCACTGGTTTCTTGCTGGCTGACGATTTCTAAACATGGGTAAAGCTTGGCAGCATTTAATTAGCTCTGTGAGGAGAGTGGAAGTAATTTTGCCTAACTTTTACACAGAATTAGATTTTCCTTATGTAACCAAAATGCTAACCAAAGACTCCCAGAATCAAAGCTATCACGCATGGACTTACTGTGTTATATATTTTATATATTCATGTATGTGCACGGTATTATATTTTTGTACATGCTGAAATGGAGGGAAGTGAAAGCCTGGAAAATTTAAGGAGTCTGGCTGTGCAAGGTGATGACAGAACCAAAAGCAAACTTAATTTCAGAGCCCTTGACAGTCCCAATTGCAATCAAATTACTGCTGTGCCCAAGTTTTTCTGGTGCATTTCCTCAGGAGCATCTGCCTTTATTATTGTTTAGAGAATATAGTTGGAAGAAGTTGGTTGGGATGGAAACTGAAGCCTTTCTTGGGAATTATTTTTTTCATTTAATTTACTATTTGTTCTTGGCAGTACTTGGAATTGTACGTCGGAGTTTTAAAGACACTGATTCTTGCTTAAAGGCCTTTGGAATTAAGCAGCCGTGAAGAAATTCTCCACAATGGAGTCAGGCTGGTTAACTGGGATTCCCTTAGCTCCAAGCACTGTCACCGTTTCATCTCTATTTTCATCAGTGGTAGCTGAATGTTTCCCAGAATGTTGCCCAGGTTCCTCAGAGGTTTTTGCTGATCGCTGAGGATATCTGCCCAGCAGATGGAGCGTTTGTACAGCGGCAAAGAGCTGCTCGGGCATGTAACGCTAATCCTCTTCTCTTGAACTTTCCTGCTTTCTGTTCAGCAAGTTAAGGTTACAGAGTGATTGCACAGTGACACGTACGCTTTTTGCTCCATAGAAAAGAGCGTCTGCCAGTATCCTTGGAGGAGATGGTTCTTTTGAACAGTGAAAGTTGTTATCTCTGTTATATTCTGAAGTTGAAGCCATTCTGTTTAAACTGAATGGTGCCACTTGGTTTCTAAAATGCAGGAAATGATGGAGGTGGTTTTGGTGAATGCGGGCAATGAAGAATATCTTTATGGGGTCTAGAAACCTACCAGGGAGAACCCTGAGCTCTTGGAGTTGTACCTCCACATCCCCACCATGGCCCCTGTGCTAGTTCACTATACCTCCTTCCAGCTGCTCAGCATTAAACTTAGAATTTCCAGAGGGAATTATGAAGAATTGTAAGACAACATATCACCCTACCTCTACCCTGGACTACATCAGGACACCCTGACACAGATGTTTCTTTCCTTTAAGACATTAATATAGCTCATTTCTGAATGAATTTTACAGTTATCTAAACATAACACCTTGTCAGTGAATTTCTAGCTGAATTTGTGTATGATACCATTCTAAATTGCTTGTATTTTATGGTGCAATTAGAAGCCAATTATGAACTTGCATTTTCTATGTGTAGTTAACGTTGAAAAAGCATGATATGATTCTAATGTCCTAAAGCTTGGATAAAATGAACTCAAATCTACTGCTGATGGGTGTTCCCTAGACAAGCTTTTGTGCTTTGTCTGGTAAGGATTTTGTGGCATGGTTTGTTGGGGCTTGTGCAGGTTTTGTGGGTCGTTTTTTCTTTTTGTTTTGTTTATTTGTTTCATTTGTTGTTTCTCTCTGTTGGTTTTTTTTTTTTTTTTGCCATGAGGACATCCAGAAATTATAAGGCATTTGGATTATGAAGAGAAATAGGAAACCTTCTTAGTACATGAATGCCAAAATGAAGAAACTGCAACACCTGCTCCCAATTGTACAAGCAGGCCTTTATAACCACCTCTTTGAACTCTCATGTATTACAGCTGTCTCTTCTTACACTTCAAACTGGAAAGTTTGAATATCCTTGTATATGGCTTCTTTCTTTTATCAGTTACTACTTCTAGTGACTTTACAGTATTGGTATACAAATATGACAATTACAGAAGTCTGTGGGAAACTTGAAAAGCTGGTATTTAGTCAAAGGCTTCTTGGTTGGATTGCTCCCTTCTAGTGTTTTTATTTG
Organism: Atrichornis clamosus; assembly: GCA_013400975.1. Taxonomy (NCBI): domain Eukaryota; kingdom Metazoa; phylum Chordata; class Aves; order Passeriformes; family Menuridae; genus Atrichornis; species Atrichornis clamosus. Next base: position 74,142 of record WBMZ01007632.1, on the reverse strand, counting down.
CTATCTACATGGATCAGAGTAAATATTTTCATTTGATTTTGTAAATATTTTGAGCTGCTTTATATTAAGTATGGAATTGCAAATATAAAAAATTGCTTGTAGCTAGCATAGACATTTTTCTTCCTTACCTGTGCTCTATATAGCCAGCTTATGGAAAGTAGAGAAATATTCTGTGAAGAACGCAACTTCTGACTTTTGTTGATTTTCTTAAAAGAAATAGGGAAAGAGTGAGCCTTCTCAGCAGTGAGCTCACAACATTGTAATTACTGTTCACTGACTCCTCATCTGTGAAGGTAGATTCAGAGTGTAAATGCAGATGCACAAGTGGAACTTTTCCAGCTTTGTCACATCTAAAAAACTGTAGCAGAGAAACGTAGTCTGAGCCACATCCCTACAATTTTTATGATTCTTTCATAGAAGATGTCTGTACAATCTGTGGTTAAATTAAGGAGAAAAACAGAGCAGTTACTACATAATGTTTCTTACTGAGCTCTTAAGAGAGTGCTTGTGCAGATACTGCAAACCCAGCAGATAATCAGATTTGATAGTCAGAATGGTCAATGTCACTGAAAAACTACCAAATATCCTGGTTACAGTGATACTGGTGAGTACTCAAAAGTCTTTAATTTTGCCTGTACTCATCCGCTGCAGACTAGAGTGTGTTAGATGCACAATCATGATTCCAATTCACCCAAGCAGCAGTAGTAGAGGAGTTGCACCAGGAGAGAATTTACTCTGCCTAGTGAAAATATAGCCGCACAGTACACATCAAAAAACTATCCTTGGTTGCAGCTGTCCAGCAGTGCCTCATGAGCTGGCTCCATTTTTAGACATCTACACTGCCATACACATGTTTTAGGTTAAAATAACTCAGCATCTATTAATCTTTGTAATAGACCCTTAGAGATCCACTGCAAGGCTGCCTCAACTTGTTCTCCTATTCTATTAAATCCACGGCAATGTCTTTAGAGGATATTTTCCTAATCCTCTCCTGGATTTTAAGTTTGTTTTCTTTGTACTGTACTGTGCTCCCAGTTGGAGGAGAATTACTGTTGTTTGCTTGATGAATTACTCATCTGCCGGGAAGCTCCATGAAGCCAGATCACTTTCTCCTATAGTTACTCATTCAGCCATGCATAGAAGCTGAGTAATGACATCAGCAGCTACAAGGAGTTAGAATAGTATTTTGTATAGCCTTTAGAATACTTTAATAAATAATTTTCAAAATTGGACAGGCCAAATCACCATTACTAGAAGTGTTTATGCCAACAAAACTTTATTTAAAAGACCACGTAAAGTCATAGATAGCTATCCATGTGTTTAGATGAGATCTTATAGCTGGTGTTCCTACCAGGAAACTTTGGCTGACATGGATTTGTTCTAGAATGGAGATCAGTAGAGTTTGAAGCCCAGTTAATGCAGTCCTCTGGCCTGCAGCCGCTCTGCTGATTGATACAAGTCTGCTGATGCTAGGTGCAACCTTTTGTTCAAAATACTTTTGCCCTGCAGTTCAGCCTTACAGGCCAAGAAAAAACATTTACCTACCCATGGACAACTTTCCTAATATTTGTACTTTTGAGGATCAATTCACAATTCTAATGTTTGTTCTAGATAGTGAAATGAAAGATCTTCATATTCCACATAGGCCCATCTCTAAATGCCTTGCTTTTTCTTCCAGAAGAAACATAGGAATGAGTGTTAGGATCCAAAAGGCAATTTGGCAAGCTACCAGCTTAGAGATTTTTATTCCTTCTCATCTAGCTATATGTGCAGAAGTACTCCTAATTAAATAGCACTCTTATTTCTGCCCCTGAAAACCTGCCTGGTAGTGGTAGAGTTAGTGGAGGTTTCTTTGGCAGCCAGGCTGCATGGCTACTGCTCCTGAAACTGTTACAGCTTCTCCCATTGACTGTGACTGCAGGTGCTTTTCCCAATCTGCTTCTCAGTTAGAACTGTCTCTCCTTTCATGTGCATTAAGCAAATTCTTTTGTGTGGCTTGCTCTGCTATAAGGTGGTGGTGTGACACTTATCTATCTGATGTGCTACTTTTTTGGAGGTGTATATTTGTAGTCTGTTTTGAAGATAAAAACTAATTGGACTGAGTTCAACTTAATAGTTCTTTTTCTTGAGAGCTAAGGAAATAAGTTTTTTCTAAATATGTCTTCAAAGTTACTAAATTATTGTTTTTGCAGAAATATGGACCTTTCTTTGTAAAGACTTGACATAAAAATTAAATTACAAGCTGCATTGAGTAGTCTTAACTGGTTCTTATAGGTAATAAAGTATGAATCTCTTCCTATTTTGCCTAAAAGTTAAAATTTAATAATCTCAAAACCAACTGTCGGTTTCACCCTATAAGAGATATCAACATGTGGGTAAAATTTTTATTAAACCCTTTCTCTTAAAAGGGAAGGCAAACATACTGTGAGTGTAAGCCACATGAAAGTTAATAACTTTATTTGTATAAAAATTTTGGAAAGTCTTAAGGTTTTAGATAAATACTCTTCATTCGGTGAAATTAGTTAAAATCCACCAGCAAAGAAAATAACATCCTGAATACAGAATTGTACATTTAATTTTCAGAGGGATATAGCAGAAGCTCAGGAATTTCAATAAAAAGGCTGTGAGATGACAACAGACATTAAAATCTTGCCTTTTTTTTTTTTTTTCTAAAGAGACTAAGAGGTGGAAGAGAAGAAAAGCACTAAACAATAAGACGATTATTCTACTTCAAAATGATGTTTTGATAATAAGTGAATTTATTTTATAAAATATTGCACGAATGATACTTTATAATTTTTTGCTTTTATGCTTGAATATCCCCTTGTATATAAAGGAAAGAACTCTGATAAAGTGAAACACTTAGAAGACTCACAAAAACATTTAATGTTTCTCTGAGAAGATTTTTCAGTTATACAAGAGTGAGTAGAATGCAATTGTGGGGGATAACAATTAATCTTTTAGTGTAAACTGGGTCAGAGTTGTCTATAGCAATTATTATTATTGTAAAATATCTCTTTATTATAAGTAACAGAGTTGGTCTTGCTTTTTACTTGTAACGAGAAGGTATCGTGCCTCCTAACTTCTTAAAATTAATTCACTCACATCCATTCTTTTCCCCAGAAAAACTGTTTTACTACGAGCGATAGTTCTGTGCAAATGTGCTTTGCCCTGGGATAAGAACACTGAATATGGTATTAATCAAACTTTTAACTGGGTCAAATACTCAGCTGAACATAAACTGGCTGAGGTCCACTGAAGAGCTGCCAATATGCAGATTTGGCCCAGAGCATTTGATGAAGCTAGAGTAATCCTAAATGCATTCTTCAGAGTGTGCCCTTCCCCAGGATTGCATATTAGGTGGAATTCATCAGAGATTAGAACAGATTAACTGATTACCATAATAGCAAAGTACAAACAAGAAAACAAACAACGCCCCAAATCAAATCATATGTTTTCCCAGTTATATTCCTTTTCAGTGTGACTCTCCTCCACTGCTCTACTGCCCTTGCAGCTGATTAGGTAGGCCATAATAATAAAATTTAATTACAATTATTTCTTTAAAAGATCAGTGTTGTTTTTGCAAGAATAATGTGCCCCAGATGCTATATGTATAGTGACAATAGGACTCTGCACCTCCTTCCAAGTTCACTTGAAAGCAACTTTGAGAACGTGGACTCGAGTGTGTAAGTACCTCATTAGAAACAAATGCAGTTCAGGGAGGGTGGAGACCAGCCCAAGACTAGTGTTACCACAGAAAGTCAATAAAGGTATTTTATTTGCAGCTGCTCAACTTTGCCCTTGCTTGACAAACTTTTAAAACGTATTCCCCACCACCACTGTTCTTTTCATGTCTGCAAGGTAACCACTTCATCTTTTTGTAAGTACTGTTCTCAGAATTTGTCACAGTGATTAATTCCTTCTCCATCTTCTTATTTGCACAAAGAAAGAATTGAACAGTATACATCAGGACAGGTGTGGCATAATGGGATGTTGTAATTACAGAAGAATGTGCATGTCGTAATAAAGTAATTAGAATTGCTAGGGAAAAAAATGTCACTTTCATTGTTTCTTCCTCAATGGCCTGGGAAAGATAAAATTTGTTCTTTGTTCTTTGTTGAAAGAATGTTGAAAAATATTTGGTTTTGGCAGGGCCTGTATGAATGTCAGGTTTACGGATATCTATTAAAGCAAGACAACAATAAAGCCAACAAGTTTCTGAAACCTGCATTCAAGCTGCAGGGTAAATATCAAGAAGGAGGTGAAGTAACTCATGGAGAGTTGACCTTAAAGCCAGTCAAGATACCAGACCAAACTGACTTTGGTCTCAGACACAAATTCTTCTGCTGATTCTGTATGTGTCATGCCCAAGTCTTTGACATGGATCACTTCCAAAAGGTAATTATTTCAGTTGAAAAATAATCACCAATTCCTCAGGGTTGCTTGCAGTCCTGGTGGAACTGGTGGGTTTTCTTTTACACCAAAGGCTGAACAAGAGCTCTCTTGTGATAAACTGTTGTGGTTGGGGCTGTGCTTTAGATCTTCAGAAGAGCCTTAATTTCTGAAATTTTGCTTCAATTTAGTGAGCCAATCTATATATTTTTTTTATGCATTGGTTTCTTAGTAACTGCCTTTGTCCTTCACCCATGTCTCTAGCTTTCACCATTGTATACCACCCTTTGCTAATATATAATGGGAGAGATTTTCGGTTGCACTGCTGAAGGAGAATCAAATCTCAGTGTTAGTGCTGTACAACATCAATAAAAATATAAACTTTCCCATTTGAGAGACTCATGTAGTTATGGACTTTTAAAAATCTCATCCTTGTTAGCCTTTGTATGCTTTTAGCTTTACACACAAATACTAAACAAGAACCACTATTGTTTCTTAAGATAAGTAGTCTAGCTCAAACAAGATGGCATGAACTTCCTCCTGTAGCTTCTCTGAGTTTGTGTACACCCATGTCTGGTGTGTGCTGAAAGCTGAACTGAGGTGATACCAAGAGTGAGCCTCCTTCCTGTTCAGTCTTGTTACTCCATGAGCAGAATGGTATTATTTCTCTTTTGTGATGGAGAATGCTGGCTCCCTCCTTAACGAAGATGCTTTCAGCACAGTCCCACCTGCCTATCCTTTCCTTGCCTCAGGTGACAGTGGCAGGTACTTGTTTTTTATCCCAGACCAGTGACCAAAATCTTGTGTATCTGCTTGCTTCTACCAACTGGGCAAAAGAACTCCATCAAAGCCAAACCAGAGAAACATTTCTTCACTGGCACCCTGTGTACCCTGTAAAAGGCTAAAATAAAATCCACCTACTCCTTCATAAAGTGTGAGCAAACTGAGCTTTTGTCTTCCTGTCAGCAATGTTTTTCTTTCACTTGAATTCATGACTTGTTATGTTCAGCAAAATATGGTAGAGGTGAAATGGCTAAACATTTCACTGTTTAGCTGCTGTCATGTGCAAGATGGAGAACAGCTAGGGAGAGAGGCAGAAGTGACCTGACTAGACAAGCTTTTCAAATGGTCTAAATAACAAGGTTGAAACCATAGGGCTAGACACAAAAATCTGTAAAATGTAGAAAAATTCAAGACAGGTGTTGTAAGATACGTACAACTATTCAGCCTAAGTCCCTTGTGCCTGAGGATGACAGCACCAAATAGGTACAGTCAGTGAGTCAAACAGATAAAATTTTCACAGCAAAACATCAGAATGAGGTCAAACATTTAATGTTTCCAAACAGCAGGGTTCTGAGACTGATGGGAGGCAGTGGGGGTCCTTTGCAGAACTCTGAACTCCTGTCAGATGTTTCAGCTGTATTTATTCTTTGTATAATTCAGATAAGTATTTGGAAGGACATAGATTTTAAATCTTGATGTTTCTAGCTAGGGTTCATCAGCTGGTTTATATTAATATAGTAAAAATTGCAAATTATATCTAAGGATTTGTGCATCTTGCACATACTGACAAACAATAAAAACAGCAGTACTTTCATATTTAAACTCAATCTGCATTTATTAAATAGGGCTAAAACTGCTTCAATGATGCAAAAATTTAAAAATGCATCTTTTGGTGTTGTTTCAATGAGTTCAGACTATAAAAATGCTGAGTTATTTCCCTGAATCTTTCTTTAGGCTTTTGGTCTTTCAGAAACTTATAGTATTCCCACAGGTCAAAAAACCTGTATTTCTTGAATACTGTTTTCTATTCAGAACATAGATGCTTTCCTAATGCTTACTATGAAGTGGTTAGAAGAATTTCCCAATTTTGTTAGTGTAACCTGTGTTTCACTCTGCCTTTTGTCAGGTGATGAAACTAAGTTTTAAATCAGAAGGAATACATATTACTGAGTTTTGAGAAGTTTTTAGTGCCTGTTTCAGTATTTAGAGGTGTTACCTGTCATATTGCCAGCTCAGGATCATAGTTGTTCTTGAAGTCAGATCATTATTAACTATGCACTAAATGATCTATCACTTAAGTTGAGCTACATGACTTCTTGTGGTCCCTTCCAGGTTTATTCACTGATCATTTATCACAGCTTTGCAAAATATTCCTGGAATTATCCTTAGAGTATCCCAGTAATGTTAGAATAACATTATATCTCTGTTTAATAGAGGGGTAGCTGAGGCACAAAGCAGATTCAGTTCTGTCATGAGTGGGACCTGGAATTTAATTTCTTTGTTGTCTACACTGAAAAGTTACTTCAGTAAGTCAGAGTATCAATTAATAAGCTAACAGTGTGTTAGCTATTCCCCTGAAGGTTGCTACTGCTCATGACCTCCTACACATCCCACCTTCCACTATACTTTGGTTCTTCAAAGTCACAGATACCCAACCCCTTCACAGCCTAGTTCCTGAACTTGGGGAATGGCATATTAGATTAGTGGCTGGTTGAACTTAGTTATCTGTGCTGATTTTGTTTTTTCATGGTTTGACAACAGTGAGAGGGGTCTGAGAGGTACTTACCATCAGCAAAAGATGTAGTCAGCTCATTTTAATTCACTAACAGATATATCTGTCAAAGACCTGTGATTATCCACACATGACACTATGGTCAAGCAGCTACTACTGATCCCTAAATTGATTTCCAATTTTACTTTGTAGTGTAAACAAACTTCTTGCCTCTTGGATGTATGTACAGGGCTCTGTTCTTAGACTACCCCTCCTGTTATGTGTGTGTGGCTGCTACCTGTGGATAGGTTGAAAGCCTTCAAAGTCTTTTATTAGAATATAAGTAATATTAGAATATAAGTAATCTCAACTGTGGATAGATATTAGAGGGATCAACTTCTGCATTTTGCCAAAAATCTAGCACACAGAAGATATCTTTCCAGGACATTGCAAATAGGTCAGATAATGAAATGTAGCACTGACTACTTTTCCAGAAGTTAAAAAGTGAACTAAAGTGGAAAAAAAAAAAAGTTTTACTGAAGGTATTCTTTTCCATGGAACATATTTTAGTCAGCTGAACTCCTCCCATTCCACCCCCACATTTTTTGGTCAGTCAGCAGTCTGAAGCACTTGGAAAACAGCAGTGATTTTTTTTTACAGACAATTTCCTAGCAAGTTACCCTTATAAAAATATTTTGAAGACAACAAAGAATATTATAAATTAACCCAAGCAAGCAACCCTCTCCCCACAACCCCATACCTTTCTTAATACCTGCTTCCCTGAATTTGATACCATCAGAATTTGAGATTAAAAGAAACAGCTAATCAAAGCAATGGCAGTAGATGAAAGACATGAGGGCTTTTGAGTGCAGGCAGAACTCTTACAAAGAATTCTCTCATGTGAGCAATTGGTTGTCATGTTATTCTTATGACAGCTTTTGTGTGGAATTTGATTACAAAGGAAAAGCAATTTTGAAATGAGGAATTTTCCTCCTGTTATCAGAAAACTTTCTCATAGTTCACTTTTTCTTTTCAAATTTATTCATACAATGTGGGGGCAAGCTCCCAGTTTCAAAGAGAGAAGTAACAATTTTTATTCCTTGGGTTACATTTGTCTTCATTTTTAGGGATATTCTGAAAGTTCAAAAAAGTAGAAATCTTCAGGTATTTGTCAGGGTTATGTGCTCTCGGTTTACCATATGGCAATGCATAGTTTTAACTCCCACATGGTCTTGTTCTCTGTCCTTGTTGGCAGATTGCTACACAACTGTGCTTTAGTTGTCTTTTTTTGCCTTATTTTCTTCAGTAAATACTACTCCATGCTCTTTTTTGCCTGCTCAAACCTCAGGTAGCTGAACAGAATGGGACACTGCTACTTTAAATTAGCATTTGAAGAGTGCTCTACCACAGGAATTATCTACAATCCTGTGTGAATAAACAAGTAGAACAGGAAAAGAACCAGGGCAACTTTTTAAATAAATCTCTAATTGCACAAGAAGGCATCAGAGCAAAAGTATATCCGATGGGCATGTGTAACCTTCTGCTTCTTCAAAAATGTGAGGGGAGGAGCTTGTTTGCCAAAACAGATTACAGTAGATGTGGTTTCACATTTCCACATAGACAGAGCCCACTGGAGCAACTCAGAAGCACAGTCATGTATGCTTAAGCATTCCTTAATTTCATTTAATCTAAAAGAAACATTTTGTCCCTGTTTGTGTGGTCATGGCAGCATGGAGGGGGTGGTGGGGAGAGCTGTGGCTGGGATCAAGCTCAACTATTATAAATGCTAAGTATGTAAATAGATGATGCTTTTGACTATAAATGGGAAGCTGAAAGGATGCCTATGAGGTTCAGGCTCAGAACAGTGACTTGTTGGAAACTGGTCTTAAGCTTTTAACTGTCATAAACTTCCTGTGTAAAACAGTGCTTTCTTTGGGTTTCTTTTCTCTCATCATGTATGTAAGAAATAACCCGATTTTGTTTAATTTAAAAAGGGTATTGTGAAAAGAAGATCACTGCTTTATTCAAAGGACTTGGTTATTAGATACAGTAACTTCAGCGGCTACATAACTTCGAAATGGTTAGTCTCAGGGTTCAGGGAGATAAAATTGATAGTATATTATTTAGAATTTAAGAAAACATAGCTATATCATACAATATTCCCATAGTAGAAAGTACAGTTGGGAGGAACAGGGTTCACAAACTAGAAAGAAACTATTCTAGCTGTCTTTGTCTTTGGGATCAGATTAATTTTGAAGTAATCCATCAAGCAAGTGTATCTTGCATGGTGATACTGTTGACTGATGAGTTAATTAATTGTTTTTCAGACTCTGTTTTTGTAACACCAAGCAAGTATCTGCTTCATTTTTTGTCTATTTATGTCTTCTTTGTTGTCACTGAACCATCTTCCATTTCCTCCTGTAGAAATTTGATTAAATGCCTTAAACTTTTGTTAGCAAGTACTGGTTGGCATAATGGATGACAGAGAAAGACAACTGCCTACAGGTCTGATTTATTTCAGATGTGAAACAAATGTAGGACACTGGCTTTTCAAGGAGTAGTTATGCCAGACACAAACCATAAAATATGACTTAGTAAGTGGGCAAACTGGCTGGATCTAATAGTGCACAGCTTGAGGTACTGTGGTCCATGCTGTGAACATATGTGAACAAACATAGCACCCAGCGGTCACTGCTTCAGTATGGTGTACACCAGGAATACTATTCCTGGAATAAGTGACTTAAGTTCTTAGAAATCTGTGATTCTGGGCATATTTTTCCCTTGTGCTGCACTTAATGTGATATCCAACATCTGGCAGTAGACAGGTCGCTACTTGAATTTTGTGTCCCAAAACACCCACATCTGGGAAAGAAGAGATAATGACTGCCTCAGAAACCTCTGTAGGAAAACACATTTCCAGAAAAACATAAACAAAATGAAAACAAACTTTACAGACATCTAAGAAACATTTGGTACAATAAAAGGAAAAACAAACAAACAAATCATCAGCAGCTGATAAATGAGTCAGAAGTCAGTGACCTCCTGTTGCAAAAATAAGGGTGAGACTAGGCCAACACTGGCTTGTTTTTGATACATGAGTCTGAGACTTGACCTCACATTGAAGGGTGAGTAGCTGCACGTATAAAGACTAATGTTCTCTGAGATAGAACCTTTGCAACATCATTTAGGGTGATTAAAACGGCAAGTGCCAACAGGCCCTAGTGAAGTCATGACCAAATAACTGAGAGTGACCAGAAGAACAGTGAAGAAATTTCTGCAGTTTTTCAAAGGAGGGGAAAGACTATGCAGAATAATATGTTTTCAATTTTTAATTTGTTGTACAATTACTTGCAGTAAAATAATAAACCAAAAATCACTAGTGGAAGAGAAAAAGTATATAAATAGTGGACATCATTACCACTCTAAAAAAGTGAAGATACGCAATAAAGTTAATCTAAATTGCTATGTGACTTCCCATCTACCTTGTTGCCAGTGAAGAATGACATTTGTATTTTAATAGTATATGAAGTGTCTTACTATAAATGTCAAGCAAGGCAATGTTTATTGTTTCCTTCCCAAACACTAGGAAATGAAAGTATTTTAGCTGCTGAGTTTTGCTCTCCCTTTCCAGTTGTTCCACAAATTACATTTCCAGCTGAGGTATACAGCAAGACTCTCTGCTGTCTTGTTCTATGATCTGAAGTAGAGTGGGCATCCTCAAAATGGAGACTTTGTTTATTGCTAGTGCTTCACATCTTCTCTACCAAACACATCTAATACACCTGCTTTTATGCCAAAGACTTGTTTTATTGATAAGTTGTTATTAACATTTGTTTTCCCAACTCACATTTCTTTGTTTAAGCCCATCTGCCTGTCTTACAAGGCAATTGCAAACCTTCTGAGGCTGGGATTTGTGTGTGTCTACTCGTCTGCATGGTGCCTAGGACATTCCATTTGCCACTTTTGACCAGACACTTAGGCACAGCAGCTTTGTTTAAGAATATAATAGTTAATTCTTCCTCCTGTTCCTTACAGATCAAGAGCAATAGGGATAGCAAGTAGCAAATCATATACGGTACTTCATTCTACAAATCAGGAGCTTTCTTGCTTTGCTTTAGCTAATTTGCATGTGTTTGGTAGTATTTCTAGCCAACCCAATCTGAATTAGTTATGCAAATTGCACAGTGTGATCTTGCCTCAGATATTTCATTTTAAGAGAAAATCAGGTATTTTTTGTTACATGACCTTTTTTTCTGTAGTCTTATATTCTTGCTGCTCATAGTTCTTGAAGTATGGACTTAATAACTGTGTTGTCAGAAACCTGGAAGACATTAGCATCACATGAGGCATTCTTCTTTTATTCTAACCAAGTGTGAATATAATTGCACATGTGGCTCTGTGGAGCATGAATACAATAGAATGACTTTCCTCTCTAATATTGATACTCCAGTTAGGCTTATGGTTGGGTAATTGTTGGTATCAGTCCTCCTTTTATTCTGAAGTCTGGCAGAGTGCTTCCTTTTCCTTTCACTTCAATAGTTTATTCCTTTTACTACTCTTTGAGTGCTGAATTTTTTTTAAACCTGTCATTTAAAAACCAAATAGTTCTTTTAGCAACCCTGGCATTGTGTTGTCTCTGTCTGTTGATCTATTTGTACATGTATTGTAGCACTGACTTTTAAAGAAAGAATCATTTTATTAGATGATTGGTCCTTCCAAGAGATTTTTTTTTACTTTGCCTGTCTGCCAAACACTCATCCAGCTGCTCTTTTTTTGTGCATCCTTCCCAGTTGGACAGGGGGTGAAATGATGAAAAAGATTGCAGGTCAAGGCAAAGACAAGGAGGTCACATACTAATTAACCATCACAGGTAAAACAGACTTGACTTGGGGAAAGTTACATTAAGCTGTTTCTTCCCCTTTTCCCCTCAGCAACCCCTGCTGGGCAGTGCTCTGCCCATTCTCAAATGTGCTCAAATGTGGTGCTCATGGCTGAGGGGCTGAGAGGCTCTGGGGCTGCGGGAGCTGTCTGGAACCAGTCGTGTCTGGCCTGGGGTAGCCTGGGCCTCTCCTCTCCCAGAGACCACACCTGGGCACTTGCAGCTGGTAAAATACTGCCAGCAGATTTCTTTGTTTCCTCTTAAACAGTACAAAGCAGAACTGAGTGTATATTTAGAATGGAAATGACAGCTCAGCATGGATATATCTGACTTGGCTCAATTAAAGCTAACTCTAAATATTAAAAAAGGTTCAACTGTGACAAATTAACTTGAATGTGAGGAGAATTAGCATTGGTACTCATGCTGACTTCTCCTAAGTTGCATTGGTTGATTCATATTATCTTTGGTACAGATGTATTTTTGGCTCATTGAGACAGGGAGCACAAAATAACTGCATTGTGTCTGATTGTTTTCTTTCTTACTATGAAATCTTGGCAGGATGCTGACATAAAAGATGTGCAAGATTAGTGTAGACAAAGAGGTTAAAGGAAGCTGAGCCTTAGAACTCCATCTCAATTTGAAGAGGAGTTAGGCATCAAGCTGTATCTGAAGGTTAAGTAGATTGAAGTATGTATTCCTTCCTGAAGCCACAGAGCAATGATATTGCTCTGATATTTCTTGCTTGCTACTGAGAAGATTTTCTATTTATTTTTAATTTGCTTTTACCCATGGGTAAATATCTGTTTTATAATGAACAGACTCACTAACACATGGCTTCAGTAATGCATTACTTAAGTTCCTTCTTATAGCAGGGTGATACCTACTCTGTTTCCTCAGGGTATGCTGATGACTCTGACTGCCAAAAACTATGGATGTCTGGAGAGAAAAGAATATTTCCTCATGATTGCAGCTTTGTAGACATAGCAATGCCACATATTTACAACTTGATCTGCAGCAACACACTCTTCACTGCAAGGTTTCAAAAGCCAAATCTACCTGACAGAAGAAAGCAACATAGTCATTGAGAGGCTTTGAAGGTCAGAGAAAATGCTGAATTGCAGATTAATGTCATTGTTAGATTGAGTCTGCAATTATTTTAGGTTGTCAGTAATAAGAGCCTTTGTCCATAAGTTTCTGTCCACTGTTGGATTTTAAGTGGAACAGTAAGCATGGAAATACCAAGGACCAGAGGCCCTTATGAAACCTGGAGATGCTTCCACCTTTTGCTGGTAATCTGATGAGCAGCAGGGAGTGGGGAGTTTCCAAAGCAAGGTAGCTATGGCTGAAAAAAAACATTTTGGTCACATCAGAAAAGAGATGGCATGTAGCACTGAGATAAATCTAGTACATGAGAATCTCATTCAAGTTATAAGGATCAGTAAATGCCCTATCTCTTTCATTTCAAATCTGAGTTGAAACCTATTTTGGAAGGTACAGAATAAACCTAGAAAGCCAACAAATAATAGGAGGAAAAAAGAAAAAAGTATCTCTGAAACTGCATGGTTGTTTTGTTCATGCTAGCTTCAACAGATGTTAAATTACAAAGCAATTATTATAGTAGTAACAATCAGTTAATCTTGGAAGCTAAATAATTGCATACTAGAGTGAGGTATTTAGAAAAATAAGCTTTGGACCTCTGTCTCTGTTCTGTGCATGTTCCTTTGGGCTTTCTTCAAAGAAGCAGTGTCATTCAGTAGAATTGCAAGTTATGAGGCAGATAGTGGAATGTTCATCATGCTGAAAGCAGAAGGAAAAATTAACCTGTCATTTCTATACATTTCTATACAGGTCTTGATTGGCTTTCTGGCCAATGAAAAATCTATGTGCCTGCATTGGTTTTCTTCTGCTCCTCTTCACAAGTTGTTTAATTATACACAGCCACTAGTGGACTTCCAACAAAAAAATTATTTTCACATAGTTATTCTTTTGACAGTGGCACAATGTTGTTTGGCACAAGAGGGTTTTTTTATTTAATATGAGAGATCACATGGTCCAGGATTCTGACCTCTGACATGATTGAAATTCCTGGACAGGACTGAGTTTCTGAGAAGTACACAATCAAGAAATATTAAACCTAAATAAGTGACTTATTAGAACACTGGACAAAATATTTACGTTTTCCAATGAATATATCCTGATGTACAGTTGTTATTATGTGAGTTTTCAGAAGTTACATGGCTTGCCCAGGGTTTACTGGGGAGTTGAAAACAGTCATCTTTTCTGTCCTAATCAAGTACCTTAACCAAAACATCAGTCCTGGTCTTTAATGTACTCCTGAAGCAGGGAATCTGAACAACAAGTCACTGGACATATTTTGTGACTTAGAGACATGTTGTAAAATGCTATTCATTTGTGAATCTATTTTTTCTGTTTTGTTTGTAACTCTTATCATTTTTGTTAGCTCTGACCTCAAACTAGACTTATTTTGCTGTAGCTTAATTTATGTTTAGACAAATTGAACCAAAATGAATGTAAATTAAAGGAGATTTTTTTATTCTGGTGTCAGCGGCTTGCTTGAGGAAGAAGGGAACATAAGTTGCTCTAGCAGTTGGTTGTAGCATGTCCCTCTGAGGTAGAGTGTGGAGATGAACACAATTATTGGACTTTCACTTTAAAATTCCTTCATCTAAATGTAGTGAGGGAACAAAAGTGATTACTCAGTCTTTTGGAGTTCTCGTCTCTGAATAGAGCTAAACTTTCTCTGCCAGATACAGCTAATCTCTTAAAGCTCATAAAATTACTTAGGAGCATTTCTTCTGTTTCTCTTTGGAATGACCTTGCACGAACTAGCAAACATTTAAAAATATGCTGTAAGAAGACACCCCAGGCATTGTCATAAAATCTTAACTTCTCCTTTGTCCAAAATGTTGTGGTTCTGTGCTAATTTTATACACAGTTGTATTTTTTGGGAGTATAAAATCTAAAATAATTGCCTAAAGATGCCACTTCCTTGCAGTTTAACTTTCACAGATAAATTTTTGGGACAACTGACCTTAGAGAAATGGGCCTTTACTGCCTGATGTTCAATTGGTGGTAGAAGACTCTGAAAGAGAGGAGCTGTTATTCCTTAATAATATATACTAATTTTTTGTAAATGAAAAAATGTAAAAGTAGCTGTTTATTTATGTATTTATCATTTCTACTAAGACAGAAACTGTAATTCAAGGACTGCCTTATGATAACTGTTGCTAAAGTCCAGGAAACTTTTGCTTTTATATAAATGAAGAGAAGGAAAAGTCTTAGACAGGAAATATCTCCACTTCAGTAATTCAAATTGCCCCTGAGGAGAATACAACTCTGGTCTGAATAAATACAGTGCAGCCTTTTTTGAAGATTTTAATTCAGTCATATAAGCTCAATAGTATAGATATTCCCTGCAGATTGTAATGATGAGAAATACAATGACAATTTGGTGTGGATTGCTTAGTCAGAAAACTTAATTCAAACTTATTTGCAAACCTTCCCTAGGAAACACAGTATGATAGGTTTTAAAAATTATTATTATTAGATACCAGATGAATCTTTTATCAAATCCCACCTCATAAGGCTATTCATATAGTGTTTAAAGGATTCAGTGAAGGTTTCCTTGTGGACAGAAGTCTGTTTTTTTTATTTCTGGCAACATTGTTGATCTTTTTTATAACCTCAGTCATTTGACTTCTCAGCCTTACTGGCCTTATATATTCAAATAATAAATCCACCAAACTGTCTATGATTTTTTACTGAGTCTATCCTAATGGCATGTCCATAATGGGTTGAAGGCTTTGGGGTTCATATACCTTATAATAACATTTCTACAAGAATAACATTTAGAACTTGTGCTCCAGTTTAAATTGAGTCTTTTATTTTAGTTACTTCTGCAGTTGAATGTTCTAAAATCCTGTTTAGGAAAAGAGATGCACAGAGGTATCAATGACACTATTAGTTGAGATAAGGACAGGCTTGAGTAAGTGCTTCCCAGCTGGCAGTGTATTGTACTCACACAGCCAGACTCTGACATTAGGTTTCAACATGATTAAGCAATTGAAATGTGTTGAAGAAATGAAGAGCTGCATTTTATATTCAATAGTTATTACAAACACTTACTAGCCTAGAGAACAATCTTAAAAAATGGAGATAAAATTAAGTTTTCGGTAAGAAATGAGAATGTTAATGCACAATAAGTCCAGGAAATACGATGATTTTCTTTGTGTCGGGGTAGTGAAGGAAAAGGACAGAAAGACTTTAAAAGATGTCTGCTATGTTTACTAGGAATAACTTTGTGAAAGCCATGCCAAGGCTCTTGTGTTGCCATCTTTACTAGGCAACATGATAATTAAGATGAAGCAGCTCAAAAATCACTGCATGTTGGGAGCAATCTACTATCGTTAATTAATTGGTTTATACATTTCCAGTCTTTCTGGTTTAAGCATGTTTATATAATTCCACTGGCTTGTTGTGTTTGGGGACTGTACTGCAAGAATTAGTACTTGACCAGCTGACTTTTGATAGCAACCTTACTACATGTTAAAATTAGAAGTTTAGAATTGGAAAGGTTTTGTACTCCATAAGTATTAAAGATGGTGCCGGTTTAGAAAACCATGCTTAGATGTAACAGACTTTTAGGGAGCCATATAAAAAGTAAAACAAGCAAAACTATTTTTCCCCTCAGTGAACACTTTTTATTAATCCAGTGACAGAGCTAAAATTACAGAAGTCTTTACAATTTTGCTGAGGGCACTATTGGTAAAATTACGACTTATCTAGTTAAATTTGTAGTTAAAAACCTGTAACAAAAATCTAACTCTCAGAGTTACTTCAAGTAACCACAGCAATTATTCATCCCCACCCTCCCCCCCCCCAAAAAAATTAAAATCCCAATGTAATTAGGGCATCATTCCTATCTCTTGGCTTCAGTTTGTTTTTGCTTTGATCTCCCATGTTTCAATAAAGATGCAGTCCTTACCCTGTTGGTAACATTTCTGAGAAGAGCAAAGACAACAGGTTTACTGAGGCATTCACAGGACTGAAAAATAGTCTTAATGTATGCCAAGACTTTGTGCAAAGAGAAAGGAATTTTGAGACCCTGGTGAATTGGACTACCTCTAAAAGAATGAAATTATAGCAAGAAAGATTTACATTAAGTATCTGGGAAAACTTGAAAATGGAAATGACAGTGAGCAGTAAGATGGATTAAGAAATGTACAGTCTAACATAAAATTCCATTTTACTTTTCTCCAAATGTCTGCAAGAAGTTCAGGGTCAAAAATTTACTGTTAATATATGCCTTTCCACTGCTGCTGAGGTGCAGTTGCTAGGTACTCTCCTCTGTCTTCTAAGTGAGGATAACAGTCTTTATTGCCCTAACATTTCCTCTCTATTTTCAGTTTTCTATTTATTTCCCAAGAATAAGACATCTCTACTTTCTTCTGCACTATATCCTCCCCTTCCCATGTCTCTTTCTCTGTAAGAACACCTGCAATTCTTTTAAACTAATGAAAATAACTTCTGAAGTGTAGTCAAATCCCATCCTCCACACATGCATATTTTTCAAACATAGGGACAGTTAAATCTAAAATATTACAGAACTGGGAATAATATTTATGTAATTGCTTTAGGGAATCTTCCTTTGCAAACACTGCCTATTCAGTCTCCCTTGCACTTTTTGTCAGCCAAGGAGCCATTAGCACTTTTTTCTGAATGGTTTTCCTCTCCAGGTCTTGGCACCTGTATCATTTCCCTGTCTCCAGACTAAAAAAAATGATACCTCCATCTTTTCCTCCTTGCCAGTTTTCCTCTAATCTTATATTTTCCTCTATTTGTGCTTCTGCTGCAGTAGGAACACATCTGGCAGGAACAGCCTGCTACAGGACCTAATGGCAGAGCCAATCTGTGGATTGTAACTTAGATTTCTGTACTAGCAACTGCCTAGTTTTGAAAAAGGTTGAAGTTAAGGCATTTCTTACATTTTTGCAAGAGCTTTTTCTGCCTATGTCCATGGAGGTTGCAGTTTTATCTTTCCTTCCACTGTCTCTAGAAATCTTTCTGATCTTTGCCCCATATGGCCTCTGTCTACAGTTGTGTGTTGCTTCTCTGTGGTAGGTATGATAGTGAAGGGGCCAAAAACTTTCAGCGGTTTTTTTATGTCTGATGCAGTACACAGTGCAAGGCAGAGATGGCAACTTCATGTTAGTAGCTAAATAAATATGTCAACATGATATGTTATTGGGCTCATTAGCCCTGATTTTGATGATTAACTTAACTGCAATTAAATTGGAAATCCCAGAATGATGTCATGTTCTCTCATATGCTTTTTAAGGCACTTAATAGCTTTGCAGTTGCTTTGCTGCAGAGAAGAGGGGTTGTACAATAGCAAGGAATTGGAATATTTTGCTACACTTAAAAATGCTTTATCATAAATGCTATTATTTATCAGATCATTTTGTATGATGAACAGGCTACTGAATGTTAATCATGGGAATAGGCTCCCTAGGCAGGTGGTTGCCTAGGCAATACCATCCCTGGAGGTATTTAAAAAACATGTAGATGTAACACTTGGGGACATAGTTTAGTGGTGGACTTGGCTTTGTTAGGTTAAAGGTTGGACTCAATGATCTTTAGCGTCTTTTCCAACCTAAGTGTTTCAAAGATTCTATACATGATTGCACGATTTTTGAGTAGAAGCGTGCCGTTTTCTGCAGAGGAAGGAGTGACTGAGAATTTTGGTTACCTCAAGCTTTAATTTTTTTCCTAGTTTCTGAGGAGAAATATGTCTACATGATTTACTAGTATCTGCAAAAGAGAATAATCTCCAGTCTGAAGGAAAAATTGAATAATTTCTTCCTCAATCTCCTCTGGCTCATCTATTAGTTGATGGAAGTGTTTACAGAAATCTTGGCATCAAATTATAGTGTCAAAAGTGGGGCCTAATGACTGGGTCAAATCTAAGGTAATAGGATGGGATTGTACAATTAAATGTTTTCACAAATTATTGTAAAATTGTGGAGTCAGTATCTCACAGAAGTGTGAGAACACTCAATTTATTTAAGAAAGTGGTAAATGTTGCTATTGTTGTGCAAAACTACACAACAGCAGTCACAATGTTTTAGAAATGTAAAAATATAGTCACAGTGCCTTCACTGGGACTTTGAGATCATCAAGTCCAATCTATGACCTAATACCACCTTATCAACTAAACTATGGCATTGAATGCCATATCCAGTCTTTTTTTAAACACTTCCAGGGACAATGACCCCACCACCTCCCTGGGAAGCCCATTCCAATGCCCAATCACTCTTTCAGTGAAGATTTTTTTCATAACGTCCAGCTTAAACCTCCCCTGGCGCAGCGTAAGCCTGTATCCTCTTGTCCTGTGGCTGGTTGCCTGGGAGAAGAGACCGACCCCCACCCAGCTACACCCTCCTGTCAGGGAGTTGTAGAGAGTGATAAGGTCTCCTCTGAGCCTCCTCTTCTCCAGGCTAAACACCCCCAGCTCCCTCTGCTGCTCTTCGTAGACCGTGTGTTCCAGACCCTTCACCAGCTTTGTTGCCCTTCTCTGGACACCCTCCAGTATCTCAATGTCCTTCCTCAACTGGGGGGCCAAAGTGCAGGACCCAGCACCTGGACTTTTTGAACCTCATATTGTTGGATTTGGCCCATCTCTCCAGCCTGTCCAGGCCTCTCTGCAGAGCCCTCCTACCCTCCAGCAGATGGACACTTGCTCCCAGCTTGGTGTCATCTGCAGATTTGCTGATGGAGGACTCAATCCCCTCATCCAGATCCTCAGTGAAGAAATTAAACAGGCCTGGGCCCAACACTGATCCCTGGGGGACGCCACTGGTGACTGGCCACCAACAGGATGTGACACCATTCACCACCACTCTCTGGGCCTGGCCATCCAGCCAGGTCTTAACTCAGCAAAGAGTGCACCTGTCCGAGCCATGGGCTGCCAGCTTTTCCAGAGTATGCTGTGAGAAAAGATAAAAGGATCTAAAGGTATGCACAAAGGACAATAAACGTAGCTGGAACCAGTTGAGAAACAGATAAAGAGGCCTACAGTGGTTTTTTGGCAAGTTATGCAACCAGAAGCAACAGTGCACGCCCAAAGAAAAAGTTCAGGGAAAGGTCACCTTTAATATCGGAGTATTTGGTGAATACGACCACCAGAGACCCCTCTTGATAAACCTCAAGGACCATAAAAGGACTTCCAGTAGGAAGCAGGTGCATGCAAATTTGTTCTAGGAAAGTGATGTTTATGTATTAGATAAGAAACATGTTTTAACGAATATGTATAATGGATAAAAACTCTGTTGTAAAGTCTCAAAACGCACACAGAATAAGGAGAGATCCACTGTGTGTCCTGTGCAGATAAAGAATGCCTGCTTTCTAATGCTTCAAATCATGTTAGAAAGTTTTTTCAGACAATTGTGGTATCAATCCCACCGCACCTTAGGGATGGGTACCCCAAAGGGGGTTGTTGATCAGCTTAGTCCAGATCACCTCTACAGATGGCCACATCTCCTTCTTCTCCTGGCTGGCCTCTGGACCTATGTATCTTTCTGAGGGACTAGGTATTATCACAGCACTCTTCAACATGTTCTAGTGGGAAATGCATAAATAAAGAAGACAGGAATTGAAATACTGTTTACAGAAGTAGTACCCAATTTATACCAGCTAAAGACTTCATCCATATATTCTATATTTGGTAATGCAGATGTTCCTTGAAATTGACTTCATATTATTGTTGCAATGTGTTCTAATGTGTTCTTCTGACTTACTTTGGCACAAAAAGTTAAGCCTTTATCTACAATTTCTAGATAACAACTTTGTTATATACCATATATGGTATATATATGGTCACTATGAGAGTCTACTAATGAGGGCTGTGCAAAGGGTACATTTACTGGTTTGGGCTATATATATGAATGTTGTGTTAATAAAGCCATCTTTTGATGTGTATTATTGCTGTGGAAACATCCTAATTCTGTAAGTTATCTCCAGAATGCTGTCCAGACGTTTTTGAGGGGTGTCCCAATGCAACCAGGCAGAGTTCAGAAAGAACTTCCTGAATTCCCACCACCTCAGGGACTTAGATGTCTAGCAGTTTCTTTGCAGAACTGGACTATCTTCCTCTCTTTCTCCTTTTTTTGTTTGTTTGGTTTTTTTGCTGCCTCCCCACCTTCCCTCTCCAACTGGTTGTATGTACTCCTTAAACCAAAAGCATACCCTGTCTGAAAGCTGCCACTGCCTCTTTTCTACAGCACCCCTGTGAGAGACTGGAAATACTGATGTCTCAAGACATTTTGGGGTGCATGTATGTGGGGCAAGGGGCAGGTTGGGCCTTGCCCTAGTGAGGCAGTGCCCTGCCCTGCACCCCTTCATCCCTAGAGCCCGTGACCCAGCCTAGAAGTGCTGGCAGTCATGGCACACTGGAGGCAATGCCACACACTCCTCTAACCCAGCTCCTGAGTGGCCAAATGACCAGAAGTCCCACCTAGAGGAAGGGCCCAGGAAGGTCAAGGGATATTTAAGGCTGAACACCAGGCCATCACTTTGTCTGGACCCTACTTCATCTTGGAGTTTCTATCATTGTTGGAACCCAGGAGTTGGTAGCTATATGTGTGCTTTTCTATATCTTTTCTGTCTTTCTCTCTTTCTCCTTCTTCTAATTCCCTCTTCTTGGAATTCTTGAGTAACTTGAAAATGAATGTCGTTAAAGTTTGCTAAGTTGAATGGGTCTAATTAATGCTCTGGGAAGTGTTTTATGTTGATTGAATGTTGCACTAAAACCTTTTGCCGAAGTTTCTTTGATTTTCTAAAGTTGCCAGTAAAGTCTGTTTTGTTGTTTTGACCTCTTGAGAATATCTTGTAGGCATTTCTCCCGTGTATCTAACTCAGAGTACATGAACAACCATAAGCCCTGTTAAAAACCTCATCGAGTGAGTTGTTTGGGACCTTACAACCCCACGCCAACATGAACAGGAGTTGAGCTGGAAATGAGGCTCCTTTGTCTTTCAAAGAGAGAATACAGTAAGTCTAAAATTGAAATGAAACTATATTTAAAGACTTGGAACTCCTGCATGAAAAGTAATTCCTGTCTTTGCTCAGTCCTCTGTTGAATACTCCTCCAGAGAGAAAAATTATATTAATTTTGTCATAGCTCATTTGTTTTCAGCACAAACTTCACTTTGATTTGACTGAAGACTTTGAAGGCAAAACCAATATCTTGCTTGTGTTTTTTATTTTCTTTTTTTTTTTTTCCCTTTTAAAGAAAGCTGTGGTTGGTTTTTAGTTCAGTTTTCTGGAGTAATAAGATTATGGAACTCCAGGGAAATGTTCTTTTTTATAGCCTATTTTGTCCAGTAGGTGTCACTCATTCATAAATAATCTTAAAAGGAATTTCCACAGTAATCTTAAAAGGATTTTGTCAAACCGTAGATAAGTGAAGACAAAGCCCTCAAAAGCAATTACCTGCCTTGTAACTTACATCCTCCCATTTAAAATAAGGTACAAATTACTATACTGTATATTAATGGACTTTGAAATCAAGGAAATTTTACAAGATCTAGCTCCCATTTTGACTCTAGTTCAGTCAGAACAAAAACAGTGGAAAGCACTGTAGCAAGAAGATGCAGGAGAACTGTTGTGGTGGTGATTCACAGCCATTAGGTAATTCTGATGTGGTTTGAGCAAGGCTTCTTTGATGAATGGTCACCTGGCAACAGCTTAAAAATATTTTTTTGTATATACTTCCTTTGTTTTTCAAACGAAAACCTTATCTTCTCAGTGTCCTGTTGAAAGACTATTATTTCTTTTACCTCAGCCAGCTTTAACATTTCCAGGTGGTGCTGGAGAAATTAGGTGAAGACCTGATGGTGCACTATGTCTTTGGCTAACTATTGGCATCTGTGCTTCTGAAAAAAACTAATGTTTTTAGGATGGAAAAAGTAGTTATGCTTGCTAAAGTGCACTTAACTTCCTTCACAACTGTTTTTTTCTTTATGAATTCAAAAGTTAAAAGCTATACATTTTTATTGTAAGTTCAGGTGGAAGGAAAAAGGACTGCAACAACATGAATGAACAACAAATGCCATGTATTGAGCTAGGAAAGGTCTAGAATATATGGGCAGCTATGGTTTCTAGGAAGCTTTTAGAAGAATAGTAATGTTTGGGTAATATGTTTTAATTGTAGTTAAAGAATAGTTATGTCTTTGAGCTACATCTACTTGATTCAAATAACCTCAAATCAATAACAGGTCTTCACTAAACCACAGGGACAGCATACTGCAATGATGCTTCAGCATTTGCTCTGGCTATCTAGATGAAGCTAATTTCTATAGACTGGGAATTGTATTAGAAAGTACTCAAGAGACCCACTCAGTTCCCACTTTGATGCCTGCAATAGGGAAGTAAAGAATATGTGGCTAAATTGAATAAATAGTGGCAATCTTCTGGAGGCTGAGCCACAAGTCTGTACTTCTAATGCAGAAAATGAAGAAGAAGGTCTTTTTGCTGTGGCCTGGAAGCTGCACCATGTGCACCTCCCTCCCCCGTTCAGTAATAATGAGGAAATCAGGAAAAGTGGCTGTACTTCATATTTTGGGAAGTCACACTACAGCAGCTAGGCACAACAGAAAAAGCAATCAGTGAGTCAAAGGAAAATGATCTTTGAGAAGTTCTGTTTCTTGTAGCCTTATTGAGCACCTGATTGCAAAAGCCTCACAAAACCATTGGGGTAACAACCTGTTCTCCCTTTAGCTATCTTCATAGCACAGCAATCCAAATCAATGGCTTGTTGATCTGGGGAAGGCAAAATAACTAGAACAACAGAAGATACCTGAAATTCCTTTTCTGGCACTGAAAAGTATCTTCAGACAAAACATTGCTATGCTGAATGGCAGATCACAGCTGTGTAATGTATGGTTCAGATTTTGGTCTTCTACCAGCCTTTTACTGGAAAAGAAGCTGTCAATATTTTAGTTACATTGTCCTCATAATTTTAGGAAGACATCCTGAATCATGGCCTAACTGGGCTTTTGGGGGTTATTTTGCTCTGCCATTCATTAATGCTTTTAGTTAATTTTAAAGGTTTAAAAGTTGCTTTGTGGCTTCATATTTCTAGTTCCACAGGCAACTTAGTCAGCTGTCCTGGTTCTTTGTTTCATCTTCGTCTGTGCTTACCTCAACCCATGAGGTTTACTTTTTTTCCCTTCAATTCTCCTCCAGTTTGCAGTGGGGTTTGCAGTGGGGAGTGAGTGAGCAGCTGCATGGTACATAGTTTCCAGCTGGGTTTAAACCACAACAGCAGCATAAACCCTCAATTCCTCAGTGATCTCTATATTCTAGGTAATAGTTGATGGGTGTTTAGAGAGATGAGTGTTCATGGCTGCCACCTTGGTTGACCTGCCGGGAACTGGGATTGCTGTTAGAACTCATTAGGATCAGATCCTAACACTTTCAAAATCTGCACTTTCCTAACCGAGTATTAAGCAGCATTGCCAACTGTAACACAGTGCGCTGTTCAGAGGGTCCTGTCACACATTTATATGTGTCATTTTAGATGATAAAATGTAGGTGTGGTACCACCATCACCCCCTTACTGAATTTGTAGTTGACATCTCATTTTCTACTCAAAGACCAGAGGAGGAAAAACAAGACAGGATCATAGTTACCCTGCTCTCATCTTTTCTTTTCTACTACTAGTTCCTAAAGTATGTGTGTTAGAACATTCTGCTTAGAATTTCCCAACATGATGGTATTTTTATCTTCTTGTATTTTTGTCTCACAGTTGCCAAGTTAGCTGACCCAGGAACACATGTCTTGTCTACTCCCTGGACAGATCACACTGCTATCTCTGCCAGTCAGGAAGTGGTGAATGCACATAAGGATTAGGGTAGGACCACTAGTAAACATTAGTAGCATATTTGTTAATCAACAGGAAATTGCCAGTGTGATATATAGCTGGAATAAAATACGGCCTCTCTGGGTTTTGAGCTCTGAGAGGTTAAGAAAGCACAGCAAGTAATATGAAAAGGACATTGATTTGCTGCCATGAGTTCTAACAGAGAACTACCTAGTCATAGCAAAAAAGAGACCATGCACAGCAAATCCCAGGAATGTAGCCTGAAGCCTCAGACTCTGGAGAGGGGCCAACAAAAAAGCTCCCCTCAAGTCAAGACTTCAGTCCATTCACTTGGACACAGAGGCCATTTACAGATGCTAAATTTTACTTGGTGGCTATGTTGCAAAAGCCAAAAATAGATCAATTTGTTTTTTAAACTCCACAAATGTAGTTCACATTTGTTTAAAGCTATGGTTCCCAGGCCTGCCAGTGACTCCAAGGTAAGATATTTTTAAAAATAGAATAATTACCTTAGCAGGTTTTTGTGTAACACATGTGTTGACACATGCAAATTACGGATACTATAGTATATTTTGGTGCACAATGACTATACTAATCTTCTGTGAGCAATGAAGTGGTACTTATTTAAGAAAGAAGAAACAGCTATGGTCCTAAGTGTCCCCTTTACTTTGAGTACAGAATGTCCATTATTTCAGCTTGCTGTATAATATAGGTATTTATTTGTTCTTTGCTGTGGTTGGAAAGTATTTGGTGAAATCAGTAATACCAGGTTATAGGAGGAATAAGCCATCCAGAAACTTATTTATCTCTTAGGATATATAATAATTATTTAAATAATAGGCATTATATTGTAGTAATTTCCTTAATTTCCAATTGTAGAAAAAGTTATTTTTGGACATCATGTCACTCAAATAACTACATACCTATTTTAATGGAGAGCTTGGATATGCCAGGAATTAAAACGGATCCAATCTACAAAATACACTGGGCTTTGTGACTTAAGCGTCAAGTATTATGTAGCATATGTGATACAGAATAAAAGAGAAAGAATTTTGTTACTATACCTTATCTGACATATTTAATAAAGTTAGCTTTGGTGGAAGTGCTTATGAAGAAATAGAAATAGAACACCATTCCTATTTTGCTGCAGGTATTTTTTCCTTGAAGTTCCTTTTCACCTTCTTCGAATAACTAATATCCATAATAGTGTTTAAGAGTGCATCAAGAATGCACTTTATCTCCTAATTGCTACCACTTAAAATATTTCAGTTCATATCCTGAAACAGTCTTGGAGTGTATGAACTAGTTCTTTCTCTTTCTTCCCTCCCTCTCTCCCTCTTTCCCTCTCTCCCTCTCTCCCTCTCCAGCCCCCCCACCTCAAGCCATATCAGAAAATGTGTTCCAAAAGAACACATAATGCACTTTAATCACTAACAGGTGCTCAGTCTAGGCGGCCAGACTAAAGCTACTCCAAAATAAAGCCCCTAAATGCATGTGTTGTAGACATTAAGTCCTAAGCACTAACTGCTGTGCTGTAGAAAACTGCATTTATTGTGCTGTACTGCTTCCTAATGCAGTCAAAGACTAATGCCATGAAAAAATAAAGAAAAAAATAAGAGTAGAATTGCATAATATTTGGGCTCAAATAATATTACAAGTTTTACACATCTTGGGGAAGGTATTGGATTTTAACTGATGAACTGAGATGGGGAAAAGCATCTTTCTGTTGTTTTAGCTAACAGTTTTTACATCTAAGATTGTGACCTGTTGTATCTGCTTATCGTTGAGGACTACAGCCAGTGCAAGGCAGCTCAGTGACCAGCTGCAGTGCAAGTTGCAGGTTGTGCCCTGGGTATGGGGAAAAGGCTGGAGCCCCCAGCAACGAGGCGTGACCTGGCACCGACCATGGGAACCTGTTGGGCAGGGTGGCCCGTCACTCAGGGACTCTGCAGGAGCCAGTGGAGGACGAGAAGACTCCAGACCTAAAATCACCATTGGAGCAGGAGCAGAGACTGTAAGGAAACAAAGGCCTAGGGATTTCTTTGGGCTCCCTCCCAGGAGGCACCAGCTCGAGCTGTTGTTGTGTTGCTGCACCATGATTAAAGGCTTGATCCATGACTCAAGGGAACCTGAGGTCTGTGCCTGCTAGAGGAAACCTGGGGCCGAGACGGAAGGGAAACCAGTCTGATTGTGTGGGTGGAATGTGTAGGGAGGCAAGCAGGCCACCCATGGAGCCACGTGTTACTAAGAGGCTTCGGTCCCAGCAGTGACCCAGCAGTCATGGGTGGTGCGAGTGTGACCGCCAGAGTGGCTCCTGGATGGTCAGACAGGAAAGTTTCTTCAACATCAGCATCACCCAGTGCACGCAAAGGAGCCTCCATGTTCAGGCTGGGTAGAATATGTGGTATTGTCACCAAAAACCGGGAAAAAAACTCTCTAACCAGTTTGTTAGGTTAGAAAGTCAACATTACTTTATTCAATGTTGAGTTACAACAGGATTCCTCCACAAAACATGTACATTTGTTATCAAAGCTTTTAACTATACTTGTTAGCAAACAAAAGAATTAGTGTTCATTAACTAACAAGTTATGTAGTTGTCTTCAATAATTAGTATTCTGTCTTCTATTGGTTATTGATGTCTCTCTTCTCATGCTAATTAGTCCACATTTTCAGTCTTTTTGTTATCTTTTTCTGAGATAGGGAGAATCCCAGTAATTGTCTTTCTTAGCTTCTTCTTCATCTCTGGTTTCTGTAACTTGTCTTTGTGGTTTATAAATTCTGCATTCTTGGTGTCCAGATCACAACAATAAATTTCACTCCCAGGCTTTGTTAATTTCCTCCTCCAGGTTTGAGAGCATTGAAGCATGACAGGCCCTAAATTTTTAATTTGTTTTTCTAACACATGGATATCACCCAGAGCTTGCTTGTTAACTGCTATCTATTTCATAGATTAAATCATTCATCTTGTTGATTAAGTCCTAACATTTCCCCTCCCTGCTGCATAGGGTCCTTTTTCAAGAAATATAACTTGTTCAGTAACAGGATCTATCTATTTATTTATTTATTGTATTTCAGAGTAGTGACTATAATGATGACAAAGACTGAAGTTTTGATGTGAAGAGTAGCCCGGTATGATTTCCTTTTACAAAGAGCAGAAGAAAATATTTTACAAATATTGCAGTGAATCTAAACATTTTTAGGACTTCATGTTGTGGTTTAACAGTCAAACTCTGAGCCAGCTGCTTGCTCATCCCGTCTTTCCCCCAGGATGGGGCAGAGAAAAGAAAGAACAGGAAAGAGAAAGCTTGAAGGTTGATATAAAGACAAGGAGATTGCTTACAAGTCACTTCTGTGGGAAAAAAAGGCTCATCCTGAGGAAAATAACTTAATCGATTGCCAGTTAAAATAAAAATGTAATCACTAGTTTGAGTAATGGGAAAGAAAGACAAACCTTAAAATAACACCTTTCCTTACCCCTTTCTCAGACTCAAAATCACTCCTTCACTCTAGTCTCCTGCTAGGCCCCACCTCAAGTTGTGCAGGCAGATGAGGAATGGTGTGCTGAAGTCAGTCCATAACAGCTGTTGCTCCTTCCTCCTGACACTTTTTCCTTGTGACAGTGAGGGTTCTTTTAGGCTTCAGTTCCTAGTTCAAGAATATATGCTCTGGTATGAGTTCTACACTGGCTGCAATTCCCTCAGGAATATCCATCTCCTCCAGCATGGGGCTGTCCATGGACTGCAGTGACTATCTGCACTGGTGCAGGTTCTCCATGGACTACAGGGAATTTCTTCTGTGGTACCTGGAGCACCCCCTCCTCCCTCTCCTCTTATCCTGATACTCACTCTCTTGTTTCTCACTCTTTCTTTTTTTTTCTTTTGGTCCCCTCTTCCTCTCTCTCGCTGGTGTTCTGTCTTTTCTTACATACATTTTTACAACTGCACCTCAGACTTTGCTGGTAGACTGGTCTCTGGTCTGTGATAGGTCTCGCTGGAACTTGCTGTAACTGGCCCAAGCCAGCACGGCACCTAGCCACCCCTGCAGCCCTCCCGCTGCCAGCATCTTGCCACCTATACCAAAGACAGTTCTGTCTATTTGAAAGCCTGTAGAGTGACTGACAAGGTAAAACTGATAAATCTTGACTGACTTGTTTATTCTGACCCACAGAATAGGAGTGTGGTAACTATCATCCAGCAAGTAGGAAGGAAGCAGTAAGAGATTACTGCATTATTGTACACAGATTTCTTTAACAACTACAGAAGATACACATAAAACAAAAGAAAAATTATACAATATCTTTACTGGTCTCTGTTTCTACTTTGTCTGCTTTTGGACATTTCGCTTAGGGTTAGGTAAGTAGTAAAGTTATGTTAAAGGCATATGACTGTGAGAACCTTAGACTATATGAAATTTGAGCAGGAATTTTTGATCAGGAAACAAGAATGCTGCTTTAGTCTGAACCAGTATTAGAGTCTAAATTCGAGATTAAAACACTAATATATTAAATTAGGATTCGTTGTACAGCACAAAATGCGCAAAAGTGAAACACACAAAAATGATACCTTAAGTCCTACATGGAAAGCCTTGTTCTGTGTTGGAATTCCACAGAATGTCATCACTGCGTAGGGACTTTTCACTTAGACCATGTGTACTGTGTATTTGGGAGAGGAATAATTTACTGTGAGAATATTTAAATTTGAGGTATCTGGTATGAAATACAGCTTTGCCTTCCTTTAGAATAACTAAAAGAAGGGTTTATCCATGTCTTTTTAATTTTATCGTTATTCTCTTTGGTAGTTAGTCATTAGTGTTTATGCACTTGTTCTACATGGTCTTCTCTGCTTTGAATATTGGAGAAGAATAGAAACAAAGAAATATGATCTATTCACAGGTGCGTGTTTGTGTGCTTATTCTTAGGGAGGTCAGTGACCATGAAAGCTGATTTATAGCCTTAAAAATAAATATCTGTCTCTACTACCATACAGTAAAAAATAGTGTAAATTTTGACTTTTTTTTTTCCAGCTGTCCCGGCTGTGTCCCCTCCCAACTTCTTGTGCATGTCCAGACTGCTCACTGGCAGAGCAGTTTTGTTTCTATCCTTTTAAATTTAAATAACCGTTTAAATATTCAAATATCCTTTTAAATCTAAGGATTTCTGTCCTTAGCTCTGTGTAAGCAGTTTGGCAATAGCTAAATATGGGTGTGTTATCAACACTGTTTTTGTCACAAATCCTGAACATTGCACCATATGAGCTACTATGAAGAAAATTAACTCCAGCACAACCAAAACCAGTAAACCAGCTTTAATGATTTAACTTCCCTTATTGACCTGTGAAGATGTTCTGTGCTGGGGCTTCTGGGACATTTTATACTGCATGGTCATATGTGACTGTCATACACGAGAGAATACCTTCTATGTTGTTGCCATGCTACAGACATAGATATATAGAAAACAGACTGAAAATAACCTGTTAAAAGAACAGACTGTCTTGATTTTTTTTCTCATATCTTAGCTGTTTCCTGTGTCATCAAGTAGTGCTTCTAAATGATGATCTTTTATACTCTAAAGTAAGTATTGCATCTTAACAGACTCTATTTATTGTATTCCTGGGGAGAAAGTCTTTTCATTAGTCACCAGGATTTTTTCTTTTAAAGACTAAAGCTTAGAGGAGTAAAAAAAGGAAAAAATATTCCAGTTTTTATGCTTAAAAATAAAAGCTTAAGAGAATGTGGCTTGCTTCTTAAAATAATATACTTTAATTGGCTGAAATGGTGGAGGAAAAATGTTGCTTTCAGTTTGTGTGCCCTGAAATATGTAGAGAGAACTTTCATTATGCTTTATAATGTGGTTTTTACTGCTAGAAATGTCTCAAATTATGCATAAATAGTTCATGTAAGATGTTCTTCATTAAATGTGCTGACTGGTAATTAGGAAGGTATTATGATTTCCTCTTGAAGGGTGAGTCCTTGTAACTGCACATCTGCACTCAAAATGGCAGCATCTGGCTTTTGCCACTCACTTTATGATGTAAGTTACTGCTGGCACAAGATAACACCAATGCAATAATGTTCCTGCTTATTTGACTCCCATGAATTCAAGAGTGGTGATACATTTCTCTGAGGTTAATTTCATGCTTCAAAACTAGTGTCACAATATATTAAGTACTATTTATCAATTAGAGATTTCAGTTTGGTAATGTCACCTATCCAATGCAGAAGCTCATCAGTTCTTATACAGACATTGTTGCCAAATTCACCATTGCAAGAGATCTTGGCCTCTCTTCATACCAGGTGGAGATTGTCAATTGATATTTTGCTATTTCTGCTTTACTGCCCTGTGGTTTCCAGAACGTGTTTTCTCCTATTTGTCCCCCTACTAAATCAAAGATATGTGGAAGACATTTACCTAATTAAGTAAGAGATTAAGCTTTAAGATGTTCAGTAAAAAGCATGTAATTGCAGTCCTTGTGTGATTTTTAATCTGCTTGTTGGATGAGGCTGGAAGCTCTGTGATGGTTGATCTTGGCTAATAGCCAGGTGCCCACCAAGCCATCCTATCACTCCAACTCTTCAGAAAATACAATTAAAATCCCATAGGTTAAGATAAGGACCATAAGATCACTTAACAATTATCATTATGGACAAAACATACTCCGCTTGGGGGTATTAATTTAATTTATCAACAATCAGAATAAGATGAGAAGTAAGAATCAGAATCAGATGTCCTGATAATGGAAGACACAGAGAAAGTGGAATTACTGAATGCGTTCTTTGCCTCAGTCTTTACTGCTGAGGTCGACCCTCAGCAGTCCCAGACCTTGGAAGCAAGAGAAGGCCAGAGAAAGGAAGACTTCTCCCTGGTTGTGGAGGGTTGGTTTAGAGTTTGGCTAGGCAGATTAAACAGTCATAGATCCATGGGCCCTGATGGGATGCACCCATGGATGCCGAAGGAACTGGCAGATGTTGCTCTACCGCTCTCCATCATCTCTGAAAAATCATGGAGAATGGGAGAGGTGTCTGATGCTTGGAGGAATACCAATGTTGCTCCTATCTTCAAAAAGGGCAAGAAGGAGGACCTGAGAATCTACCAGCCAGTCAGCCTCACTTCCATCCCTGGAAAGGTGATGGAACAGGTCATTCTGGAGATCATCAACAAGCAAGTAGAAGAGAAGCAGGTAATCAGGACTAGGCAGCGTGGATTCAGTAAGAGGAAATCATGCTTGACCAATAGCTTTCCATGATGTCATGTCAGGATGGGTTGACCAGGGGAGAGTAGTGAATGTTGTCTATCTCGACTTCAGCAAGGCTTTTCACACATAGGTAAGCTCATGAAATGAAGGTTGCAGGAATGAACTGTGAAGTGGATCAAGAACTGGGTGAATGGCAGAGCTCAGAGGGTCGTGATCACTGGAGTAGAATCCAGTTGGAGGCCTGTGATATATCACTGGAGTAGAATCCAGTTGGAGGCCTCAGTGATATTCCCCAGGGATCATACTGGGTCCAGTCTTACTCAACTTATCAACAGCCTGGACGAAGGGATAGAATGCACCCCCAGCAATTTGCTGATGATATGAAACTGGGGGGAGTGGCTGATAGACCTGAAGGTTGGCTGCCATTCAGTGGGACCTTGGTAGGCTGGAGAGTTGGGTGGAGAGAAACCCAATTGGTTTCAACAAGGGCAAGTGTAGGGTCCTGCACCTGGGGAGGAATAACCCCAAGTACCAGTACAGGTTGGAGGCTGACCTGCTGGAGAGCAGCTCTGCTGAGAAGGACCTGGGAGTCTTGGTGGATGAAAAGTTGACCATGAGCCAGCAGTGCCATTGTGGCCAGGAGGGCCAATGGTACCCTGAGGTGCGTCAGGAAGAATGAGGCCAGCAAGTTGAGGGAGGTGACCCTCCCCCTCTACTTGGACCTAATGAGGCCCCACCTGGAGTACTGTGTCCAATACTGGGCTCCTCAGTAGAAGAAAGAGAAGGAGCTACTGGAGAGGGTCCAGCAGGGGGCCACAAAGAAAATTATGGATCTGGAGCATCTCTCTTATGAGGAGAGACTGTGGGAGCTGGCCCTGTTTAGTATAGATGGGACTGAGAGGGGATTCCATTAATGCATATAAATACCTCAAAGGCAGGTGCCAAGAGGGTGGTGCCAGACTTGTTTCAGTGGTGCTCAGTGACAGGACAAGGAATATTGACCATAAGCTAAAACACAAGAAGTTTCACCTCAACGTGAGGAAGAACTTCTTTACATTGAGGGTGATCGAGCACGGGAAAAGACTGTCCAGGGAAGTTGTGCAGTCTCCCTCTGTGGAGACATTCAAAACCCGCCCATTCCTGTGTAACCTGCTCTTGGTGACTCTACCTTGGCAGGGGAGTTGGACTAGATGATCTTGGTTAAAGCATGGTGCCAAGGTGTGGGTCCAATCTCCATATGGCCATTCACTTAAGAGCTGGTCTTGATGATCTTTGTGGGTCCCTTCCAACTTGGAATATTCTGTGTTTCTGTGCTTCAGTGATCTCCAGAGGTCTCTTACAGCCCTAAGAATGTTGTGATTCTATGAAGAACAAACCTAAAAACACTTGTTACCCCTCTTTCCTTTTTTCTGGGCACAACTTCACTGCTGACATCTCAATCTCCTCTCTCTAAATGGTGAAACACCACCACTATAGCTGTAACATGTATTAGCTTGTTTTAAATTTATGTATGTGTACTTAAGCGGGCACTTCCATTTCAGAAAAGCTGATGGTTCTGAACAGTTTAGTAAATAAGAGAGATAATATAGGCTCATATAATTTTTTATTTTTTGATTCTAGTGAAGGGTAGGTGGGATGTTGATTGCTTGGCCTTTGTTATTTTGTCTCCATGTAGGACAGAAGTTCTGGTTTTCAGCTGGTGATTGAGGAATCTGTAGAACTGAGTGTTTGTGAGGACTGTATGAGAGAGAACAGAAAAACAAAGTTTTTGTCAGCTGGCATTACGAACATAAATAATAAGTAATAAATAAAATTATCTACGCTTCCATTTAAAAATTATGAAGTATTGATAAATTGTGAATGGAATGAAAATCATAATAATTTATGTGTTTATGGTATACTTAAATGGATGGAATTTTATATATTATGAAATTATATACTTAAACTGATAGAATTTTATATATTAAACTCCCCTCCTGGCCAACTCCCTGCAGTTTATCCTGAGCATGAATTTCTATGGTATGGAGTATCCCTTTGGCCAGTTTGGATCAGCTGTCCTGGCCATGCTTCCTCCTAGCTTGTTCTGCACTTCTCACTCTGGCAGAGCATGGGAAACTGAAGTCTTTGATTTAGAATGTGCACTACACAGCAACAACTTAAATGTCAGTGTATTTTCAACATTATTCACATACTAAATCAAAAAGCACAGCACTTTACCAGTTACTAAGAAGAAATTTAACTTTATCCCAATGTTCTGGTTTAACCTCCGATAGCAAATAAGTATCATACAGCTGCTCACTCACTACCCCTCCATGAGTACTCTCCTGTGTTCTCAATATGGTGATCATATGATTTTTATTTCTATGTAGTTATTGACAGTTTCCTACTTGTTTGCATGGCACTACTTCTACATGGCCTCTGACAGCTTTTCTTTCTGATTCTGCAGTTAGACTTTTTCTAGAGTTTTAAAAATATGTCTTTATTCAAGGGACAAAAGAAATGGCAATTTGAGGGTGTAGACAATAACATGTCTTAGAACAAGAGCTTGGAGGTGTGAAAGTCACTAAACAGAATTAAATCTGACCAGTTAATAAATTTATAGTATAGCAGCAAAGAAAATAAACACATTACACATATAATTAGATGCTACAGAAATTATATGAGTCACATTCTGAACTGAGGAGAAAATCAATACATCTAAGAAACAAGTTTGGTTTTTTTCTAAACTAGAATGGCAGCAGAATAAAGTAGATAAGCCTATCGCCACACTTCTTTTGAAAAGCTGATCTTACCTTTTTTTTGACAGGCAGTAAAATATCTGGTTGCTTTTCCAATCTGTTGTCATTTTGCCTTCTTAGCCCATTGTGGAATGGTTTATTAATGATTGAAAAGATCATAGAAATGGTACATAATACAAGGAAATATAGGAAATAAGGAAATGTATGCTGAGTGCTATAAGCTGCTGACACTATCAGCCCTATTAAATGAATCAGTTTGAGTCTTCTACAGGACACTTTTTCTATACTTGGAATAGATAATTTCTATTGTTCCTATAATTTGATCAGTTCTTTCTGCAGTACTTTTCAAAGGTCAGTTAATCCACTTCAGATTTAGCTGTCTATTTCAATTTTTTTATTTTTAACCCTGCCCACTTCCATGTTCTACTCACAGGAATGAAACTATACTGTTCAGAAAGTTTGGCTACTGGAACAGTGGGGGAATTCCTTGTTAAACAGTTAAAGAAAGAGGAAATAGCACATTTGTTTGAGGACTCCCCCAAAGTCATAGTAGGGAATAGGACAGAATGCTAACTTCTGAAATCTTTTGGATTTAAAAAAAAAAAAAGAGATCTATCTGTTAGGGCAATATCCAACAAGGGTTGTTGTTAATTAGCTGGTAATGGTAATTTTACCTTTTGAACTCTGATTTACTTTGAATTGTCTGGAGGTTTGGGGATGCCTTTAGACAGGTAGAGTTATTAATTCTAAGTTAAAGCAAACTCATTAGAATTTCTTTGATATGGAAATTGGGTAAGAAATTTACCAAGAGTAAGAGTTATCATGAGCTTGTCATTACTCCCTAGATTTGATTGAGTTGGAAACATACAGAAGGATAGTCTTGTGGTATTCAGGCATTCCTTTCTGGCTGAAATGGAAAATCTAAAATATGCTATTTAAACTTAAACCCAAAGCAAATTGAAAAAAAAAACCTACCACAAAAACCTGAGAAATTATGAACTTCTGATCTTAAAAAGTTTTGTGCTGCTATTAAAGGATAAAGAAAAACTTTCAAGTAATTCCAGTTTCATTGTCTTCAGGCTGTAGTTGACCTTTTTTTTTCCTGCAGTGGTATGGAAGAAAGTGCAGGATTCATGGATTTGAAGACCTGTTTAATTTGATCTCAAAGGAATATTTAAGAGTGAACTTGTGAACTTTCCAATACTTCATATGAAATCTGTGATAGACGCCTGGAATTCCTATTTTTTTATGTCTTATACCCATCTGCTGCCTTGTCAAGTAAAAAAGCTTGTGATTTTGAGCCAAATTCAACCTAGAGCAATGAGTGCTCTCACTCGGCTCAGTATATGCCTACAAGGTGGTGTGAATTACCAGTTGGATATATCTTGATTAGAAAATTGTGTGCCCGGGTGGCCATGAAGGCCAATGGCATGCTGGCCTGTATCAGGAATAGTGTGGCCAGCAGGACCAGGGAAGTGATTCTTCCCCTGTACTCAGCACTGGTGAGGCTGCACCTCCAGTGCTGTGTCCAGATTTGAGCCCCTCACTGCAAGAAAGGCATTGAGGCTCTGGAGTGTTCCTGCGAAGGGCAATGGAGATGGTGAAGTGTTCAGAGGGTAAGCCCTGTGAGGAACATCTAAGGGAGCTTAGGGTTGTTCAGCCTGGAGAAGAGGAGGCTCAGAGGAGACCTTATCACTCTCTACAACTGCCTGAAAGGAGGGTGTAGTTAGGTGGGAGTCAGCTTCTTCTCCAGGTAACAAGTGACAGGACAAGAGGATATAACCTTATTCTGTGCCAGGGGAAGTTCAGGCTGGACTTCAGGAGGAATTTCTTCACAGAGAGGGTTATCAAGCATTGCAACTGGCTGCTCAGGGAGGTGGTGAAGTCACTGTCCCTGCAGGTGTGTAAGAAGAGAATGGCACTTAGAACCATGGTCTAGTTGACATGGTGATGTGCAGTCAAAAGTTAATCTTGATGATCTCAGAAATCTTTCCCAAAATAATTGATTCTGTGATTCTCCAGCATTTCAATTTACAGTCTCATCAGATTGATCCAGCTAGTCTGACTCTGAAGTTCTTGAGCTACCATAGTTGCATGCTAATCAGGCTAGACCCAGAAAAGGCCGAGTGGAAAAAGCGTGTCCCTTATTTGTTGGTAATTTCCTGATACATCAGGCCACACTTATCTGGTTTGATTGAAAATATAGCTTTATATTTTTTGAATGTGTTTGGACTAAGAATCAACCAGAAATTTATAGAAATTTTATCTATATAAAATTTTATAGAAAAATTTCACATAAATATTTTTAAAGATTTGTGGGGTACTTAGATTCATGTTGCAAGCTGGTTTTGGTTTTTTGTTTCCTTCCCAGCGTCAGAAGTCAATGAGAAGGCAGACATAGTATGTGCTTTTTGAAGTTTATTTTCCCTTAACCTCAGCACCTCTTTTTAATGACTAATCAGCAAGAAAAAAACCCAACTATATAATTATGATATGTGTACAGATAGTAAGGACACTCTTAATTTTATAATCCATAATGCCTTTGAGTGATTTAGAGTACCACCTTCTGTGGTAGGAGTCATGCCCCATGTTCACCCAGTGGGCCATGCTGACTCATATAAAGTAGGAAAGGCAGGGTATGCAGCCATCTTCCTGTTGTATTGGAGACAATATGATGCTAGACCATCCTGATTTCTGTGATAGATTTTAATTGCTGAACAGCATTAAATGTATTAAATATTCTAAATAATATTGCTAAAAAATATTAAAGAATACTAATCAAAACCCCCTTAGCAGGAAAATTTGGTTCTTCTAATACATCTGCCTCCATGTGCATCCATGCAGGACTAACCACAGTACAGCCCTTAATCTGGACAAGTCTTAGCTCAAATACTCTCCTGCTTCCGAGTATTTTCTTTATTATTTTCACTCCAGGCAGGCATTTTTCCATCTTAAATTCTTCCCCATATATCTCATGCCAATATCTGCATTATGGTAGATGATGTCTTTTAGGAGCTCTGCCACAGCAAATGAATACTGAAAGGTGGTTCCCTAAATACTACCTACTCTGGAATTTGTGATTTTTCTGTAAAAATAAATAATCTTTTTTTAACCTAATGGCCTTTTCTGCACACCAAACCTTGGAATCTAAGCAGGAGCCTTTCTGAATTGTGCTTCTTTAGTATAAATTCCACAACAGAAACTTAATAAGGAATTCTGTCAGTCATTGGTGAGAGAGAATAACAACCCATGTACATTGCGAGGAGGAAAACAAATTCATGCCTCTATGGGAATGTTTCACTTAGACTAGCCTGAAATGCTAAGAGCCAAAAGGTATTTGTACACATTGATTTAGGCTAATAAGTCTGAGCCTATTGTCAAGAACTTAAATTTTGACAGACTAATCCATCCCCTGAATTATTTCCACACAGACATGCAATACATTCAGGAGTACTTTTATAAATTTAGGGACTGTATTTGCAGGCCTGCTTCCTCTATAAAGGCTGGACAGAGGGCTATGTGGAAGCAATAGTGCTGTATGCACACAGATATGCTCAGTCCAGATTTTACAAAGTACAGCAAGCAGAATGGGCAGAAGATGAACTCTTCATGCAATGTATAGTGTTCTTTGTTCTGCTACTAATCTCACAAGTAGAAATAATCTAGATAACATTTGGCAGTCACAGTGAGCAACTGAGGCAGAACAGGGATTTTGCCATGATTTTCAATGTTATCCTAAATACTTACTATTCCAAGCACATTACCTGATTAATCTCCTTTTTTTCCCCCTTCTATCTTCGAAGGGGGCAAAGGCATATACTCTCCATATATGCAGAATTCACAAGAGCTCATGGTTTGTTTTTTTTTTTTGCTACAGAGATTAACAAATATGCTTTCACATATATGGTGATCAGCTCCATTTACTTGCCAAGAAAGCGCTATTGTTTGTTAACCACTTTTCAAAGCAGAACTTCTCTGGTAGTTGTCGGTTTCCTGTGGCTCCAGTTAGCTTTGACTTTTAGTCAAAGCTTTACTGTGCTGTGTTTCTCTCATACTGTGAGTGAAAACACTGCACATACAATGTCCAAAGATTTAATTGAGCATATTTCCAGCTTAATTGCTGGATTGAACCTTTCCATTAAGAGTGTTATGTCACGTGGCTGCTTGTATTGGTATATGAAGTGTGGCTAGTTAAGGCAAATGACTCAACAGCATGGAGCTATTTGTATACTGGGTGTGTGGGACAGTGGTCAGGGAACAGAGGTCACATAGTTTGTATATTTTCTGGGTATTTGGTTCTATGTCTAATTAATTTTATAACTGAAAGACAGATTTGTGTTTAGAGCAAGTTTCAATTCATGAAAAAAGTAGTTTTAGTAAAATACATTACTCCAATGGGCAACATTCAGCTATTTGGACAGCATATTTAAACAAGCGAGAGAAGCCAGCTGAAAAGATTGCCTTGATTACTTTGCCATACATGAGTAAGATGTCGATTCTAACTTAATCCAGACATTAATGAAGAAATAATTAAAACCATATTTGTTGTTATTATTTTTATAAATAATTAAAACATGTTTGAGGCCCTGACTTCCAGAGAAACCTAAGAGAATTACATTCACTGCATTATCAGTATTTCTGTAGAATGGCCAATTCTTGGCCATATCCAAACTGGATTGCCCCAGATTTACATGTGCTTCTGTACAACATTTGACAAGGATGTTAGGATTGTAACTGATTACAGTACACTCAACTTATACAATTTACTGCATAGTATGTCTACTAGTGGACTTAATCGTTGTGCAAACATTTCTTGTAGATTTAAATAGAGCAAAAATGGATTTTACTCTCTGTCTGGTGCTGTAATGAACCACATTCCATCATAGTATTAACCATAGCCATCATAGAAGTAATTGACTCTAGTTCCTGTTTAAGAGTATTACACTGCATATGTAGATAGTGCTTCATTTATTTCATCTGTTACAGCACTCTAATTTTAACATCCTGGCTCTCCTGTAATTACTAGGCCTGATTGGAATATTCCTCCTCTTTCAGAGAACGTGAAAGACAAGGAGACTAACTTTTTAGACATGTTAAACTTTCTTTATTTTTATAGAACTACTACAACTTTTAATTGTAAGAAAAACTTACTGATCTATACTTCAAAGCTGCTAAATTAAAACTGGAAATCTGAAAGTACATTCATTTAAGGTTCTTCTGTGGAATCTATAAAGAATTATAACTTCTGTGTTTCACAAAAGCAATGACTCAAAAGATGGATTATATACCATTCCAACCCCTTTCTCACCCCCAGTAAGGGATTGGCTTCCTTTTACCCCAATAAGAAGGCAAAGTATGATAGAGAACTTTTAAGTTCTACTCTACCATCTTCTTGACTCGGTTCCTATTTGTGAGAAATTTCCTGTCTGACTATAAGTTATTTTTAGGTGACTTACTCTTCTTCCCCCTCCAATGACTGAATGGCCTAAACACCAAAATGGCCTATTGAGCATCTTTGACTTTTTGCTCAACTGCTGCTTAGATTTTGTCTAAGACAGCTCATGCCAAGGCCTGATGGATACTGCGAGCAACACCACTAGATCAAAGCAGGAGCATCATCCTACCTGTAGGTAGGACAGGTGGTCAGAAAGAGTTACAGGGCTATTATGCAGCAATTGTCTCCTGCAAAATTGTTGTCTCCTTTGGAAATTATGTTTTCCCTGGCAATGTTGTCAGAATCTGGTAGCTTATGGAAACGGTAGATATAGATATCAGTCCTCTAAACTGGAAGGTATAAATAGCAGCCAGCCTAGAAAGCTTTTGAAGTGGATCCAACAGCAACTAGACTCCTGAGGCTT
Organism: Atrichornis clamosus; assembly: GCA_013400975.1. Taxonomy (NCBI): domain Eukaryota; kingdom Metazoa; phylum Chordata; class Aves; order Passeriformes; family Menuridae; genus Atrichornis; species Atrichornis clamosus. The sequence continues at coordinate 33,690 of WBMZ01007632.1, read as the reverse complement.
TTGTGCTTCCTGGTGTCACCCAGGGGATGTCTGCACTGTGGCAAAGATGGAAGGATGAACATTCTCACCCTTAGCTGGGTACATAATTCCTTTTATTTTTTTCCACATAAGTCCATGATATTAAGAGTTATAAGTTATGAAACCTTATCACTTGAATGGTGATCAAGTGAATTCACGTGATAGACTGCTATGAACAAAAAGGGATTAAGACTTTGTTTATCATGTTTAGTTGCTGTGTTTCTTAATGAGCTCATGAAATAAAGTTTAAATCAGAGGGTAGACAGTGTTATAAATTGGAGAGATCCAAATGGACTGTGACAGCACTTTCAAACGAAACATTAAGATCATCACCTGAAAGAAAGCCACTTCCTATAAGATATCTTATATTTACTGACTGTTCAAGAAACACCTTATGAATAAGAATGATTACTCTGATACTAATTGAAATTGAATTCTGAATAAATTTAACACAAATTGACACGTAGATACAACACTCCCACAATTCCAGCAATAGTCAGGCTGTCTGTCTGTCTGGCATTTTTTTTCTTCCTTTCAGTCTGTACTGAACTTAGACTGTCTCAGAACAATGGTGTGGTCCAACTCTTACTTATCTCTCACTTATGTTGTAGTTACACCTAGCTCAAACCAACATAAATGACAAGTATATGTGATTGTTTGAGGTTTTCTTACCTTTAACATACATGCTGATTTCTCTAAGAGGATAAAAAAATTGAGCAGTTAATGCAGAAACATTTCTATTTTTGTAGTGTGGCAATAATTATCTGAATGGCACTGAAAAGGGTAGTAAAGAAATGCTCAGTCTTAACTGCATGTCTTTCCAAACCATATATTGATTAAAAGAACTTAAAAGTAGAACTTGTTTGAGAATGTTGCTTTTGCATAATAAGAAAATCAAAGCTAATGAGAAAGCCAATATAAAACATTTTTCCTATCATTCAAGGAAAAATGTTTGACTAAATAGTTTTCTTCTGGAAAAAAAAATGGCATGCTCCCCTAAACAGAGACATATGAAACAGTACTATAATCATTGCAAAGGTCAGAAATTTGTTAAGTAAACTTTTTTTCTTTGTGGCTGCATTCTTCCAATTTGAAGCTGGAAATGTAGAATACCAAAGATACTTGTATTTGTTGTACTTTATTGAAGCAAAGGCTAAGTAGAGGATTAATTAAGTAGATGTTGATTTAAGGAGCCAAAAGGGTATTCAAACTATTCTCCATGCTCATATTTTCAAAAGTTGTATGTACTAGCTAGTCATGTATGGGATTCAGAAGTACCAAACAAGGTTAGGAATTCAATTCACTTAATTTCAGTGGAAATCATATGCCTAATCTGTTAAAAGACATTTGAAAATACCCTTATAGGAACAGATACATTTTTATATTGTTAACTCACTTTAAATATTGTGCCCAAGATAATTTGCAAGTACAAATCCATTAAGTAATAGCAGATTAGTCTCCATGTTGTTTTAGTTTCCCATTATGGTGCCTTCAATTATATTCACTGCATTCATGTGTTTACTATTGGAAATAACTACGTCTTGTAATTTCAACAGAGTTTGCTTGTTAGTGACAGAAATTTAACAAAGTCCTCTCTGGTGACAAAGACTAAAACGTGAAGTCACATATGCCAGAAAAATAAGAATGTAAGTGCAACAGGAAAACATCTGTAACTTTTCCCTACTCCTGAGACTCTGTATACAAGGTGTAGTTGGTAAGGGCTCCTCAACTAAGCAACAAACTACAGCCAGGATAGTGCAAGCCATCACAACTGAGATGCAGCAGTGGCTGCTGAAGAGACCGAGAGGCAGAACTCACATACATCACTTGCCATCTTTTGGGAATACTTGGCAAAGTTCTGTTGGAATTGAATGTAGCACTCTTTTATGCTCAGTTCATTGTAAAGTATCAGCAGAAAATAAATTCCTGATGTATATTCTGCTTGCTAATAGATAGAATCTGTCCTACCACAAAAGTACTGTCATCTACAAAGTCTCATGCTATGTGACTATGAATGATAGAATTATGTCTTGACTATTTTTCCACATAGGAAGTTTAGAAACTTACTTTATGATGACACGTTACTATTTGAGCTCATAGATATCTTTGGGGGAAAAAACCTGCAGTCTATTCAGAACATAGACTCACTGTTGTGAGTAAATTGTGTAGCCTTCTTACTTTACAGTAGGAAGACTTAATTTCTTTTTTGCTGTTAAATTAATGCAAAATATCTCCATCAAGAATATAATGTTTGAGTTTAATTTTTCCTCATTTTAGCGTAAATGTTATTAAATTCTGAAATAATGTATTTTCCACATTATTTGGTAGTTGTTATATATCTTTTCCTTCTGTGGGGTGATCCCTCTGTCTTTTCTTAGATGTAAATTGAAATAAATAGAAAATTATTAGAGAGGCTGCCAGTGTATCTGTAATTTTTCACTGGAAGCTGAGTAAAATTAGTTATGTAATAAAGTACCTCGTGTGACTGTTTATTTCAAGTTGAAATGACAAGTAAATTTTTATGAAATGCTATAGCTTTACACATTTGTCTTTTAAAATTATGTGTGGACATTCAATCTGATCATCATGACTGAATAGTTCTTATTCTTTTTTTTAAGGGGAGACATGTTTTGCAAATAAGGTATTTTCACACATTGTTATTAAATCATAGTATGTTCCAACATTGAAAGGAAGTAAGATTTTTTAAGACTTAGGGAGGTAACTGCAAATTCAACTGACATTTTTGACCTATTCAATAACCTAAATTTACTCACTGATTCACTTTAGTGAGAAAGTCATAGGTGTCTGTGAGACTAAAGTCTTACAAACGCAAACATTTGGGACATAAATGATGTGATGACAATGTTTTCAGTTGGATAATGTATAAATTGTGCATTTGTGGAATTAAATTGATTCTTTACTTCCTCTATTAGTTACAGTTCCCAGAAGGAGCCCTGCCTGAGAGGTGAATTTTATGATTGAGATAGTGATAGTTTCTGCCCTGCTCCTTGTGTGTTCCTGAAGGTAAGTAATTTATGGCTTTATTTTATCTTACTGCCAACAGCGATTAATATTGAGCCAATAGAAACACTTCTGGCAAAATATACTTTCGTCAAAGAATGCTATTTTGTCATAACATAAACATTTGATGCAATTCTCTTTTGTGAAAACATTCTAAAGTTTTTTTCTTTTTTTTTCCTCACTTAAGTGGAAGAACACAATTCAAAACTCAAAATTTGTTACAAAAAAGAAGAACCAACCCTGCTCAGCAGCTTCTGCTGATGTGCTTTTCTGTTTGTCATTTTTCTCACACCATTCACTTTTTGCCTATTTTGGATTGAGGAGGGATGAAGAGAAAATGGAGCTTTTTCTACCAAGACATAAAAATTGTCTGGTGCCCTCCTACCATTTCATCCTCAGTCATTGAAAGTTCATTGCAGAATTATTGCTTTCAGAGGAAGAAGAATAAAGATTTTCCCCCTTTTAATATTGGTTTAGTAAAATCAGAAATAAGTTGCCTTAAGTGCAGGAAGCTGGAAGAACTAGTTTTAAAATTTTGACATTCTTCTAGGATTTAAAGAAGCTGTTTAATGAAAATTATGTGTAGGATAGAGTGGGGTTCATTTTTGTTCCTGGAAGAAAAATTTGAGAGGCTTTATGGAAGACTTGCTAGTCAGGCTATTGGAAATCATTATACAGTCTGTTTTATGAATACTGCCCATAGTGGAATCTCAGAATGACATACAGAACCATATAAGATATAGTAGAACCCAAATGTCTGTATAAAGTTTTCTTCCAAGTTTTCTTTTAAATAGAAAATAATTTATTTGCATTTTGAGCCTTAAATCCAAGCATTTGTTCTTGCTGAATCTCTTAAAAACTCTGACAGCTAACCTTCCTATTTCTTTCAGCTGTTTTGAACTTTTCTCTGGCCCTTGGGGCTGCTTGCAAGAACTTTCTAACCTAAAGCTTTTTCTGGCTCTCAGTGGTTGAAAATCATCTGGAGCTGCTGTGACAACATTTTGGGGTTTTATTTAGTTATCTGAAAAGTGGCTTCATATTAAGTCACAGTTTTCTGGGTAAAGATAGTCTCAAATTACTGGATGCAAATTAGAAAATGTGAAATTTGTGTGTAAATTCTATTATTTGGACCTGTATTTTTACAGTAAACCTAACCCAGCTATATAGTGTATACTGTATGAAGAAAAGTGTGACCTACATATAGGAAAATATGCAGGTCCTGCACTTGGGTCACAACAACCCTGTGCAGCACTACAGTCTTGGGACAGAGTGTCTGGAAAACTGCCCATCAGAAAATGACTTGGGAGTGCTGGTCGTCAGTGTCTGAACATGAACCAGTGTGTGCCCAGGTGGCCAAGAAGGCCAGTGGCATCCTGGCCTGTATAATTGTGTTGCCAGCAGGACCAGGGCAGTGATTGTCCCCCTGTATTCGGCACTGGTGAGGCTGCACCTGGAATACGGTGTTCAGTTCTGGGTCCCTCACTACAAGAAAGACATTGAAGAGCTGTAGGGTCTCCAGAGAAGGGCTATGGAGATGGTGAAGCATCTGGAGTACAAGTCGTATGATGAGTGGCTGAGGGAGTTTGGGGTTGTTTAGCCTGGAGAAAAGGAGTTTCAGGACAGATCTTATTGCTCTCCACAACTGCCTGAACAGAAGTTGTAGACATGTGGGAGTCTATCTCTTCTCCTAGATAGCAAGAGACAGGACAAGAGGAAATGGCTCCAAGTTGCTCCCAGGGAAGTTTTAGATTGGATATTAGGAAAAATTTCTTCATATAACACATTATCAAGCATTGGAAGAGGCTGCCCAGGGAAGTGGTTCAGTCACCATCCCTGGAGGTTTCTAAAAGAAGTGTAATATGGCACTTAGGGACATGGTTTAGTGTTGGACTTGGCAGTCTTAGTTTAATGGTAGGACTTGAGGATCTTTTAGGTCTTACTCAATCTAAATGATTTTATGGCTCTATATAACCTCCTAAAGACACTGTTAATTCCTTCTTTCATGTATGCTCCCAGTTCCTCTTCTAAAAGACCTTCTAAATTAAGAGAAGCAAGTTGTGTTGCATTAAGCAGACAATGCTCAGCAAGTTCTTCTTATTTTTTTATTTATTGGCATGGCCATGGAGATGATCATTTGCTGCAGAGAGGACTAAGCTGGATAATAATTTTGTATAAGACAAAAATAAAATGGCCCTTGATTCAAGATTAAGTTGTTCAGCCAAAAATTTTTCAGAAACATTTTGCTGACTTCATAGTTAGCTGCAGAAACTGGTTATGGCCTATAAGGCCCCAAAAAATTCACTTGATGAGACTTTTAAAAGAGTTTACAGTTGTTCATGTACTCTGAGTTAGACCCATGGAAGAAATACCAAGGTATTCTCAAGAGGTCAAAACAACAAGAAAAACTTTACTAGCAACCTTAGAAAATCAAGGAAACTTCAGCAAAAGGTTTAGTGCAACATTCAATCAACATAAAACGCTTCCCAAGGCATTAACTTGGCCCATTCAATTTAGCAAACTCTAAGCCTATTCAATTTTAAGTTACTCAACAATTCCAAGAAGAGGCAATTCCAAGAAGAAGAAAGAGAAAGACAGAAAAGATATAAAACCTGCCAAATATAGCTACTATTCCTGGTTCTAGTGGTGTTCAGCTGATAGAAATGTCAAGAGGAGTTAGGGTCAAGACATGTGCTAACCACATGTTCAGCCTTACATACACCTTGGCCTGGGCCCTTCCCTGAGGTGGGAATTCCAGTCATTTGACCACTCAGGAGCTGGGTTTGGGGCTCCAGAGGTGGGTGTGGAGCATTGCCTCTGGTGTGCCAGGGATTGGCAGCCACTGCTGGGCTGAGACAGGCTCTAGGGGTGGGGGTGTTCAGGGCACTGCCTTGCCCGGGCAAGGCCTGACCTGGCCCTTCCCCCACACATGTGCACCCCAAAATGTCTCGAGACATCAGTCTTTCTAGTCTCTCGCATGGGCTCAGTACATCTATGGGACTCACATTGCCTAGCCCATATTTGTTCAAATTCTTTTTGGGTGAGGGAATGAGGATGGAAGAGAGGGAAGCTGGCATTTAGATTGATGCTTGGATTGGAAAAGATTCCTATGAGTGGGGTATATTCAGCCTGTTACTTTAATTGCCAGTCAGTTGTGCTATGGTTATTTGTCAGACAACTGTTTTTGCAATACTTAGAAGGTACTGTTTTGTCCTGTTGTAGAATATTTTTGGAATAGGTGAAGCAAAGAATTCGGTAGATTAAGTCCATATGAAAGCAATATCAAGAAGAAGCACTCTGCAGTAACAAGTTGGAGCTGTGTGGGCACTAGTTTGAGAAAAAAGAATGAAATATGCAGGCTCTGAAAGATTTCAGCAAATATCACTACTGTGGTGGGATGAAAGGCTACAGAGGAAGTGAGCAAGATTTTGGATCACTGCTGTAATTCACTGGATAGTGCAGAATCAACATTACTTGCCCAGTGAGAGGCAGCATTGCGCTTTTTGTTCCTCCTTGAAATAAATCTAAGAGACAAAATAGTACCAGTTCACATTTTTCAGTTTTACAGATTTTAAAGACAGAAAAGATTTTAATTTCATTCCTTAGCACCTCTCCAACCGTGCTAAACACAAAAGACTTTTTGCATTTCCTCTCCACACTTTTATTCTTATTATCAGGCTACAGTGCAGTTTGTTCTTCAGCCTTTAGATTTTAATTTCATTTGTTAACTAAAATGCTGCTATGCATAACTGAGAAACCTCATCGACTCTAAAGTTAACTGCTTTTTGTGTCACGAGAAACTTGTGAGTGAGTATTCTAAAATTTTGAAGCTTTCGTTTTAGAAAGTGTCTGAGTTGTTAGAATTAATGCTGTTTTCTGCACCTTGGCATACAATAAATGTAGTCAGGATTAATGAATTTCTGAACGAATGCTGTCAGCTGTGGCAACAGCACAAAATAGAAACTGTGTTTTTATTTCAGGCATGATGTCTGTCTTGTCTGAGTCTCATGAAATACTGTCATGAATATGTCTTTTTAGGGGGTGTAGGTGAGGTTTGCTCTTTTCGCATCTAAGACAAGTAACTGAGTTGCTTTCTTATGAGCAGAGCAGAGAAGTCTTTTCCTTCAATTGAGCCAATGCCTTTGTCATGAAGGTTAAATTCAGCAACCTTTAGTGGCAAATCTGCTGCATAATCTTCACACTGAGAATGAGACTTCAGGATTGCATTTGTTTCCAAATCTGTTTTCAGGAGCCCTGTCTCCTCCAGAGGTATGATTGTGTGCAGAAGGGACATAGTATTCACATGTTAATGTAAGTTTAATGGAAAATCCCTCATAAACAGGAAAGAAAGCATACCACTAAATGCAGGACAAGGAAATGGAAATTTTGAGATTACTCTCGCGGAGGATGATTATCCTCTGGGAGGATGAGGACCAATTTGAGAATTTATGGGTTAGGATTAAATGGCTGACTGGCAAGAATGACACTGTTGTGTACCTTTTCTAAAGGCCACCTGATCAGCAGGAAGAAGTAGATGTGGTCTTTTACAGACAACTAGAATCAGCATTAGAGTCAAAGGCCCTGGTTCTTAGGGTGGACTTCAACCACCCTGGCATCAGCTGAAGGAACAGTCAGTCCAGGAGGTTCTTGGAAAACATTGTTGATAACTTTCTGATACAGATGATGGAGGAGCCAGTAAGGGAAGGTGCACTGCTGGACCTTATACTGACTAACAATTAAGGTTTGGTTGGAAATATGAAGGTTGACCTTGGCTGCAGGGACCATGACATCAGGATCAGTATCCTGCAAGGATGAAACAGGGCAATTAGTAAGATTGCAAAACTGAACTTCAGGAGAGCTAATTCCCATGGGAACGTGCCCTAGAGAAAAGAGAGGTTCAAGAGAACCAGGCTCAAGAATGATGCATCCCTATGGGCAATAAAGTGAACAAAAAGGGCAAGAGACCAGCATGGATGAACTAGGAATTCCTGTCAAGACTCAGACATAAGCAGGAGATATACATGAGGTGGAAGCAGGGGTGGGCCAATTAGGATGAATATAGTGATATTGGCAAAGTATGCAGAAATGCAATGAAGAAGACCAAGTCCCATTGGGAATTAACTCTGATCAAGGATGTCAAGGATAACAAGAAGGACTCCTTCAAATATATTAATAACAAAAGGAATACTAGGGAAAATATGTGTGCGCTACTGAATGGAACAGGGACCCTTGCAACAGAGATTATGGAGAAGGCTGAGCTACTAAACACTTTCTTTGCTTCAGTCTTCACTGCCATGGCCAGACCTCAGGAATCCCTGACCCAGGAGACCAGGGAGAAGGTCTAGAGGATGGCAGACTTTCTCTCGGTTGAGGACAATTGTCTTAGAGACCATTTAGTCAAATTTGACATCCAAAAGTCCATGGGCCCTGATGGGATACACCCACCAGTGCTGAGTGAACTTGTGGACATCATTGCTAGGCCAGTCTCAAGCATCTTTGAAAGGTCACGGCAGTCAGGAGTGGTACCTGAGGACTTGAAGACTGCAAATGTCACTTCAGTCTTCAAAAAGGGTAAGAAGGAGGACCCATGGAACTACAGTCCAGTCGACTTCACTTCAGTCCCTGCAGGTGGAAGACAAAAAAGTGATTAGTCAGCATGGATTCACCAGCCTGATTGCTTACGACAATGGGATAAGTGGCTGGATAGATGAGGGGAGAGCACTGATTGTGGTCTACCTGGATTTCAGCAAGGATATTGACACTGTCTCTCAAGATATCCTCAAAGGAAGTGGGGCTTAAGTGAGTGTACAGTGACGTGGACTGAGAACTGGCTGAACAGCAGAGCTCAAAGGGTTGTGCTCAGTGGCACAGGGTCTAGTTGGAGGCCTGTAGCTAGAGCTGTTCCCTAGGGGACAGTACTGGCTCCGGTATTTAACTTTTTCATCAAAGACTTGGTTGAAGAGGTCAAGAGCACCCCCAGCAAGTTTGCTCATGACAACACTGGGAGGACTGGCCAATACCAAGAATGCTCTACAGCCACTAAGAAGGACCTCAACAGGTTGGAGAGATGGGCAGAAATTCAACAAATGCAATTGTGGTGTCCTGCATCTGGGAAAGAATAACCCCATGCACCAGTATAGATTAGGAACTGACCTGCTGGAAAGCAGCTCTGCAGAGAAGGACCTGTGGGTCGTAGTGGACAACAAGCTGTCCATGATCCCGCACTGTGTCCTTGTGGCCAAGAAGGCCAATGGTATCCTGGGGTACATTGGGAAGAGCATTGCCAACAGGTCGAGGGAGGTGATCCTGCCCTGGTGAGGGGCCATGGTGAGGCCACACCTGGAGTGCTGTGTCCTGTTCTGGGCTCGTCAGTACAAGAGAGGCATGGAGCTCCTGGAGCTGGTCCAGAGGACGGCAACGAAGATTACAAGGGGACTGGAGCATCTCACTTATGAGATAAGGTTGAAGGAGATGCCTGCAGGAGAGATGACTGAGAGGGAACCTTATAAGTATCTCAAGTATCTGAAGGAGGAGTGTCAAGAGAATGGAGCCAGGCTATTCTCAGTGGTGCTGAGAAGGATAAGAAACAATGGGCAGAAGTTGATGCACAGGAAGTTTTATCTGAACATGAGGAAGAACTTCTTTACTATGAGGGTGACTTGAGCTATGTTGAGGGTATGTCTTTACTATGAGGGTGACTATGAGCAGTTGAACAGGTTGCCCAGAGAGGTTGTGGAGTATCCTTCCCTGAGAGTATTCAAAAGCCATGTGGACACAATCCTGAGTAACATGTTCTAGGGGACCCTACCTGAGCAGGGAAGTTTGACTAGATGACCCACTGTGATTCCTTCCTACCTTACCCATTCTGTGATTCTTTAATAATGACTCTGACAGTGATTAAACAGTCTGTTTCAGCTGTGGACTACAGGATTTTTTTTTTTTTTTAAGAGCACAGGTCTAAGCACATAGGAGATTAATGTACATGGACTTGGCCAAAGGACAACTTTCATTTTGGTGAATCCAGTAATTGGATAAATGTTAATAACCTATTTTGAATGTGCACACTCCCTGCATGACAGAAGGTGGGCAACTATACTATTTAGGCCCTTCCCAATGTCTGGCTAGTATTTGGTAGGCTCACTACAGTGAATGTTGCTTTGACATCTTGCTACAGACTTGATGTTGCAGAGTTCATGTACTGATGGTTGGAAATAGAACTCATTATCCTCCATCAGATACCTGTTGCAAGGACAAATGAGCCAATAGCTCTGTAGTCAGAAAAAACTAGACAACACAAAGTGCTGCTAGAAGATTTCTAACCCCTGCCCCCATGTTCTGGATCTAGGAGTAGGATTATGTGATAAAGCTGTTTTGTTTTTCTAGTAAATGCCAGCCTTTCATGGCTAACTGGCCAGCCTCTTGGTGCAATGTGTTATTGTTCTGTCCCAAATGAAAGCATGCTGGATGGAATTAGGAATGTGGGGCTAAGTGCCAAGGAAAACATTTCTCTGACCTAAAAACCTGCCACCACTCAGCACCTGTCTGGGCATGAATTGAACATTGTAGCACTTGATCCAGGGCAGTCAGACTGAGAGATGTGTGAAATTTTTAGCTGTGTGTTCTCAGTACTTGAACACTCTCCTGGGAAAAAAGCATATGAAGCACATTAGCTTAACCCCTTTTGTGGAAAGCAGGCAGCCTAGAGTGAGGGCTTGCTCACTTAATTTTCAATCTCTTGTTTGTGAAAAATGGGTAGAAATAAAACACTTGCAAATCAATGCAAATTCCTGTTAGGCACTGGAGGGTAGTGGCTACTGGGGAAATGGGGAAAGAATGGGAGAGAGAGAGAGAGATGGACTTCAGCCTAGAAGTGCACATTATATTCAATTCAGAATAATATTTCAGTTAGCATTTACTTCTCACAAAGAAATTCTACTTGTAACTGCTCAGCAGTGGTAATTTGTGACAGAGGAATGATCTCACATAGAGGGAGGGCAAGGAGGCCCAGTTGCAAGGAGTTAAAGTGGCTGAAATCAGGAATGCCAGAGACATAACAGACTCTTGCAAGAGAGTGAAGTTGTCCTCCATGAGTTGTCTTGTAGATCATCCTGGAATTTGAGCATTCAGGGGTCCAAGCCAGTAGTCATCTTTGGGCAGCAGAATTGGAGTGGGGGGTGAATCCAGGGCTGGGTGGACTTATCCCACTCAGCTGCACTCAGGATTGGTGATGGTGCAAATGTATATAGGGAATCTGGTTGTGATACATCTTTGCAGACTCCCTGCAGAAATGCATATTGCAGTAGGACTCTGCTCAATGCATTGTTCATTAAAATTTTTTATTTCAGCACAAATGTGTGCATAATTTTCTTCAAGCAGTACTATAAAATTTCACCAACAGTTCTCTTCCCTGTTTTAATTCTTTCTGATACAGTTACTCAGCACTAGACATGAAACAAACAGTAAATAATATGCAGGAAAATTCTGGAGTTGCATACAGTGTAGTTTCACCTGTCTGATCATAATTTAAGATTCCTAATGGATCTGAAATTATCTACAGGTGTCAGCCATTCCCCATGAAAGTCTGTGTGAGGACTGCTTTAAAGAAAACAGTTAAGTCAAATAGAAAACAAATTATGTAAGTGCTAAGGTAGTGATGGGCAGATTGCTTGCATTGCACAAGAACTCCCATCCTTACTCTCATCCCAAACATGTTTTGAATTCTGAACCTTTAAAACTCAGTTTGACTAACTGATACATATACACATTTGTTTATATTTTTTATTTTCACTTCTTGAATTACTCTAAAAGCAGAACATGAGAAATGGAGAACAAGATATTTTTCTATTTCTTAAGCAGTCCAAGGCAGTATAGAAAAGAAATATGCACAAAGCCTCATAAATTTTGAGCCAAAATTGCACATTTACAAAAGATCCCTGGTCAGTTGTGCAACTTCAAAATTCAGTCTTCATATATTTGAGTCATTTACGATTCTGAATTTTAAAAACTAAAATTTTCTAGTGTTTTCAGTGAACTTGTGAGCTCATCACTGTGGCTTAAGCTTGGCAACCCAACAGAACTTACCATCTGTCTCAAGTTAGACATGAGTTTTCACCTGCCCTCTGGAGAAGCATCTGTTATTTAGCTGTTCATAGAGTTAACATAAGTAGCTTCTACAGGAAAAATTTAGACTCTATGAAACCATTTGCCCCTGCCTGATTTTTGTGTGGTTGCATCATTTGGAAGACACTTTCTTATTATCTGCCTACATGGTTTTTGAGTAAATGAAATGAAGAAGGAGGAGTAAAAACCCATAAGTTCTCCATATGTATTTTGTTTTCCTGCACATTACCATCATCCATGATTAATTCCATTCTTACATGTATTTTCTTTCTCATATAAGAGATTAGTGTATCTAAAAATTTTTTTTTTTTTTTGCAGTTTGTCTCAGCTATACAAATGCCATAAAACAAGGGACTTCAATAAAGTCAAGAAATTTGCCCTGTGATATCCAGAGCCTTTGCATCAAAACTGCACAATGGTAGGAACAAACTGCTGACCCAGCTGATACTTAAGGTGCCGTTGTTTCTGTATCCTGTGTAGTGAACCGGTAAAAAGTAAGGAATGTTTCGCAATTTCCTCTTCGAAGATAAAGGTTTGAAAATTAAAGTTTTAAGTTTCCTCTAACAAAAACTTTTATAACTGCTTTATATTAGAAATTAGTCACCCTGTTGAAAGTTATTTATGTGGCTTTTTTGTAGCTATTAATATGGCTTGATAGATCAATCAAGCAAGCAGCAAACTTTTGATACATCAAGTGAGCAAGTAGTAAGCATACCAATACCTCAAGCCAGCCAGCCAGTGAACTTTATGAAGTGGACTTGATGCTTGTCACTTTAAAAACCCTCTATAAGCAAGTGCCTAACCTGTCAGGGGCTGCTGCACTGCCAGATCTACATGGTGCCAGAATCTTTGCTGGAAGAGAGATGTAATAGTTCCACAAATGTTGTTATATCAATACATCACTCTTCCTTTTCTCTTCTCTTTATGTGTTGTATTGTCTTGAAGTATATTCTATTGTGTGATTAACTGAAAATGCTTTATAGGAATTTAGGCTGATTTGTGAATCTTCTAGAGGGTTTTTATTTAAACCCAAATGGTCAAGAAGAAGATTTCAAATTATACAAACAGATGAACATACTTTTAAGCTTGTAAGTGTTGTTTCTATAAACTACATGATAAATATTTTTAGGGGTCAAGGTTCTGAAGAAAAAAAAAATTAACATATATTCTCCTTGGATTTTTTTTTCTTCTTCTTCTTCACTCTCTCCTCCCCCAGATTTTTGGTTCTTTTTTTCATGATGAGGTTATATACCTCTCATATTTCTGGATTTTCAAGTATATTGTGGACCTTCAAAGGACAAATTCAAATTGACTTTACAGAACCAAATCCTGAAAGTACTCCAGTTTCAAACAGAAGCGTGGAGGTACGTGGCTTCTCTGAAAATAGGAAACAGATATTGATGACAGATCACTACTGAACAATCATTGCTGATTTTCTTTGGCACACATTAATTCTGCAGACATCTTAGAATTAGAGAGTAATTCAGGAGGTCTCTAGTCTACTTTCCTTCTTAAAAACTCCAAGGATGGAAACTGCACAGATTTACTGGACAACCTGCTTACTGTGTAATTCTTGGTGTAAATTCTTCCTTGTTTCATCTTGGAACCTCCCATTTCCATTTTAGATCAGTTCTTCTCATTCTCCCACCAAACACCTTGAGAAAGAGCCTGGACCTGTCACTTCAATGTAGGGACTGCCATCAAGTTCCCCTGAAGATGTCTCTTCTCCAGGATGAAAAATCTCTGGTCCCTCAGCCTCTTGTCACAGGGCAAGTGCTCCAGCCCCACCCATCCTGGTAGTCCTCCACTGAACTTGGCTCAGTTTATCAACATTCTTCTTCTCAAGGGGGATAAAAAAAATGGATTCTGGGTTCTTAGTAAAGGGAAACGATTTCTTCCCTCAGTCTACAGGCTGCATTCCTTTCAATACAGCCCAGTGTGCCATTCGTCTTCCATCTTTCCTGGGTATGCTGACAGTGAAATCCTACTTAGTTCTAAAATGATGAATTAATGATTGATGATTAATTCATTAATTAATCTAATACATTAATACAAGTGATGTATTAATTTGCTTAGATCAGTGTAAAAAGAGAAAATTAATATTGTTTAAAAAAATTTTATCTCTCCTCAGAAACCTAGCTTCCAAAACAATAAACAACAAGAGATCATACCATTTTCCTACTGTGGAAATTCTATGCAGGTGCATATGTGCTTAGAATAAGTAGGAAAAACAGAACCATTTTTGTTACTGATGGGTCTTTGCTATACTGTCCATTTATATATATCTCCCTTTTATGAAGAGATCAATTTATTTCACTTGATAATCAAGACATCTGGTAGAACTACTTCACTGCTTACTTAAGCACCCATATTTGGATGACCAGGATTTGATTCTGACTTGGATGAAATAGCTTCCCAGGTAGTTGCTTTGACCATGTTCCCTGTGATTTGTCTGATCAGGGAAGGGTGTCTATGCCACTTTTTTTTTGCCATAGGAAGAACCAGGCGATATCTTGCCTTAGTTAGTTAAACCACTTATCTCTTTTTATACAATTTTCTTTTTATTGTTGTGTTTATTGCTATTTTCTTTAGTAAATTTGACTCTAATATATAATCTCTTTGACTTCTTTTTTTGTTTTCTCCTTCACTATTGAAAGGGGGCAACTTGAGCAGTTTTAATTTCCCTGCTGAGTTTTTAAAACCACCACATACAGTAATTTAAGTGGGCAAATGTATTTTAGCATATTATGTCAACATTTCCTAGAGTACTGCAACATTATCATGTTATAATACATACAGTGTAATACAGAATATATAATCCATATCACTACCCTTGCTACTAGCTGCAGGAATAATAGATTTCATATCACAGCTGTTGTGTATTGACTGTTATCACCTTTTATCGTTGCTAGTCAGAGAATTGAAAGGAACACAAAAAAACCCTAAACAACCCCTGTTGTTTCTAATTTGATATTTTAGCTGCAAAATTACATTTTCGAAAACAGTAAATGATACATAGTAGAATTTTAATTGTGAAGATATTATTATCAGATATTTACGATTATTATGCTGTGTTGTGTGAAGTTATAAAACTGTCCTTGCATATAGGCAACCAATATGTGAAACTCCTTTCAGGACTCCATCTGCAGCATGTTTCAAGGGAGTGTAGAATGCTTCAAAGTATAAAGCTGTTGTGGTTTAGTAATGGTACTCCCCAATTTAATGTTTCCACTGAAACTCCAAACCACACTGATGCTTGCTTACTCCCCACCTCCCCATTCTCCTCCCTGCTGCAGCAGGCTGAAGAGAAGAAATGGAGGCGCGAAAGGTAAAGATAGCAGGTTGAGATAAGAACAATTTACTGGACACAGCAATGAGATAAGAAAACAAACAGTAACAGCAGCAATACTAATGACAGAGGGTAGAAGAAAAGAAACCTTATGGCTCATGGCTCACCAGGGAAAGCCCTGACACTCCCTCTGCCACACTCACATGACTGGAATAGACTCCTCCTGCCCCTGGCAAAGATGTGAGGTGGTATAGAATAACCCCCAGGTCCTAACCATGCCCCTTCCTTCCTACTGCAAAAATTAACCCTGTCCTGGCCAGAACCAGGACAAAAGCCATGCTCCTGCCCTTACTACTTATTTAAGTACTTCCCCAGAAGCTTGTGAATAATCCAAGTGGTTAGAAAGAGCCTATATAGCAATTTACATGTTTGAAGCTGTGTGTCCAGACATTTGCTTGTATTGGATTTGTTGAACTCAAACCCTAATTTTGTAAAAAGACAACTGCAGAAAAAGCCCCTGTATATGCACAAATATCATGAAGTACTAAAATTAACTGAAAATAGGGATGAATCTAGATAAGTGGTTAGAGAGAGAAAAAAATCCCAGGCATTCACAATATCTATCTGTAAAGTTGCTGTATTTTTTTTGAAAGAATTGCTGGTATATTATCTTGTCTGACCTTTGGTTGTTCAGGTCTTCCTTTTAGAACTAAATCAGAATAAAAGGATCACTTTGCAACGCACTCTGAAATATTGGGGAAAAACACTGTAGAGAAAAGTATGGAAAGCTTTTTTAGACATCAGATAGTGAAGGAAATGCTAATGTAATTTATATCTAGCTCTTAAGTTTAATATCCATCTATGCAAGAACTAAACACTTTAGCATCTGCAACTTCTTAAACCCCTTTTAAACAGATGTAATTCCTGGCATAAGTTAGTTCTTGCCAGCACTTTTTGTTATATTCCACTACGACCAAACAGGAAATGTCGCCGTGAGAGAGATGGACGCTGCACACCGATTCAATGTGAATCCAGCAAAAGCTGTTTATTATAATTTTATGTTTCTTTATATATCATTTGCTTTTCCGTACACGCAATCACGCAACTATTGATTGGTTTGAGGCTCTGTGCATAAGGCAATCATGCGTCTCAGCACGCCTCCTCACTGGTTCACCTAACTCCATGTAAAATCTCTCTATGTCCGGCTTCTTTGGCTCGCTTTCTCTATTTTCTGTGTAGCAAGTGATTTTCCTCTTCATTCTTGACCTTCTAAAGTAACTTTTATCAGAGGGCTATGTGCTCAGTTACAGGCCTTGTATGGCTGTTGCATTATATGCCCGTTCGTTTCCAAATATGACCCCACAATTCCCCCCTTTTGTTCTTGAACCAGCCACACACTTTTGAGTGCAGATTCAATCATGTTGGACACTCCCCTAAAAATACATGGAATAACTAAAAACAAAAGCATTATTACTATTAAAAGCATTAGACCTTGTTTACATATGTCTAATAGCCACCCCTTAATACCCCATCCTCTAAAAACACCTAACCAACTGTCACTTTCTGTGAGCTTCTCTAAGCCTTGTTGTAACTCCTTGATGTGCCCAGCAATTGACTTTGAATGGTCCAACAAGTTCATACAACACATACCCTCCAACTCCTCACATCCATGCCCTTGGGCTAAAAGCAAAAAATCTATTGCTGTGCCATTTTGCAAAGTCACATGCTGAATAGAATCAACATCAGTCAACAATCCTGCTAAAGCAAGCGATGTAGTATTGCTCTGCTGGGCGAGCCAACATCCCAATTTGTCTTAGGTTGCCACGGCTTGTGTGGCTGCGACTGTTGGTTCCAGAAAGGAGGCAGCAATACCTTGTCCTACCCTCTAAAAGTTCACATTATCATTGCAGTCCGGAGTAAAGGCATGTACGTTGTGCTTACCACTTTGTGGCCTGTGGATTTGTGTGATCATTGAAGTGTTAGGTGTCAAGAGAGAGAGTCCCTTCAGGCTGCAAGGCCCTCCCCTGATATGAGATGGAATGGCTGCCCAAGCCCTATCTCCACAAATAAAAAACACTCCTATCAGCAATGACAGAGGGATATTAGCAGACCTAGATATAATAGGCAACATATAGTTACACGACACACTTTCATTCCAAAAAATTGGGTGTCGTGGGGACACATCCCATGCCCTTGATTGATTTTTCCCCATATAGTTAAATTTGACACACAAATCCATTTTTACTGAACCTAACGGCTCTATCTCTTGGAGCTCTAAATTTCTGGGGACAAATATGGGCAAAACTGGCTGTGCCTCTGAGGGCTGCCCAACAAGACAGGTAGAAAAGGGGTTGTCCGGGGAGGCCTGGCCAGGCACAGTGTATCTTGGCCCATTATGTTAACCAGTGTTACCCAAACATTTTGTCGTGACATTATGTTAAAAAGAGGATGAGCCCTCGCCATCGCAATGAGCCCCACCATGAGCACTAATACCTCCATGTTTCCTGTATTTTTTGTGTTTCTTCCACACAAAGCAACGTGCACACCTGCGTTTGGTCTCCTCCCACTGTTGTTCAGCCACGTCTCAGCTATTACTCGTAGCTGCCTGGCTTCCCTTACCAGATGTGTCACCCACTCGGTTTGTATGGTATCTAAGCATGGGCTGTGCACTGTCTCATGTCCTGTGGCTATCAAAACTTCCACTGCATCCTCGCTCTCTTGCAGTTTTACCTGAAAACACTCACTACACCATAAGCTTGCCCTTGTACAGCGTCAATACCACCTCTTGGCACAGCAGTTGCAATGACAGAACACCCAAGGATCACAGTGCTCACAGTGGGGACAGGTGATCCTCGGTCTGCAAGTCAAAGAAGCCGGACACAGGGAGATTTTACATGGAGTTAGGTGACCCAATGAGGAGGCGTGCTGAGACACATGATTGCCTTATGCACAGAGCCTCAAACCAATCAATAGTTGCGTGATTGCGTGTACGGAAAAGGAAATGATATATAAAGAAACATAAAATTATAATAAATGGCTTTTGCTGGATTCACATTGAATCGGTGTGCAGAGTCCATCTCTCTCGTAGCGACAAATGGTGACCTTGACGAGGAAATATATTTCCTTCAGTCCAAGAGTTCAGTAAGAAAATGGGTGTCTTTTTGTAGCACAGAACGCAGAGACCTTAATTTCTCCATACCGTCAATTAATAGGTCAATGGTAAAGTAAGTGGGCAGTACTCTTAGTGTAACAAAGATGTGAGTAAATTTATTGATGTTGATTCATTTTGATTTGCATATTTAATATTTTTCTTCTCTCAGGCTTTGGCCATGTAATCATTAAAATACTTTTTCTAGTGCACTTATGACTTCTGTTCAGTATATATTGACAGTATCTCCAACATACATTTTGTAAGCAACTTAAGTTTGGATTTAATATTATTTTTATTTGTTTCAAGTGTGAAAAAATGCAGAGAGACACCTAGAGGATTTTTTGAGCACTTTGTCATTTAATGTTTGGTCAACACCAAATGCTACGGAAAACACCTTTACAAATGTTACACACAGATCTTAACCACAAATCCTCTGTATTGTGCATGTTATTTCAGGAACATAAGAAAATTAACACTGAAGGTACAGAATGAACATGTACCTTCATGTAAACTTGAAACTGAACCTTTTTTTATGGTTGCAAAATTAATTTGTATTTTATTTTTTAATTGTATTTAATATTTTCTTATAGCTCTGCCCTTCCTGGTTTGAATTGGTTCTGGAAATGGAAATACAGAAATATTTGCAGAAACATTCTTAATCTACTTTTGGCTTGGGAAACCAAAAAGAATAGAAAATGTTAGGAGAAAACCAGCTCTTGTGAAACGTTGTCAGCCATGTCTCCAGATAAAGAGATTTAAAAAAAAAAATCAGCATTTATCCAAATTTATGAACCCACTGAATTTTAGCTACCAGTCTTTCACTGGAAGATTGCAGAATATTTTTTACGTTTCTTTTGGTTTATACAAATCAGTAAAATGTATATATTGCCATATATGTTTATACAGCTGTTGATGTACTGCTAAACAGCAACACTGATGCCCAAACTAAAGTATGACAGAAGAGTGCAGTACTGTTTAATTCAAAAAGTGATCCAAAATTTAAACTTTCTTTGTAGAAATTTTCTAATCTCAAAAACTTCTCCAAATCCTATTTTTATAACACTGTAAACAAATTTGTGTGTATGTGCATGTGTATTAGTCTAACACATTGAATATTGTTATTGTATGCAAGTCTGGGTTTGATTTTTGATTAGTAAAGCTGAACCTTCTCTTTGATTTTGCTGATCAAAGGTAGTAGAATGTAGAAAGTTTCCTTGTGTTTACAATCTAAGTAAATTAAGTTTCTCATTTGAGTTCTTTACTAGTTATCAAAAATGCTTAGGTACTGCTATTTTTGAGCCGTTTGAACATTGTTTTGAATTGTGTAGTAGATAGAACAAAGAGCTATTTTAAAATTTGATTAACCACATAATTTAACTTTTTTATAAACAAGTTCCTCCAGATAGGATATTGTCTGTAAACTAATCTATTATGCATACCATGTACTAAAAGGATGTTTTGTCAGAATTTCTAGGCTTATCTTTCATATTAGTTTGAGAACTTGGAAAGACTTGACTGTATGGCATGTGTCACTTGCTGTTACCCACCATGAAAAAGGCAGAAGTCCTCAATCATATTTCATGAGGTATTTTCCAGTAATGATAGAAAGGTAGATGACATTTTAAAACAAACTGATCAAGTCTCATTTGAATAGTACCTACTATATAAAATGGAGACCCTTGCAGAGAGAGATAAATGGGAGAATAGAAAACTTTCTTCAGAAGAGAAGACTAAAAGATGCTGGCTTTTTATAAATACTGGAATCTCTTTAAATATTAAAGATAAAAAAAACCATTTCTGTCAGGTAAAAATTGAACTTTTCAAACATCTCAACAAATAGACACAGTAGGGACAATTTTTTTGCTCACTGTAGGCACACAAAAGCCCTGTTAAACCTGTCTGTGTTTAAAACGGGGCTCAGTTCAGTGTTACATATGACCCGATCTGAGTGTTAGGGATATGAACCTAAAGATTCAGGATTTTCTTACAATTCCTGTATTTGTTCAGATAGTCAACTTCCCTTTGAAGGGTAAAAAATCAGTTTGTGAAGTTCAAATGACTAAAATTCCTCACTGACTGCAACATTTCAAAATTTATTTTCACTAAATTCTGGAAATATTTGGAATGAAATATTAGTAAGAAAAATTATTTACATACTTGTCTTGGTTTAAGACAATTTATGGGGTGGAGCTTGGGAAGCAAGGTACCTCACCTTTAGTTTTAACCCATTTAACCCTTTCACCAATAAGGAGAGGTGAATGTAAGAAGATATAAGTGAAAAAATAACAGTTTACAAACAAACAAAATGGCAACAACTAAGATAATAGTAATAAGCACTAGATACAAATGTGCTTAATCCTGTGGACTCCCCTGGGAACAAAACAATATGGCAGAGAAACTCCTCCTCCAATATGGCAACATCTGTAGTCAACTGCATGGCCCATGGGACAAAGAGAAGGTGGCAGAGGAGCCCCGCTCCGCTCGACCTTCCCCCTGCGGTGTCAGTTCCTCTGTGTCTTTTCAGCCAGCTGGACCCAGTTGGTGTTGGTGCTGCAGTTCCAGCTGCTTCTGTGTTGCGGGGAAAGAAAGCGGACTCCCTGGGCACCAAAACTTGCAGTGCCGGCCCCGATGGCTCTGGCTCAGTGGTGCAGCTCTGTATTGTGGAATTCTCTCTGAAACAGTTTTGGATTGCAAAATTTGCAGTTTCTCAGAGATCTGCACCAGGCAACTTCCCATGGAGCTCAGAGAAGAACAAAAAAGGCTACTGCCTTGCCCTGCCTTGACTCAGAGAACCTGCCCCAGGCAACTCCCTTGGCAGCCAGAGAACGAAAGAGGGCTCTGTGTGCCTGTTCCCTGTCTCTTAAAGTGACCCTGGGAATCCCCTGCCTCTGTGAACTTGGGGTCAAAAACTGCAACTCCATTTTTGGCCCCTGGGTCTTAAAAGGACAGTAACACAAACTGCATGGATTGTAGAGAAAAGATGTGATACAATATACATTTTCTGGGTCACCCAGTAAAATGCTTTTGTATTTTTCACATACTTTAGAAAAGTTATTCCATCTTCTGCATTATGAAGGCTACTAAAAATCTGCCTTGAAGCAAACTGCTAATATCAGTGCAAAGTTGATTTTAATTATATAAAGTTTTAGCTTTCAGAATCCTTCAGGATAAACATGATAAGAAAAGAATTTATGAATCTATTAAATGCACTGTAGGGAAAAAAATTCTCCAAAGACAACACATGCCTCTTTTCATAGCAGTTTGCCTCTTAATGTTAACGCCTTTGTCATACTGGAATAGGCCCTAAAATTACCCATTAAAAATTTGACATGACTCTCACTAGTAAGCCTAAGACACATGCTGTAGTTTTAAGTTCATGTTTCCAAACTCACAAAATCTTGTCAGCATTTTTCATCTTTGAAGACAGTTAATTTGATAACAAATGTACACTAAAAATTTAGGAGGGAAGTCAGAGAACAAGAAACACCACAAAACAAAGAAAACGTATAAAGTTTTACTCATGATTCTTTGCCAATTGCTGCTTTCCTCCATGTCAAAGAAGAAGTTCACCTGTATTCATTAAATGTACTGTCAGAGACAATATTTAAAAATAGTACTGTCCTTAAACATATTGTGTAGTAAATACATCATGTAGCATCCATTAATAGTTTTAAAACTTCTCCATCAAGCTTTATGCCAAATTTTTGTTACACTGAACATTTGTCCCGAATGGCAATATGCATTTAATAATATTCAAATAAAACTGTGTGTTGGGGACAAGTTTGAGGGATATCCTTGGGAATCCTGCATTTACTTCTTTAATCCAACATGGTGGTACTTTTTCATGCCCCCTACAATCATGAAGAACACTGCTGTTGCCCTAAAACTGAAGGTTGGGGGAAGGGAGGTAAAGATTTCACCAAACAAGAGTATGTTAGAGTATATATGTTTTAAGCTCAATCCAGCAGGATTTATGGAGTGGCAACTGGAAGAATCTTCCTGGGAAGAATTAATTAGATACAAGTGGGATATGTTTAGACTCAAAATCATACTGCCCTTGCATTTGGTGACAAAGGCAAGCAATATGTTCTGCAGCAGCCTGGAAGCATCAGCAACAATGTTTTATCTTGTTTCGTTTTGAAGCAAGGTGTCTTTGCCACATACCCTGCAAGGGCAAATAATGTCTTTTTGACTTTCTTTTGTGATAGGTGGTGTCTCTCCAGAGCTTTCCAGTACCTCCCTCCAAATGACATCTTAAAAATGGAGATGGTTAACTGAGGCCACATGGATTAATTTTTCTCTTTTATCTAGTTCTTCTCAGTATTGCCAGATTTCATTGTCCCAAAGAGGAATGTACTTGGCCAAATGTACTCACTTGAGTTTTCCAGCTAAAATAGGCAAGGAATCTCCTATCAATTTCATTTTTTGTAACTATGCTGCAGGCACAGTCTTTGAAGAGGATTCAACATGGTTACAGTAGGTCCTAACCAAGAATTTAGAAGAATGATACTATGTATTTATAAAATAATTTATAAAAATAAATAACCTACAAAAACTAACCTGGAAGATTTTTTTTCCAATATTGTAATCCCAGAATGGTTAGGCTCCAGAACATTTCATCTTCTATGAGACTCAAGAGGTTGGAAAATGTGTACACTTGCAATTTTGTTAATTTTCAACCACCAAAAAACTGCAAGAGAAATAAATTAAAATAATATATTTGTAAATAGATCCTCCTCACAATAATTTCAATAGGAATTTTCCAGCTTTGGCTGAGATTAAAGGGAAAATATTTTCATGAAGTTATATTGAAAATTTGCATGATGTGAGATCAAATTAAAATCCAGTAATTTTTTTTCTAAGTAAGAATTAGTTTTCAGTAGTAATACTTATCCTAAATCTACTAGCCAATTTTTATGGTTTTGAGAAAAAAAATTTCCCTGTACAATCTTTGCTTTTAGCTCTTTCATACAGTGCAAATCTACTTCCAAAGAAGAATTATAGATATTACAAAAATGTATACGTACTTCTATCCATAGGAAGCTAGTGGTCTAGACACATAAACATTTTTCAACTGATTTAGAAAGGCCATCTTCCTTAACATTTGCAATTCTCTTTTCTAAATTCATAGTTATAGCAAATGTTATTAGTTGTAACAATGTTCCATTCTTTGCAGGTTTGTAGGCTGGAGGGTAAAGCAATGACAGAATTATGTTTTAATTAATTACCATCCGTTGTCTTCTTATCAGCAATACTTATTCAATTAAATGTATTTTTAAAAACATTCTATAATGATGAGGGTTTGTTATGGAATAATTTTCTCTTGTGATCCTTATCACAAGGTGTATGCTGGTCTGTTCTCTGTCTTAGACACCTGATGTATACTTCTTTACTTTTACCACCTTAAACTTGCTACTTTGACCATGCTGTGTACCAGCAAGGAATCTAATAAAGTTTGCCTGAAGAATATATTAAAATATTTTGTGGTAGAGGAGGTGATAAATTCAAAGTGCCTGCTAATTTTAGGATTTTGCTTTTTCAGTTGAAGAGAAAATTATTGTATATACTTTTTTTCTGACTTTTTGTAAAATTATTATTAAGATGCACCTGATTTAAGTGAAAATTACCCAATTACAGAGTGATGCCAAAATCATTCAACATTAATTTTTTAATACAGTAGTTTTTCAACTTGCAAACCACTTCTTTTACATTTTGAAAGTTATCATCTTTCTTTTGGATTTTGAAAATATTAATTGCAGTTGGTAAGGGTATGTAAAAATTCTTTCCTTCTCAGGTTTCTCTTTTTTCCGCAGACTGTGGAAAAGATGAAGATGAATTATTTAGACTTTAAACTGCCAGAGAAATTTGGGCACTAAAGTAGATTTGCAAATAATTTGAAGATTTTTAGTTTTTGCCAAGCCTATGGAAAGTTACCAGCTCAAG
The DNA here is from genome assembly GCA_013400975.1 of Atrichornis clamosus. NCBI lineage: Eukaryota > Metazoa > Chordata > Aves > Passeriformes > Menuridae > Atrichornis > Atrichornis clamosus. The sequence goes on along the minus strand of WBMZ01007632.1, from coordinate 9,151 downwards.
AATGGCTTGGGCTTTTTAAGGTAGCATTTACTTAGCTACTATATGGAGCAATGTCCTTATAGATAAACAAGTTATGGACCAAATCTTTATCAACAATAACCTCTTTTTGCACACACCAGTCCTTCCAGGACTGTGGCACTTTGGCAAGCTCTATCTGTATCCATAAACTGTAAGGGTTTGTTTTTAAATAGAGATAAATTTCCAAAACTTATTGTAATTTAGTATGACCTGATGAACCATGAGTATGGGGGACCTGCTTGGTACATGAGTAAGAAGAAAAAAGGTAGCCAGAAATCTGTATGTAAAGCTTATGGCTGAAGCAACATAGCTGTGTAATTGAAATACTTCTTTAATAACTGTCAAATCTTTAAGACAAATAGATGTTTTCACTATTGTAATTGCAGTGTTAGGTAACTGACTTAGAACTGTTTGCTTAGGTTTTCTGTGGTGGATCTCAGATGTATTAATTATTTTTTTTAAATGTCAGCTAACTGACATCAGATGTGAATCTTCTGACATTTTCAGTGGCTTATCATTGTCTAGGAGTTGAAAATAGATATAGGTAGTCTTTGGTAGTCTTTACTGAGAGGATAAAGTATTGTGGAAGTTAACATATTAATTGTCAAGGGAATGTTGTAGTAGCCCTTATTTTGTCTGATTCTTTATGCAACAAGAGGAAAATTGCAGTAACTTGCTTTAAAGAAGATTTTTCCACTACAAAGTTTCTTGTTTGGCAATTGCAAGAGACTTTCAGGTATAATGCGCATGTTACAGGGTGGTTCTATCCTTTATGTATCTTTGTGTATAAGAAATATTTAGATATTGTTACTTTTGGAGAAGACAGCATTCAGTCATATTTTACTTGTGTGTCTCAGCATAATGATTATTCTTCCTATTACTTTTTTAAGGCTTTCTTGCATAATGAATGAGGCGGAGTGACTTGCATGCAATACCCAATTCTAGGTGGTACTTACATTTTATGCATTTATGCAACACATGCACAAAAAACTTTATATACTCAGTTGGAGGCTAGGTATTAGTGAATTATGCTAAGGGAAAGAGATATAATCTGGTCATTTTGCCCCATGTTATCCTCCTTTTGGAGTGTGAATGTGTGCCTTGGGAGTACCCAGAAAAAGTAATCAGGAGGTGTAGAGGAAATATAAATTCAGAACAGTTTGTCCCCCCTAATTGTATCATATTTTACAGGTTATCTTTCATTCTGTGTTATTTCTGTTCTAGAATGTGGGAATGCCTCCATCAGAACTTGATCCTCAGGAAAATTTATCTAGGTTCAGGTTGTCAGATAGTAAATCAGCAGCCAAGAACAACACAATCTCATATATTAGCTTCTTACTCTGACAGGACGATTTATGAAAAAATCATCTAATGATTTCATAGTGTTGACCAAAATGCTCAAAATGTGTTCTCAATAAAGTTCCATAGGTTTCTTGACAGTACACAGTAACAACAACAGAATTACAACCGCACAACTGACAGCTCTTGCCCAATCGTGCATGATATCAGACAGAAGGTTGGCCTGAATTGTAACCGGAGGCTTTACTAAGGCATGCAAAATACAAATCTGGAAACTTGAAACAAAGTTTCCAGAATATATACAAACCTATGAAATACTTGTGAAAATTTCAAGGTGTAAGAAATTAGCAGTTTCAGCTGAGCATACATTTGATAATTTCATTTAATTTGTCTTTGCCTACGATTCTTGGCAATGGACAGGAGTACAGGAAAGAAGTGGGGTGGGGAAAATACTGTCAAAATGACAAGTGGCAACATGGCTTGCAATTCCGTGTGCTTAACAGCTTATACAAGACTTGAAGAAAAGCACTTTAAAAGAAAGAAGGTGATTGTGGCAGACATAGATACACAATTACAGGCAGATTTGCTAGATGTGTAACAGTTTTCCAAACACAATATTGTGTTAAGTACATTTTAATAATAATAGGCATCTTATCCAATCATTCCTGGGCCATTGCAAAAGGCAAACCACGGGCCCTTTAGCAAGGGGCACAAGCCTGAGAAATTACAGATTGACTGTGGAACTGAATTTCTAAAACAGCTTTTAAACAAGGTTTTAAAACAGTCTAGTGTTCACCATTTTCTTCCTAATAAGGAAGTAAAAAATTCTGTTATAGATCATTGTAACAGAATGCTCCAAACCAAGATGTGGAGATATTTTACAGCACACATTGATATGTTGTCAGAGTTAATAAAGAGCTATAACCATAGCTTCTGCAGAACTATCAGATCTGGACTTGTGTCTGTGAACACTTTAAATTGTGCAAGAATTTGGAGAATCATATATGAGGACATGTTTAAAATTAAAGAATTTGCATCTCTGCTTGAAAAGGGGCACCATACAGGGTGTCTAGAACAAAAGAGGAATTTGAGAAAGATTACAAGCACATGTTTAAAAATGAAATTTTCATAGTAGCTGAAATAATGAGAAAGGGACGTATATCTTAATAGCCTGTGATCATAAAGCAATAGAGGAGATATTTTGCCCTAAAGAATGTTAGAAACTAGTCCCAATAGTGACAGAATCTACAAAATGGAGATCATCATTGCAAAAGGGAAAGGAAGAAAAAGCTGCTAGTTACTAGGCATGGCCGGCCCCAGAGGGGTCCCAATAGTTCAGTTCTCCCACTGTCATAACCAAGCATTGCCTAAACCCCTCATAACCCAAACCATTCAGCATAACTGCTTCCTGCTGACTGACTGGGTCTTTATAGAACAGCCCTACAGATAAGTGTGTGGACAGCATGTCATGACTGTAGTTGAGAATCAACTCAGAGAATGCATGGTAGCATAGGAGTTGTTGCTCTGGATTATCAGTAGATCCCCCAGTATAATATCCATCTGGCTGAAATAGGGGTCAGCAGGTAATTAATGAGACCCATGGCCTCATCGACTCTGAAGTTGAACCTGTTAGTTTTTACAATCTTGCAGGTTATTCCTATTTATGTATTCTTCACTGTTCCTGGAAGTGCATACAGTACAACAGTGGAAAGTGGAGGCATCTCAATAAACAGGGTTTTCTCAGTGCTGGTCTGTGTTGGGGATGCTTCAAACAAATCCAGCTTCTATTTGGTCCATTCTTCTGAGAAGCCAAGAACCAAAGCCATCCCTTTAAAAATATATTTCCATTTCTTTTCTAGAGGTAGAAAGGGATCTCTTTCTCTGGTTTTCTGTCTCTTTTGTGCTGTTTGACCTGACTCACTTTTATTTTTCTTCTTATCCTGGTCAGACTACTTTCCGGTGCCCAACCTTGTTTTCTCTTTTAAAGGGCTGGAGTAGACATTTCCTCTGGGAGCGTGACACAGTTCTCTTTCTTTCAAGGCTTTTTCTTTGAATATAAGCAAGACCTGAACTCGCCTGATCTGAGGGTGTTAAACATGTCCAAACACTTTTTTGCAATAACTTGAGTGTTACTTCTAGTGCATGGCTTGGCAATTTCTGAAAACCTTTTCAAAAGCAGGATAGCTTTTCTAAACAGGATGTGGAACATACCTCTGACATTGGCACCATGCATCACGGGAACACCTTGAAACCAGGGAGCCCATTGCTGGCCTGAGTTCTGTAATAATTCACGTACAATGAATCACAATGCAATATGAAAACTTTTCCACATTTTAAAAGCACAGGAGCAGTCTTTAGTCAAGCAAGCAGGGCAGAAGAACAGCCTGGCTAAACTCCTTGTAGAGCTCAGCAGGAAAAAAAGTATGATCTCTGGAAGCAAGGTCAGGCTTTGCAGGAAGCGTATAGAGCTGTGGTTTGCACATGCAGGTAGAAGACATGTAAGATGAAAGCTCAATTATAGTTGAAAATGGCCAGTGTTGCATCAGATAGCAAGAAAGCGTTTTTTTTAAGAATGTTAACAGCAAGAGGAGATCTAGGGAAAACACTGGTCTGATACTTATTGAAGATGGTCATCTGACTAATAAGGATGAAGAAGAAGCAGAGGCATTCAATGCTTTTTTTGCTTCAGTCTTTAAAAATACTGAGAGACCTTTGGCTTCCCAGTCCCCTGAGTTGGAGGACCATGAGTATGAGAACAGTGACTTTTCTGTTTGTGGACACTGAAACTGTAAGGGACCAGCTGTATCAGCTGAATGTTCATATGCCCATGGTGCCTGATGAAATTCATCCCAGACTGTTGAATGAGCTAGCGGTTGATATGGCAAGATCCCTCTCAATCATCTACCAAAGATCTTGACAACCTGGGGAAGTCCCTGCTCACAGGAACCTGGTTAGTGTTATCCCAATTTAAAGACTTTGAAGGAAGACCAGGAAACTACAGATGTGTTAGATTAACCTTAGTACCTGGAAAAATTTTGGAGGAAATCATTCTGGGTGCTATTGCAAGACATCTAAAGAATGATCACCAGGTACAGTCAACATGCGTTCACAAAGGGAAAGTCCTATTTAACTAATTTGCTGTCCTTTCATGATGAGGTTGCCTGCCTGGTGGATGAAGGGAAGGTGGGAAATATATTTTTTCTGTATAGCGCTCTGTTTAACAAGCTCTGTTTAACAATATATATGTTACAGAATATGGGATTAAAAAATGGAATTATGCAGTAAACAACACTCAAACACACAAGAAGCTAGAATGGAAAAACAGAATCTGTAAAGAAAGGCCATTTAGATGGAATATGGTTATGTATAACCAGAAGTCAGTTAGAATGGACTTATATATACTCTCTTCCATAAGCAGTAAAACTACCTTTCTTCTAAATTAGTAACTGAAAGGAAAAAAATCATGCCACTTGTGAATTAAAACAAAAACAAAAGGGTTTGACAAACTTTTTAATGGAAGACAGGCCCAGAGAAACTTCCTTGGCCAGCCTCTGCTCATTTAGTCCAATGTCTGCTCCACAAATCAGCAAAGATTTGCAAAACCAAACTGCACACTGTACTAGATTCTGAAAAAAATAAATTAAACTGAGGGTATCTTGGGACTCCAATTTTTTAAGTGAATATCTGATTTTATCAAGCTCTCTTCATCAATGTGGTACAGTGTTATTGTATTAATAGTACTGTATTAATAAAGACAGATGACAATCACTTCTCTACAAATTTCTGATAAACTGCATTAGAAAGCCTCTATCTATTCTAAAGAATTGAAAAAAATAATAATACTGCAGAAGTTAAAAAGTTGAAGTTGTTAGAATTGCTCTTATAAGAATACAGGAGTCTTCAAGATCTCCTAAAAAGTCTGAAAATTCAAAAGACAGAATAAAGTGCTAAAGAAGATGGGAAGGTGAGAGAGGCTTAGAAAGGAAGGGCGAGATTTGTGCCAACATACTTTAACAGTGGACAACACAAGGTAGGCAATGGCCCTAGAGTAGGCAGCCACATCTGCAGTAGCTAGAGGAAGCAATACATTTAATATATGGCATTTCAAATGTGCACCACATTAAATATATATGAGCTAACTGGTATCATGAAGAAAAGCAATAAAGCCAGCACTCTACCTGTTTCTTAAGGAAAACTCACAGGAGAGAAGGGAGGTCAATATTTTAAAAGAGTAGATCCTATTGCGATTCACTGTATAAAAGTAAATGTCACTATCTAAACAGAAATGAGAGGTAAAATAATGTATTTGCAAGTTTTGAAATTAACCATATGGATGAAGTGTCCACACATGTTTCAAGTGTGACTGCAGAGGGATCACAAACTTGGTGCATGACTGCTTTTCATTTTGTTGCAAGCAGGTTTTCATTGAGTCAAAGCTTTGTCCAGGTCACAGTAAATTTTCATGCTGAATTTGACCATATTTAATTACAGGCTTGAGAGTTATTCTTGGGATTCTCAAATTTCTTTTTTTTCTTTTTTTTTTCTTTTTTTCTTTTTTTTTTGATATCTCATTCTTAGACAATGATTGAGAATGAACACAGTACAATTTAAAATTGTCTTGTGGACTTACAGCAATGTGACATGACTTGATGCTTTGCTAATGGATGTAAGAAAATTCTCTACAGAAAGAGAGAAAGAAACCACAGCTGACCGTGAAATTGTACAGGATCTGCTGCTCCAGCTGGGTGCCTACAAATCTAAGGCGCCTGATGGGATTAATCAAAGAATCCTCAAAGAGCTAGACGATGTCATCCCAAAACCTCTCTAGATTTTTGAGCAATCTTGGGAATCTGGAGAGGACCCAGCTGACTGGAAGCTGTTGAACATTGTCTTGATTTTCAAAAAGGGCAAGAAGGAGTGCTCCAGAAACTACAAGCCAGTTAGTCCCACTTCAGTACTTGGTTATGTTCCTCAGGTATGGAGAAGATTATTCTGGGAGGTATTGAAAAACACCTGAAAGACAACAGAGTTATCAGTCACAGCCAGCTTCATGAGAGGAAAATCCTGCATATCAAACCTGATTTCCTTTTATGACAAGGTGACCCACCTAATTGATTCCCCCTCCTAAGGGACGCCAGTTGAAGTAATCTTTTTGTATTTCAGTAAAGCTTTTCATACTGCCTCTCACAGTATTCTCCTGGACAAAATGTTCAGCCCACAGCTGGATAAACACATGAGATGTGTGAGTGTCAGAGACTGGATAAGAGTGATGTCTCAAGACATTTTGGGATACTTATAATGCCTATGCCCGTGTCTCATGGGCAGCACAAGTCAGGCCTTGTGTAGGCGATGCCATATCCTGCTCCGCCCTCAGACCCCTGCTCCTGGCAGAGCTGTCCATCAATCACACTGGGGGGCAGGGTAGTGCTAGCCCAGCCTCTGATTGGCTGAGTGACCAGAAGCCCCACCTGGGGGGAGGGCCCATGAAGGGCCAAAGGCTTAAAAGGGGCTGACCAGGAGGTGGCCTTTAGGCTGACCCTGCCTTCTCATGGATCTGTGCTGGAACCTAGGAGCAGGTAGCTATATGTGTGTTTTTCTGCATTTTTTCTGTCCTTCTGTTTCTCTCTTTCTTCTTCTCCTAATTCTCTTTCCACAGAACATTTTGGGTAATTTAACATCCTAGGGGTTTAAAAGTTTCTAGGTTAAATGGGCTATGATAAGTATTTTATGCTGAAATTGATGTATTAAATCTCTTGCCAAAGCTCCTGGATTTTCTATTCTTTGACAGTAAACTTTTGTGTGTTTTTGATCTCTTGAGAATATCTGGTTGGTATGTCCCTCTTGCGCTGACTCAGAGTAAAAGAACCTCAGTTTACCCCCTTACATTTAAGTGTTCTGGGGTGTTATAGTGAGCAGCTGGCTCATGGGTTGGGTACAGAGGGTTTCAGTGAGTGGGGTGACATCAAACTGGTGACCTGTCACTAGTGAGGTTCCACAGGCTCCATCCTCAGCCGTGTGCTGTTCTAGCATCTTCATTAATGACCTGGATGCAGGACTGAAAGGGGTACTAAGCAAGTTCACAGATTATACAAAACTGGCAGGAGCTGTTGACTCCCTTGAAGGTTGGAGGCCCTGCAGAGAGACCTCAACAAATTAGAGAGATGGGCAATCACCAACCATAGGAAGTTCTGCCAGGGAAAGTGCCGGATTCTGCACCTGGGATGGGGCAACCCTGGTTGTATGTACAGACTGGGGAATGAGATGCTGGAAAGCAGTGCTACAGAAAGGGACCTGGAAATCCTGGGTGATGGCAAGTTGAACATGAGTCAGCAGTGCCCTCGCAGCCAGGAGGGCCAACCCTGTCCTGGGGGGCATCAGGCACAGCATTGCCAGCTGGGCAAGGGAGCAAGGGTCCTGCTCTACTCTGCACTGGGGTGGCCTCATCTCAACTGCTGTGTGCAGTTTAGGTCACTGCAATTTAAGAAAGATATAAAGCTATTAGAGAGCGTCCAAAGGCGGGCAACAAAGATGGTGAAGGGCCTTGAGGGGAAACCATATGAAGAGTGGCTGAAGTCACTTGGTCTGTTCAGCCTGGAGAAGAGGAGACTGAGTTTAAAACTCAGCTTCCTCATGAGGGGAAGAGGAGGGGCAGACACTGATTTCTCTCTGGTGACGAGTGTCAGGACCCGAGGGAATGGCCTGAAGTAGTGTCGGGGAGTTTTAGGTTGAATATTAGGTAAAGGTTCTCCACCTAGAGGGTGATTTAGCACTGGAAGAGGCTCCCAAGAGAACTGGTTACACCACCAAGCCTGACAGAGTTCAAGGAACCTTTGGACAATACTCTCGGGCACATGGTGTGACCTTGGGGATGGTGCTTTGCAGGACCAGGAGGTGGACTCGATGATCCTTGTGGGTCCCTTCCAACTCAGCTTTTCTATGAATCTGTAGTGCTAAAGGAGGCAAATAGAAGGGAATAGTCACTTGGGCTATTTTAGATATCTTCTTTTGGGAGGAAAGGAGCTCCATGATTGACATACTTCTTCTCTCCACTGAATATAGAAGGAATACAAGGGATCTATAAAGGGATTATGAAAGAAAATTACCCCCGCTATTTGCACCTTATTAGCTGGATAAAGAAGGAGAAGCAGAACTTTGAGATAGCATCTTTGCAGCAAGCCCACTGATTTTAGCATTGCTAGAATACTTATTTTGCTTTAGTCACACTTGCATTTACTACAGTAAAAACTAGTTTTCTAGTTTTTAAATCCCTTATTTTGTGGAGCTGTCTTTGATGCTGACTACAGACATATGCATCATGTACCCAAAGAATTAGAAAGGCTCAAGGAACAAAGAGGGGTGGTACTGAAATGCTATCTCAAACTGTGTTGTTAAAAGAAAAAACAAAACATTATGGCTAAATGTCACTTGCTAATTTTTCTGTAACATGAATGTTATAATTCCTAGGGTTTGCTTTTACTTTTCTTTTTGTCTTACCTGAAAAAGTAATTGTTTTTGACATCATTTTCATCCATGTATCTAATCTTAGCCCTGGTAAGACATCAGCAGGTGAAAGCTTAGGTGCCTGTAGAGCAAACTCTTTTCAAAGTTAAGATGAACTGCCCCACTGAGACTATGGTTTTGAAAATGGATGGATGTTTATGCAATTTTAGTTATCATAAAAACCACCTGCCATTTTTAGTGACACAATTTCCTTAATTTCCTATAAAGTGTGTGTAATAAATTAATACCAGGGAAATAGATTGTATTATTTTGGCCATGAGTTATTTTGGACTAAAATAGATTGTATTGAAGGCAAGAGTAAGAGAGAGGCTGC
>WBMZ01007631.1:0-66408 GCA_013400975.1 Atrichornis clamosus | reverse complement strand
CAGGCTCAAACCATAACAGAAAATAATTGGGAAACAGTGTGGTAATTACTATTGTTTCTGTAAAAATATGTTACTATTGCTCCTATTCCAAACATGAAATCTGAGGTCTTTAGAAGAGTGATCAATGAGAATTCATTAGATTATTGGCTTGATCGGATACCAAAAGCTCCATGATTTGAAATAAGGATCTAACACCAATATAATAAAATGCTCTTACATAGCACTGACATTTAAATCCTGAAGGTGAACGTGTTTGACAAGGGAAACATCCAATTGTGAGGCATGGTATCCTGGCTTCAGCAATTGAAGTTAATAGGGAGCTTCAGAAACATCCACTTTTTCAGCTTAAACTCCTAAATTGCCTATTTCTGTAATTATCTTCTCCCTGCTAAGATTCCTTGGTAGTTTTAACAGAAATAGGGGGTGGAGGTAGTTCCCTCCTAGCACGGTGTTGGCTCTCTCTACCCTGAAACTCTCTCTCACCCTGAAACTCTGCACAGCACAATCCCCTACTCTGTCTGGAGTCAGCCAGAGGTGAAGGAAAGCTGCAGGTTCCACCACGACCTCCACAAGCTGGAAATGAGGTGAGGAGCCTGAGGAACAAGCCCATGCCAGTCAGGATTATGCAGATATACGGGCTCTTGTTGAGAATTCAAAGGGGGATGCCCAGATGCATTTAGTTTTCTCTATCTGTGATTGACAGATAGATCAAAGTATTTTTAGCTTAAGTGACAACCATTACATAACTGTGATAAGCATTTTAACACCTACCAGACCTACCTAGGCACTATCACTGAAACCTGAATTTTACAGTTGCATCAGTCCTAGGGTTTGGAGAAAAGAAATCCCAGCGACTAAGCAGAAGGCTTTAAGGTTCTAAGGAACCTGAAAAAGGTCTCCATACGATCCAAAAGAAGTTGGAGTAAGTTGAAGTTTGCACAGGGGTTTAACAATGACGCTTACAGAACTTTTATGTTGGTGCCTGTCCCACCGATGACTGCAAAACTGCAGGACGTAACTGGAGCTGATCCACTGCATCTCTTGCAGCTCAAATCCCCTTTCTGTAATCAAATCTAATTGTAACCTAATTGTACTTAAAACAATTTACTGCAAAGGAGACACCCTGGCCTGGACAGAGAGTGCCCAGCTGATGGAGCAGGAGACATTGGAAGTCCTCCAGCTGAGGCACCAGCAGTGACCCATGTGCAAGTCATGCTGGAACACTGCCCACTGCACTCCTGCTCCGCCAGCCTGCACCCAGCAAAGGCCACCAGACCCCTCCTGTGGGTGATAACAGGAGTGAAAACACACAGGCTCCATTCTGGAGATGGAAACCCCCTAAAAAGTGACCACTGCAACATGAGGGAAGTGTTGAGAGAACACAAGGTTCAACCCACAGCTAGACTCGAGGCCATCAACTTCCTGATGGAGGACACGCACTGACAAGGTCATTCAAGGGAAGGAACAGCTCAGAAACCCAGTGAGGAGATGCTGAAAAAGTAATTTGAAAACAAAAAGGGGGAGAAGGCAGAATAGCCCTCAGAAAGAAGGCAGCACTGGGAAATGACTGGTCCTGTAGCAGCTGGAAATAAGGCTCATTGAAACAAGGGGGAGATTGCCAAAAGAGAAGCAGAATTTGGTGAACAAAGAAGAGGAAAAAAAGAAAAAAATCAACTGAAGCACTTATGCACAGTTGTGTTTCAACTTCTTAGACCTATCCATCAGAAAGACAAGAACTATTCACACATGAATTTTCTGGAAAAAGCTCAAAACTGTAGGATGAACTTATGTCACAGAATCCAATAATCTCACTCAGGTTTCATGTTCTCTCACAAACTGCAAGATTCCTCTGTTAAAAAAAAAAGGCATGTTAAAAAAAATCATTGTTTTTTTAGCAAGAATGGTAATTGAGCAGCAAGATGGAAGGCTTGTCACTCAGGTTACAAGTTCTGTCACTTATCTAGAGTGAATTATGTTAAAAAAATGAGTAACATAATACACCATGCTGTTTCATTTCATATAGACTGTAACAATAACATCTCCTTACAATTTCTGAACCATATATACACCTAGGGGCTAGGAGCTGCTGACTAATACTACTCAAGTTGGGTAATGTCAATTAGAGTACTTTTTCCAGGGAAAACGAACGTTTGAAATGGGTACATGCAAAACAATAAGATGTTTAACTTTCCACTACATATGCTTTCTTTTGTTCCAGTACGATAAAAGAAAAACAAAAGTATTACCATGTACCAAAGTGATTCCAGTCAAGGTGACAGGAATCAATACATTTTAATTTTTCTGTGTCAATTCAGAAAACAGATGGCAAGAAAATGTAAGCGTGTTTGATTCAAGGGAAAACTATTTTATAGCTTGAAGTTTTAGAAAACAATTAAGCACAGTCATAAATGTTTGAAAAACTACTCCACTCTACTGTTCTTGAGCATTTACTGTTTGGACATGCAAATGAGAAGTAACTTCCCAAAGTTCCAGGGCCTTTTTGTTCTTTGTTGTTTTCTTTAATACATCTGCTCAAAATGTGAGGTTAAAAACCCATCACATCAATAAAATGGATGTTGAAGCTGAACAAGTAGAAATTCGCAGGCAAGGCCAACCCAAATCTATTTATCATGCGCCAAATTCAATTTTCAGCATAGGATGTATTGACATACAAAGGATTAAGACCATCACCATATAATTAAATTTAAATCCATAAGAACCGTTTCTCATCCAAAGAAACTTGAAATTAACAACATAGTGTAAACCTTATTTACTAAGACAAGAATAGATTTGGTTTCCTTATAGAGTCTCTTTGCATTTTGTTTCACAAATCTAAGCAGATTTTCATTTCTCAGCTTGTCAGGAGCAAACCAAATTTAGAAATCAATTTACACTCCACATAATAACTTAATTTTATGAATAAATTAAAAGCTACAAAACTCTGTAGAAAAGTCTACCATGAACATTTGTTTTACCATTAGCAATGAGTACTTTTCCAGTGGGAGCAAACAGCAGTGAACATTCTCCCCCAACAAACATAACGTGCATGAGAACCAAGGCAACCATGTTAGTAAATCTAGTGGTAAAAGGCAGCTTTGAAAGAAGTGCAACACCACCACGAAACTCAGAAACAGAACATGACTGCTCATCCTGTCACGACAAAGGCTGGTAATCACCAGTGCTGAATTATGAGCACCAGAAGACCCACTGTCCCCACACACACCCAGGGGAATCACTTCACCATGTAAAGATGAAATGCCAAGAGCTCAGGCCCCCTGATATTGGCCCCACTGAAATCAGTGGTGTTATTTCAGGAGAGACAGGCTTTGCTTATAAAGGACCTGATCCAGCTCCACCAGAGCCAAGGGCAACTCTTCTTCCAGACCACTACTGCTATTGCAGTGGGGAATAGCTCATCACACCCAGGAGCCTCTGATCTCTCAGCACCTACCCCCACACAGAGTGCAGTTTCCGCTCTTTGAAACCTCCCATCCAACAAAGACACACTGCCGACCAGATTTTCAACAGTGTGCCACAACGGAAGAGTCCCCTCTGGAGACTGTGACTGATGCTGCTGAGTCAAACCTTGGAGCTACGACAGAGCAAATGTCCCTGGCAGAGATTGCAAAGTGTGTTCCCAGTGCAGTGAGCCCAGGGTATTGGCTCAAGAAAAGTGGATTGAGCCAAACTGCCTATTAGTCCAAAAAACAGTGCTGGCTGCCCTAAGCAGCCTGACCCTAAACATTGATTTTTCAACCTCCTCCGTAAGCAGCTCGCTCTTCCCTGCACAGCATATTCATACTTGACAGGAAGCAATGGAACACTATGCTGAAATCATCCTAAGGGGTCAAGTAAGCAGAGCAGACAGGTGAATTAATAAACAGATTGGAATCACATTAAGAGTTCAGCATGAGCTCTCTTGTGGACTTTTAGGAATAAACTTTTTGCGCATTTCGCTGAGGAGTTTCCATTACTGATTTGCACTACACGTACACTGATAGACACATCAGCAGCTGTAATTGTGCAGGTGTTCTAAAGATCTTGGAGGAGGCAAGGGAAGAAAGGAACAAAAGATTCCCTAAAACAAAAAAAAAAAATGCATTTTGATCAAAGTTTCTGGTACGAGAATTTAATGTGAAATGTCCTACTAAGAAGTTACTGGTGCCCAGCAAATAACCATGAAATTAAATGGAAAAAGAAATTTACTACTGAAGTTTTGAGCTGGTCTAATTTATTTCTTATTCCTGCATTTCTGATTATCTTTTAAAGCTTCAGAGGACCACAAGAATTTTCATGACTAATTTAATTCTGTCCGTTTGAAGGAGAAGAGGAAAGAATACTCTTTTGTTAACAGGCAAAACACATCTTACATCTCTAGTGACAGCTGAGTTCGCTGCTCTCCTATAATTGAGATTCCAAAATTTACTGAAAAGTGATGACACAAATATACAAGATAAAGCCACTCCATAATGCCTTGGGAGTCAAGTTGACAGTTTCAAAACACTGAGTCTGTAAAAGCATGGCTGGAAATTGCAGGACAACTGAAGCTCAAGCACAAGAGGCAAAGGCTGCTGATAGGGAGGAACCCTTAAAGATGCAGAAGAGAAACTAATTAGGCTTCCTATTCCACCAGAGCTAATCCTGTTCTCAGTGTAGCCTCAGCAATAAATATTGATGTGATACCTTCATCATCCTTTGAAAGCTGTATCCCCACTGAATACCACAGCGCTAAAGCGAAGTATTGTTCTGCTTTCATCTAAATTGTCCAACCTTCAAAACAAATCTCAGTGACACCTCCTGATTAATTTCTTATCTTTGAACTCTCCACCAAGACTGATATTTTCAGCACACTTGCTGAAAATCTATTCCTTTGGCCAATCTGTTCTAAAGGCAAAGCTATTGCATGTCTTTATGCTCAAAACCAAGACCCTGTTTGCCAGGTTAAGGTTTATTTTTGAGGCACATCCTGATACAACTCTGGAAAATCAGAACACACACTTCTGATTGTGGTTTCCCTACAGCAAACTGTGTGGCCCTCTCCTTGCTGCCCCTGCTGCATATTTATTTCAGAAATTGTGGAAGAGCAGGAAACCAAGAGTGGATGCAGAGGGAATGCGATATAAGCACCTCAGCAGCCAAAGAGCAGAAGGAAGACTTGCCACCACTCAACTCTAGAGAAAATGAGACAGAAGGCGAGGGAAAGACTAAATATGGAGAAAGCACAGCTGCCAAGAAAGGAAGTATCTAAAGAGAACAGGAAGGCAGTCATGGAAATACCCATTTCAGGATACCTCCTTTAAGGATGGACAGGTGGCATAACTCACTGGAATCCCAGAGCCAGTTATCATCTGGCTCAGGAATTTACAGCCAAACACCATTTGTTTATCTGACTCTTCTTAGTTAACTCAGTAAAGATCTTCACGTACATCTTCACTGGCCATTCAGGAATTCATCCTCTGAATAAAAAGAATAAATTTAAAGCCTTCCCCCAACAAACTGCAAAAAGAAGGGCAAATTTCTACTAAGACCGGAAAAAACGACTGCTGCTTGTTTAAAACAGAAGAGTAGTTCCCTTCCCATCGGGACATCCTGGGCCAAGCCCGTGTTTAACAGTGACACAGAAGCAGCCTTGATGTGCACTAGTCATGAGGGACGTGCTCCAGTCTGACACAGCGCATCCCAGCCGCCTCCAGGATTCCAACAGCACGAAGGAACATCAAACAGAGGAGTGAAACTCCGCTTCCTGCAGGTTTAAGAAGCCGCAGCCACTCCACACTGAAACGCAAAGGTCGCAGACACACCCTGGGGTCGGCCACAGCTCCTGTGGCGAAGGCTCGAGGCACGAAGGGGAGGCTTTGCCACCACCTCGCGAGACATCGAGCGCTGGGGCTGTGCCCTCGGCCTCCCGTGCTCACAGCAGGAGCTCACAAACGCAAACGTGTCCCCTTGTTCCCTCCATCCACCTCCCCAGAGACCAGTGACACCATTCCAGCCAACACAGGGTGGATTTGGACAGGGCAGCTGTGGCCTCCTGCCCACAGAAGTATCACCTTCTCTAGGTGAAGACACAAGTAGACTATCACCAGCCATTGCTGGAATAACAGGCGAGACACCAAAGTTCGCTTAATCCTAAATCACCTGGGCTGCTCTGCCTTGTTGGCTATTGGGTTGGTCCTCTAGATGTGGATCTGTATGAGCTGAAGCCATTAAAAGTGGTGTGTGCTACAAAACTATAGCCAGATTGTTGGACACCATAAAGACAATTTCTGTAACACAGTAAAAATACTGATTGTCAAAATTTAAAACCCACCCCAGAATTTCGCTGTAGATATATCTTCTAGTCCTGAGGCAACCTGTCATGCCTGATGGAAGGAAACATTTTGTATGTCAGGAAGGTATCCTAATTTACCATTAAGAGTGATTTCAATTATATTTTTTCATCCTTCCTTCCAAAGCTGCTCTTTGCAATTGTGGGAGAATAGAAGGGCCAGTATGGTTTAATTTGCTTTTTCAACAATCTATACTGAATCCTTCACCTAGGCAATGGATTAACTATGAGGCTGTCATACACTTTCATATGGTAGGAAGGCAAACACATGCTCAGAAAATAAAGGGTGGGAGTCTGAATATATTCTCTGCAACAAAGATAACCCTGTCTTTTTCTACAGTAGTCCAGGAAATTCACATTATTAATATGCTGAGTTAATATTTAAAACAAGTTAGAAAAAACTGTAGAAGTGTACTTCCTAGATTTAACAATCTGGTTTTTGTGTATAAACACATGAAAATCATCCATTTCCAAGTGGGAGGTAGAAATTACATGGATATCAGGAAAGCAAAAAACTGCAACATAGAAGGTATTAATCAAATTTGTCTTTTTTTAGTACAGTTTCAGGCAAAAGGCTTATGCCATAACAGAAATTAGTCCCACTCAAACTGGAATTTTATTCCAGAATTT
Organism: Atrichornis clamosus; assembly: GCA_013400975.1. NCBI lineage: Eukaryota > Metazoa > Chordata > Aves > Passeriformes > Menuridae > Atrichornis > Atrichornis clamosus. The sequence goes on along the minus strand of WBMZ01007631.1, from coordinate 59,450 downwards.
ACTTAACCACAATATTTTCAAGCCCTGAAAATATATAAAATTGATCAAAGTGACATACAGCAAGAACCATAGCTTTTACAAGATTAACACTTATTGTAAACTTGCTTTTCTCAGCCATGTCCATAATATTCATTTACATGAGCACATGTTGATTATCAGTCTCTCCTTTGAAAAAGGCTTCATTCGGATACCTGTTTATTTGTAAACCTGTGTTTGGAATACACTATGAAAACTATAATCATGTTGAAATTCTGTAACTAACATATACTTAAACCCAGGAATATTGAAATAATGCAAAACAACCGAGTTGCAATGGTATTACTGATTCCAGCAAAGAACACACCCATCATAATCTAGCATAAATAGAACCATCCTGATTCTACCATCATCCTTATCCTAAATAAATTATCAAACCAAAGCCACTCCACACCCAGAATCAAATAGCTCAAACAGAAAATGACTCAAAAACAGCATTACAAGCAGATTGTCTGAACAGGGAGTTACCTTTTTTCCTTTCTTTTTCCTGTGAGCTGGTTTAGCATTTTTCTCCTTTGCCTCCTCACTCATTTTTCAGCAGGTGAATATACAGGGGAAGGGGAATAAAAGAGATCACTGCTTGTATTCCAACATGCAAAGCCACTCAAGTATTCACAGCACTGAAACCAAAGTCCATCTGCTGACGTTTCTCAGACAAGTAACAGAATAACTGCTTTTAAAGGCAGTCTCTGCTCCTCCTGCACAGCCTGGAATCGCTCATAGCCTTGCTCTGTTTTCCCCTGTGAGAAACCGGGTGTTCTCACATCAGTCCGATCCCTCTAAAGCAAAGCCAAGCCGTTTTCCTCTCTCATTCTTAACCAGTCTTTACTCCTGGGATAAGATCTTGTCCACGTTTCCTAGCCTGGTCACCCCCACAGCGCTTCCAGTCTCGTCAGTGGAGTTGATGAGCCACAGAGAAACGAGCTGCAGACGCTGACAGGTCTCAGAAGGGCTCACCAGAGGATGATTTGCCGTTTCTTGCAGACAGAGAAAGTGAGGCGGAATCGCTCGGATTGCCGCTCGCGTACAATACCGACATGTGTTGAATGCATCAGGGCGTACCAGAAAAGGAAGCCTCCAAGAGTGATATAAGATCAGGTTACTGGATCTTAAAGCCACTCCCAGGCAGATTCAAACAATAAAAGGCACAAGACGCTGCTCAAGAAATTGCTAGATGAGATGTTTACGTTTCCAACAGCTCCATATCCCCCTCCAAAGGACCTGAAAATTGCCACTCTGAACAATAAGCTTTGTAATATTAATTATTCATCTCATAAAAGCAGCAACAGCATTTCAGCAAAACACACATTTACAACTATTCCTGCCTGTGCGAGCTCGCTCCTCCCTTGTACGCCTGTTCCTATGGCAGGATCTGCACGGTCCCTGCTAATGCAGCTCTCTCACAAGTGTTACGTGCCTCATGTATGTGCACCACCAGCGAGTCACAGATCATGTTTCCACACGCTGCGACCTCCTCTGCAGAATGCTTTGGCTACTTCCCCACAAGTCTCATGGAAAAAAAAAAAAAACATAAAAACAAACAAACAAAAAACTAAACCCAAAAAACAGGAGAGGCCAGAGACTCCATAGCAATGACACTCCCCCCCTCTGTGCCCATCGAGACACACTACACACAACCCACACGTTACCAACAGCTCTGACAACAGTCATTCAAGATGTGCCTGAATTACGTCATTACCACATTCCAGGCTGCACCCCTCTTTAGGCACATCCACAGATTCCTACATTGACATTGCCCCTCAGGATCCCCTGCAGGGAAGGTGACAGGGTGGAACAGGTATCAGACATCCTGCAACAGCCCCATCCACCGTACTCATACTGCAGACCTGAGTTAGCAAAACACTAATTTGCTCATTTATGAGGTGAAGCCAGTCACATCAGAGGTGGCAAGTGACAATGAGAGGGTTTGTTGTGTTGTAATTTTGTTGGGAGGTAGGGGTGGTATTTGGCATTTTGTTTGTTTGCATGCTGAGGGGTTTTTTAAACAGGCAGTGACCCATTAATACACGTATTTTGGGGGTGGCTGAGGTTCATTTCAGGATCCTCCTGCCTTACCCCTTTTCAGATCTTCTTGCCTTTCACCCTCCTTTCAGCAGCATTTCACTCACGACAAACAACATGCATACCACAGACTAAGAAAAGAAGAAGATGTAATGCACTGATTCATAATGCTATTTGCCTGAAAGCTTTCTCCTTGGATCATTCTCCACAAAGGAATTTCAGTGAGCAACCACAACAGCATGATCAGAGGGAAGCTGTTTTCTGTGTGCTGGCAACAAGTCCTCGTGCTCGCCGTCTCCATGCACTGGAAACAAACTGGCACCACCTGACCCCGGGGCTCCAAACCAGGGAGTTAATTCCCCACCTCAGCCTGGTAAGGTTGGTATTCTCGGGAACAGCACCTCATACACTGCATAGTTTAAATAAACACTATCAAAGCACTACTCATAAAATTCAGTTTGAATCTTCACCTAAGCCACTGGCATATGATGAAATTACTGCTTACAAGCACTATTTTGGTACAAAATACAAACACTGTCAATAATGCGTGAATTTCCCTTTCACAGGCAGTTTGCTTTTAAAGGCCATCTTGGAGAATGAAAAAGCACCCCAACCTATCCCAGTGTCACTTTTTCTATACATTATGTTACAAACTAAAGTGCTCTCTGCTGGTTAACCGCGGGTAAAACAATACTTAAACCATCAAAATACCATCCTATCCTTAATGCACATACAAAGCAAATCTCCTCTCTTCGAGACTATTTTTCACTACGTGTGCATCGCCCTGCACAACACATTGTTTTCTGAATTAAGTCCAAATAGGTAGAGTTCAAATACAACTAACTGCATATTCTTAAAAGTAAGTTAAGGCTTGGATCCATTACACTAGATAGCTAAAAGAAAGCCTCTAATTTGTGGCATTCTTAGCTAATTGTATGCACAGAAAGCAATTCTGTATTACTTTTTAAATTTAAAAGGTCATAAACAGCCATGCTTCTTCAGGAATTAAAAAAAAGAAAAGAAAAAAGGCCTCTTTCCAGAGCAACTTGTTGGCTCTCAGATGCTGACACATTCAAGCCTTTCCCTGATCTCAAGTATGCCAATGGAGGAATGTCACAGGCTGCCACTGAACTTTGGTTTATTCAACTGGGTACACCTCCCAGTCCAGCCCATGAGATGGAAACCGCGTTTTTTAGGTTTTAGGGCACATCACATCCTGTCCCTAACTCAGGTAGTAATGAAGGTATTGAACCAGTGCTCTACTTCAAAACTCCTTTAATTTCTCATGTCTTCTCTCTCATTTGAACAAAAATGAGTAATCTCCCAAGCATTGGTATATTTAGAACATGAAGGAAAAATCGAGATAAGCAATAGAAGAATTTTATAGTCACAAGATGCTCAGAGAGGTAGGAAAAGCTCTCACACTCCTCTCCTCCCATATTGCTCAGCTAACCATAGCAACCCTGCTAAAAAGAAATGTAATGAATCTCTCTTCTACCACTTGAAATAATCATTCATCTGTCAACATTTAGACACTTTTATGAGGTCTTGTTTTTCATTTACTCCTTACCTCAAAAAATTTGTCAAGCTCTTACACCGCAGGTGAGGAGGCAGAAGAAGCTGCTAAGTAGCAGATGTAAGAGTACTTAACAGAAATATACAGCAGATTTCTTAGGAAAGGCTTTTAGAAAAGGAAAAAAAAAAAAGAAGAGAAAGAATAAATTATTTTTCCTTTCTCAAATCATGCCTTTCAACTTTATTCCTCTGCAGACCCACAAATTATCTCTGATAGTAAAACAACTATCAAGTGACTGCTGACATCAGTCCATCTCTAAATTATACTATGGAAATTATTCAGATTAACATTCTTCTGTCCCCAGGCTTTTAGCATGCTCAGTGTAACTCTGTGCATTTAAGTGCCTAAGGCAACTGAAGTGGAAGGAGAAAAGTCAAACAAGACTGCCTGGAAAAATTAAGATTTTCAAACACCCAAGAAAAGTCTCTTACGCACACTAAAGTATGTCACAAGCAAAGACAACTAAACTTTAAAAAAATATTTTTAAGAAAATAGAAATCAAGGAAGATTTAAAGTTTAGAAATCAGTCTAAAGGGAAAAAAAGTAAAGAAAAGAAAGACAGAGCAAATACCAATGCAGAATTACCTTAAAATATACTAAGGAAGCATTGGCATTCAGAAAGAACATATGCTTAAAGACACTGCAACACTGCTATGATCAAAGCGGCAGTTCAATAAATTGCAAATTAGTTTCCCTCTACTGCCTATATAGCCCTTGCTCACAGAAGCATTTTCATCTTTCCAGCAGTCACAACAGTTATTCCTGTGTGGAAGTGCACAGGTATATTTTATGATTTCACAAGCTACAGCAAAAGGAACAATATGCAGAAATGTAACCCTAAGTATTGCACAACTCCTTGGAAAACTGAAATTAATGCTACCGTGCTTTGAAATCTTTCAGTTATTGATGAGAACACGCAGAGTGCTCCCTGTAACTTGCTGCTCAATCCAGTGGTGTCTACAAGTGAACTTTCACAACCTCGTTGATACGTATCAGTTCTAGGACAGTTCTATTTTTAAATCAAAATAACTCGCATAAGAGGACAAGAGGAGAGGCCAAGTTCTGTCTATCAGGGCAGTTCTATTTATAAGTTAGAGTGACTCTCATGCAAGAAGGGAGGGGGACACAACTTGTTATTGGTAACCTGTTTTGTAACTGTGTGCAAGGGGTTTTAAAAAGAACAGCTATGACAGTTACTTGCTCTACCAATACAACATCCAAATCCAAACAACTTCAAGGTCTAACTACAGGACTACGTGTGGAGAAAGCAGGCCAGACAAAAAGCCAGCTTGCTCCTAATAGGTGTAGAAACCCACAGGCGTAATTTAACAAAAACTCATGGCATTCGATGTTAACTGCAAGATCACTTTGCAGATGGACTCCTTAGTAATTCTTCAAGCAATATCCTATACTCTAAGGAGCCAAAATTCAAGGTTAAACCAAGTATTACCTAGACAGGAACGGAATTCGTGCTGAGTGTGGAAGGCAAAGTAACTCTACTCCTCTTTCTCTAACCAAATAAAACCAAAAGTCGATGTACAGTGTTTCTTTTCCTTTCAAATATGAAAGGAAGATTTTGTGAAAACATTAAAAGCTAAGAAAAGTTTTGAGCTCAGTTTTAATTCCTTGTCAAATTCCATAATTTGAGCAAAATAGCAGCTTAAGAAAATTACAATTTAAATACTGGCTTCATTAACTTATACCGGACATCTAACCCAGCGTATTTACCAATTTTGTTTGCAAAGGTGTACATGTGAAGGAGTACATTATCCCATGCCAACATAAAAACAACCCAAACCCCACTTATCTTCAGGCTAAGATTATGAGAATAGAGTGGTGGTTATCATTTAGCAACTGTGCCCAGTTACCGGCATGGTCCACTATAGACTCAGCTACCAGCCTGAAGGACTTTCTTGGCCTAAAATTCCATGCTCTAGGTTGGAGTTGCCCCACTATCTCCTCCCTCCTTCTAAATGGAGATGTGTCATCAATTCAGTCCTAGAGCAATATTCTAGGGTAGAAGCAGAAATCAGCTAAAGAAACAAGAGCCTTCTGCTCAAACTCTCCATGAAGACAGCTGCATGTTCTCCTGTGCTAGCAGAAAGAGTTACTACAACTCCTTCAGGAGGACAAACACCTATACGTGATAAAACACTTATTCCCACCTTAGGAAAAGGTAACTGAGAATTAAATAAAAGCAAAGGCAAAGCAACTCAGGTTTTAACTCAGGTTAACAAGTTAAAATTAACTTTGTATTAAGTCCAGTCATGAACATGAGATGCTACCATGAATCAAAACCAAGCTGTCTTGTCCTCACAATTACTTTAACATATGTTAGCTAACTGAATTTAGGAGCCTCAAGGACAAACATATCCCGTGAGGATGGAACTGAAGGGAGTCTGGGAGTGAAGCCCAGAGTGGCTGGGAAGTTACTCTCAGGGAAAAAGAAAGCTAAGAGATTAAATTACTTCCTTGCTCCCTTCAGGGGGTAAATTAGCTAGCCTTAAAACATCCTTGAGTAGCTGAAGTTTGCAAGAACTCCAGTTCACTAACAAGGGAACACCAAACTAAAAATGAGGTAAGGAATAAAGAATTATACCACAAAAGTCCCACAAAATTTGTTAGTAAAAAGTTAATTCTTTGCCAACTGTGTTTGAAAATAATGACACAAAAATAATATTTTATATCCACACTTTATAAATTCTTATTTACCAGCTGGGATACTTCGTGAAAGATTATGGTTTTGATTTCACTCCTGTAGTGTTTTACAAAACCCTTTTTTCCCCCGTTATAAGTATTAATTTAAATTTAAGCCTAGAAAAATTTTGCTACGCTAAGATGGCAGGTTATATACCAAGCACGCATATTGCTGTCAGGAGAATCTTGTAGAGGAGCTGGGAGTGGGAGCTGCCCATTGTGGGCAAACCTCCACAGGACCAGAGCGTGGGGCAAAGAAGCACTCTACAAAGCAGTATTTTAGACACGGTATTTCAACATCCCTTTACTTCAGCACCTCGGCAGGATTTGGAAGTCTGCCTGGGAGCACAGGGTGCTTCCCAGCATGCAGTGGTTACATTGAGGATGCAGGAGGACGCAGCCAGCCCCACCCAGGGCTGGTTTTCACCAGCTGTGTGGCAGCTCTGTGGCCAGGGGCAGCTGTGTGTCACCCGGCCATGGTGCCGTCGGGCCAGGTCTGTGACCACAGGGCTTCACCGGGGTGTGTGTCAGACAGCAGCGCCCAGAACTGCTCCTCTCCGCGAGTGGCGTCTCAAACGCAGCCTAACAACCACCCAGTAGGACAAGCACGTGGCACAGTGGAAGGTAAGATGCGGAGCAAGTCTACACACAGGTATCCCCACACCCCAGGACAGGGCTTTTTGGGACAAGCACGGTGAAAAGGACAGGAGCTTCACGAGCCAGGGGGATGGTATCAGCCTTCATGACAGAATATTCACAAATTCACTGAGCTAGTAAGTGCTGAACAACCCAAATTTAGCTTTGATTCTAAGGCCTCAGGCTGCAAGATTTTTTCTCAGCCAGACACTGATCTGAATTTCACTGATGAAGTCACAGCTGCAAGAAAAGCATTTCTTTTAAACATGGGGGGGGAAAAAAAAAAATAGCTATGTTGGAGCAACTCTGCTTTGGGAGCACACTTGGACCATAACAACACAGTAAGGTATCTAACAGCTTCTCTTTTTCCTTAATGAGAGAGAAAAATATACTTCATGACATTTTAGTTAGGAGACAATTTCTTAGTCTCTTACTTTTTATTTTAAACCATAATGTCACAAGTACCCACTGTAAACACCAATTTAAAACTGCAATAAAAGCACTAAGTCACAGCATTAACTAAAAAATGCTTAATATTAAACCTTGAAGTTTCGACTGAGGGACAAAATAAAAGTTATTTCTAGTTTCATGACAATTATGCCCAACAGCTCCTTAAGCCTGTACAGAAGCTGTTTAACAGTCATCTGCCCAAGTGCCTTTTAAAGACAAAACCCTGAAATTTGATACCCCAATGAGATGTAGTGTGTACTGTTAATAGTTAGCATAATATTACCTATAAAAATGTTTATATTTGCACATAGGCAGCTATACTACAATATAGTCCTGAGGTAAACAAGCTTATATAAGCTTTCAAAGCAGAATTTTTGCCCTCCAGAGAGGAAGTTTTCCATAACATTTTTCAGTTATTTTGCATTCTGACAAAAATATTACCAAGAAAAGATATTTGGGGGCAGGGGAAGAAAAAGGAGGGGTTGTTTCCACTCCTGCCTCTCATACATCATCTTTCTCCTGCTCCATGTTTTAGGAAGGAAAAGGTGTCCAAAATTAAGCTATTTTCATGAAAAACAAACCACTGGTTTGGGGGTTTTTGTTCATTATTGGGGATTTTTTTAACATCCTCAAGAACAAAAGCAATAGTTTTCTGGGCCAGCTACAACACATACAAAAAGAGATGAAATGATGGCCATAATTATTTCACAGAGCACCAGATGATAGGCCATATCCTATTTACATTCAAGGCTGTATTAGGCCATGATTAGATTTCTCTCATTAGGAGATCTGTGGATGGGAATAAATTCACAGATAATGGAGAGACAAGAGAGACTCAAATTGGAGGGAGTGTGTAAGAGGTCAAGCAGGAAAATGCATTAAATCTGATCATTCAGTAAAATAAAGAGAGAGACACTGTTATATTTACTTTCTGCCTCATCCTGTGCCCATAATTTGTGATGTCCCAGAGACTTTCAGCATCTCACAGCAACAAATGTTTTTTGCTTTGGTGAGATTTTTTTTTTTTTTTTTTAAATCTCACATAAGGAGTACAAGGAGTTTGAAGTTTCACCTCTTCCCAACAAGAAAATAAGTAAGATTTTTCTTTACAAAAAACAACAATCAGAATCAATTTAGCCTGCTGTAGGTCAGTGTCTATCAATTAACAATATACACTTTGAATTGAAATTATGAAATCAATTTACACACAGCTCGAAAGGAACAACTTCTATCTGTAAAGATCTGTCAAATATTTGCTTCAACAGACTTGAATCAAAATTAAGAGTTTCTTCCTACAATCTGTTGATCTATAACACTATAATTATGTACAGCTTTGTGCCTAACACATTATGAAGATTTAAAACAAACACCACCAGTAAATTCAATTTTTCTGTGTCTATAGACCTTCCAAGAATCTTTTCAAACCTGGAACTAAACAAATGATTCTCTATCAAAATGTACAAATTTTTTAAAAAAGAAACCAAAGACATAAGCACCACCTAAAACTGCCTTTCATTTAAGCTAGACTAAGGAATAAAGTCCACCAAAAAAAAAAAAAAAAAAATCAGTAACGCACTGGGGAGGGCAGGTGTACAGATGTACTATTCTTGTCTGGTTGCTGCAACAACAAATCAAAATGGTCATAATATAGATCTTCCATCCTAGCCAAGGGCCAACTTGAATTTCAGGGTTGTTACTAAATTAGAACAGCTTTAAAAAAAAAAATGGAGGTTTTCAACTTCTCATAAAATGAGCAGAAAAAACTTTGTAATTAAGCAATTAATTTATGAAGCCTCACAGTGGATGCTATGGCAACTGGAAGCAACACTTGAAATGAGATGCAACACAATTGGATATAGCACAAGGTATTAAAAGTATCAAACTTACGGCTTCCTGCAAACTGCAGACTCAAAGCTGTTCCCTTCTATTCAATGTAATTCAAGATTACGTCTCTTTCATTATTACTATCCAACTGTACTTCATTAAACTGACAAGAAATTAATTTTCCGCAGCCGATGGCTGTTTTGCCCACGGTGGTAATTGGCAAATGATCTCCCTGCCTCTCCCTCGATCCACAAACTTTTCCTCTTAGTTTCCCACCCTCTCCTACGGAGGAGCAGCAGTGAGAGAGGGGCTGGGTGGGCACCTGGAAAACACCAACCAAGGGCAACCACTGCTGTCTGCAATCCCTGCACAGGCCTCCTGACCACAGCCAGCCACCCACACTGCAATATTATGCTCTGTAGAAGTGAACATGAGGTAGAAGGGCTGACATTCTGAAATTTTCATCACGAGGATTTCATGGTTCTGTAAATCAGGAAATCCTAAGGAAACAAGACAAATTTTAAAGAGACATGTTGTATTTGAATGGATCCAAAAGTTGAAAGGAATAACATCAGTAAAAGATGGCTATAGCCAACATGTTCTCTTTATCTCAAATATATTTTCCTATTCCTCTTATCAGTTGGAAGGTGAGGGGGAGAAAGCAGCCTCTGTTTGAATAGCTAAAATGTTAAGATGCTCTTTGTCATTATGGCATATACATCTTCTGTATGCAAAAGCAATACTTAATGTGCACTTAAGGCCTAGAGTTTCACATCTGCAACTTTTACAGTGGCATTGAGAAATGCTGAAGTGAACACGAGCAGCAGGAAAGGAAAGCAGCTTTGTCTGTCTGAAGCCGGGGAATGGCTGCACAGAACACGACAGGTCTGGAATGATGCACACGTGGTGCAGCTGTGACAGCAGCCACACCACTCGAAAGGGACAGAGTGTGCTGCTGTTGCCAGGCTGATGGAAAGGAGAACTTTGTGTGCTGCACTTTTAACGCACAGCCTTGCCCTCTCCCAGGAACACCAATAACCTGCTGAGTTCAGAGCTGAAGAGCCATTTGAAAACACAAACCATAGAGCAAGAGGTTGTGGAAGGTGGTCCCTGCGGGAAAAGGGATCTCCCCTCACATTATTCACACACAACAAATAACCTCTGTTGCTGCTGAACAGCTCTTTGTAATAATTCAGGCTAATTTTCATTTCAGATTAATCTATACTCCTACAAACATGAAAAATATACTAACTCCAATAGAGAGGAATTAAAAATCTAAAAATCAGCACCTCAGGTTTTGAAGAACCTTGTAAATGATGGCAGAGAATGAAAATACAAATGAAAGCATGTTCCCCAAATCCAAAAGTCCAGTACTCAACTCAGATCTCTCCAAGAGGCTGGGAGGAGAAGGATGAAGTTTATTTTTAAAAAACCCTTCATGATACTGTATTATTTAAGTGGCAGCGATCAAAACTCACAACAAGTAATATTGATGCATTACATCCAGAAACCTCACTGCTGGGACTCCAGACTCTCCACAGACTCTGAAAAGATTCCAACACTCCTTTTAGGAAATACCTGAAAGGGTACAGTATTATGGTACCCTAGCCAAAATTGGACCTAGGAAAAGATCATTATATCAGTCCTTAAAATCCTGCTGCCAACTTCCTGCCCTATTAAGGGATAATAACCTCCAGTTTCAACAGGCTTTTAGGGTTAAAGTAAACTTGGCTATTTCTGCTGCAAATGCCAAGTAACCAGACACTTACTGGATATAGAAGAGTTTGCACTCACCATGGCACAAAAATATTCAAGGACACCCTTCTGGTCAGGAAGTTCAACTTAAACCCTGTTTATTTTCTCAAATACCAATCCACTGCTACAATCTTATTCAACCAGTCTTCTTCCCTAGTGCTCTAAATCGTATTTTACTTTACTGTACAAAATATTTACTCAAATACCCTTCAGTGCTCACCAATTATCTGACAGACATGAAGCTCTCTTGGGAGTTTTCTGCAGTGCCAGTTCTAAACTCCCGTGAGGAGTCCCAACCATTGTACTGATCTAAGTATCTGCTGGAAGGATAGACACTTCTTCCCAAGGCTTTTCCAGAAAAAAGTTAACGTGAGGACAACACGCATCCATCTAAGCCCTTCAGTGTGGAGTCAAAGGTCTCCTAAAGAAGTGTATGACAGCAACAGCACAAGAGCCTCTAGCTCCCAGGTAACTTTAGGAATCTGACTGATTCAGGAGGTGAACAAGGAGCTTAAATGCTCTTTCCTTCTCCCCAGCTGGGGATCCTTGTCTTGCTCTGCCTCTCCAAGGGCTTTTCATCATTTGGAAAGCTGCTAAGCATCATTACCTGCACGTCCTTAGTCATACCAAGCAAGGTTCATACATGGACTATTCAGAAAGATCAATTCCTCTGGCCTCCAAGGAGCATCTTACCATCACATTTAGTATCATTTTACACGGCAGGTAAAAGTCCCAAGGGTGTATAGAGCATGTGAGAGTATAATTTGCTTTCTAGACAAAACTGTTAACCTGTAATTCACAGGTGCAAATAATCCACGATAGCATAAATAAGAACACTGGCATTTGTTTCAACACCACCAACATAGACTGAGTCTGAAAACCCCAAACAGTTAAACTATTAACCTTTAGGGCTGCCCAGTCTTTCCTTGTTATTTTGAACTGGTGTGCTCACTTCCAACTACCATTATTAGTGGCCTACTTCTCTAATGACTTTTAGGCTCACAAGTTGATATTTGGTCAACTTTCAGTTTCATGGATAATCTCAAAACAAACACTGTTTTTCTAAAACTTTAAATATGAGAAATTAGCATGAAGTTTTTCAAGCTCAAAACAGTTGAGTTATTACAGCCATGAAAGGATCTTAAAGGAAAGAAAACTCTTTACATTCACCACCAACTGAAACTGCCACAGAGCATTAAAGGAGACCTACTGATATACTTTTTACTATAACAATTATGAATTAAGTCTTTTAATTCGTTTGCCTGTTTTTCTCGTGTCTGTTCACTGTTTTGAACTGCAGTATGATTTATCTAGAAACTCTCAAGAGAAGCAAACCGTAAATAGTAGACTTGATCTCACACAAAAGATAGAGGTGTCAAATGAAAATTTCAGTAAAATGTTTGGTCTAAATATATGTTTCTATTCTAAGCAGGTGAACCAACAGCAAGAAAAGACTGAAAGCTCCTACTTTGACCATGAAATAATTTGTTTTAGTATTACTATTCACTTAGCTCACTAGGTTAAGCCCTACCACTGCAGTGGATCATTACCAGAAAGAAAAATATTCCCATTTCTGTGATATTTTGCTGTGCCACGTGAACTAGCATTCCTGGTCAATGAATCTTTCCAGCCCTCTGTTTTTTTCCCAGACAAAACCTGACACATTATTCACATGCCATTTCCACGCTGTTTTTATAGCCACACTTAGAGGATCTTCTGGCTGCAAGAAGCAACAACAATGTGTGTTCTGATAACAGGAGGCAATACCAGGAACAGCTTCCCATAAGTTGCATCAGTGAGGTTCATATTTCACTACCTGCACGTGGCCTTGTGCTTCAGAGCAATTTCAGCTTCTATTTATATAATTTTGTAGCCAGAAAAGCAGTTTAACTTTCAATGTAAAGTACAAATGACCATTAGCTAGAAATGTTATACCTAAGACGCCCATTTTCAAAATCTTAATAGTTGACCAAGTGAATTGATCAACCCAATCTGATTCTAAAACTCCAAGCAGGTCATAAATGCTTCACGGCAACATCATTATTATTAATATCTGTAGAGAAAAGTGAAAGTTTTTAGCATATGCAGTATATGTAACACCTTTTAAGCATTGAAACAGTTCCAATTTACGTAACTATTTCAAACTGCAAGAATTAGCTAGCAAAAACTGCTCTGCTCTCTTACTTCCTAAGCCAGGAAAGTATGTTGGAATATAAACCTCCTGCCCAGCACTTTGCATATGAAATTGCTGCATTAAGAAATTAAAAAAATTCTTAGAGGGGAAAAATTCAAAATTGTAATCTGAGAGAACGGCAGAAAATACTAACAACTAAGCCCCAAACTGTTGTTGGGTTGGGGTTTCTTCCCTATTGAAAAAAACCCCAAAGTTTGCAGGAATACAGAAAGTAACAACCAATAGAAACAATTTGATTTCAAAAAGTCAAATAAGTTTTTAAAAGTCAAAAACATAGGTTACCAATACTAAAAGAAGATAAATTGATAGGATTCTATGGATTACTGATGTTATTGATGGCCACTACCACAACATTTCTGGGGTATTTATTTACTAAGGCGCTTTTCAATTTTTGTTTCTATTTACCATATGATTGTCTGATTGCATGGAGTAAGATAAACCATATCTAACAAACTTGAAAGAACAGTCTGTCTTGCTGAGAACCATTAATGTGATTTATGTGTTTATGGAAATGTTCTAACAGGAGTAGTGTACAATAGGTTCCCAGCTAAAGCAATATTCAGCTGTCAGAAATAGCTGTGCTAGCTCACTGGTTTGTACTCCAGAAAATAGGAAAAAAATAGGTTCCTTCCCCCCCCCTCCCCTGTGATTAGGAGTTTTCACATTTACACAGCAGACAAAACTCAAATTGGAACTCACAATTATGATAATGCTTTTTAAACACACACAATTGTGGAACATTTCCCTGCTTTACCACCTAGCAAATTGCTTCTAATTACTCCACCCGTCTCAATTCTCACACATGATTTACATACATTTTTGTAAAATTTTTAGGTAAATTGTCTTTTTTACATCAAGTGAGGCTCAGATGCTTAAAACTAAATCCTTAACATTGCCTCTGCTACCTACCAATCAGTACATCTTTGTCTTCTGATTGCAGTGCTCCGAGTAGAACTTTACACTTTATAAAATAAATGTTTATTTTACAACTAAAAACCTTGGTTGTAGCTTTTAAGTATAGGAACATGCAAAAATCCTCTGTGTTAATAACTGCCTCCTCTGGGACTTCTAATAAGCATACGTACAAAAAAGGCAAAACTCATTCATTTGCTATGCAGTTCAATTATATTTTTATCTTCACAAAGGAGCTCGAGAGACCTCTGATGCACATCAAGGCTAAGTGTGAACACAGCTAAATAGGCAACATAAAGTGCACACTGCTAGAAGCAGTTTTACTAGCAGCTGAAGGACCAATGCTGACACTGATTTTTTTTTTCTTCCCACTGGTTGACAATAAAACTTAATTCTCATTTGGAGATCAGATTTTGGAGAAGGCACAGGCACAGACCTCAGCTATAAGACACTCTGTGGCAAAAGTGCAAAAGACAAATACTACATTTCCAAAGTCAACATATTTTCCCAAAAATTATTTTGGTGGGGGGTTTTTTTGTGCCACAAATTGCTGCACAGAGTCCAACAGGAGCCGCAGTTATTCTTACATCATCTGCCAGGTGCAAGGTTAAAAACAAAAAACAACAAACCAACCAAAACCCCCAACTTTTGCACTTCCCAAATTCCAGGATCTGGCAGTGCGTATACCTGGATCAGCAAGCGCCATATAAAGGTTAACAGTGCTTAATTATTCTACAGGGTTTCTGTAAGGACCATTTATCCCCCGTGGCTCTGCACATACCACGCTGTGCACCACTGCCCGAGTGTCACGCCATGCCACAGTCTGCCAGCTCTCAGCCTCAGACTTTGGGTTGGTTTTTTCCAGTCCTTACTTCTGGCTGTTTCTATTAACTCAATTTAGCTTTAAACAAAGAGGCCTACAGATGCCAACTCTAATTTCCAAGCCTTTATATCACAGTCTTGACCAGACAGATAACTGGCACAAAAGACTGAAGTGGTGAACTAGATTTCTAAAATGCTGCCATCTGATTCTCATCCCACACAAATATGTAATTTAAGTAATGAAAAAAGCTTTCGTCTCAAACATCAGCTTGTTCAACGCTCTTGAAATAAGTAAAATGCTGGAATTTGCATTGAGTCATGACAAGTTAAAGCTGTAACAGTAAGAAATAACCTTCGGAACAACAATAAAAAGAACATCCTTAATGTCAAAGAGAAAGCAATTACATTTTCAAAGACTGTCAGTTTAAAAATACACAATGTAAAGACCTAAAATGGTTTTAGCTCTTTTCACAATTTTGTGAATTCCTCATATATTTTTAAGCTTCACCTTATCTATAATGTTTTATATTCCATCTTGCTTTCATCACAAGAAAACTGAAACTAGTTTGTTAATGTAAACTTCTGACAGTGAAATTTAAGGAAAATGTATTTCCCCATAGCTACTAAGACATACTCACACAACTCACACACTGGTGTAATTTCTACTCTAAGCCTTTAAGGGAACAAGAATAGGAACTGAATAGTAGAACAGAGCTCAGGAGAAACACAAGCCTTGTGCACAGTGACAGAGTGTGGGCACAAGACTTGGGAAGAAAATTGGCCATCATTTGTCAGCATAACTTGGAGAGTCCCACTGCGAGTAGTCACCAGCTGTCACCACTGGTCAGTGCTATGAGGGGATAAGCAGAGAGAATAAGATAAATAACTGCTAAACAGGAACATTTCTGGCTGTTTCCTGGAAAACTCTCACTCTTCCTTTCTCTCCCGTCACTACAGGCGATGCAAGGTTCAATTTCAGGTTGGGTATGAGCACAACACAACAGGGCAGCAGCAGCACAACTTAACTACATAGCACTGCAGCAGGTTCAAAGCTAACAGGCAAATTCAGCTTCCTTAATTCAAAAGCTTTATTGCATAGAATCCAACAATTACACAACCAACCTTGGCAAAAAAAAAAAAAAAGCAGCTTTTACTCTTTCTTCCCTTCTTTCTCATGCAAAGTGGATTACCAGAGTATTCAAAGGGGCTTCCAGTCCCAAGAAGATTAAAAACAAGAGCCATGCTTCTTCCATTAAATGCATTAAGCTCAGCAGAAGGCATCTGAGAATGTCCCAGTTGGAACATGGAAAAAGGATTAAAGGCAAGTAGTGCCAGCTTCAGCCATTTACTCCTCTACCCTCAGATTCCTCCCCAGTTCACACTGTAAAATTTCTGCCTTATTTAAATTTATGACACTTTTATAGTTCTAACAGGGTTGCCAAGAGACTCTTGTACCAGTTCATGTCTCAGTCTCTGGTCACAGTGTCAGTGTGAGAGCTGAGTGTATTCACTTGGAAGACTGGGAGGGATGATCAGGAGTGCTTCTTTTCTACTGAGATGGGGGTAGATGCAGGACCAGTCTTCATCCTTCTCAGTTGAATTAGAGTATCTTGGATACAACATACAGTGTTTGTAACTGCAAAATTCAGAGCACTTCTAAACCTTCATAATTAGAACACAAACCAAAATCATAGCATGAAAAATTGGGCGACAGACTTGTCCACTGAAACATGTTGCATTGCAAGATACCTTAAACATGTCACCAAATCTGAAACCTAAGTAGGAGATGGTTCTGCCAAATGCTTTTATTGAAAAGAAAAATACAACCATGAAAAACAAAAGGCATTTATTCTATTTAGCAATTCTTTGTATATCCAAGAAGTTGAACTTCCACACCTGAGGGGAACAAAGACAAAGCGGAGATATGCAGTCAGCATAACCACCTGATCAAATGATACCACAGGTCTGTAAACACCCAACTCCCACAGCCCCAGTGCTCACATTTGCTTCTGCAAATGAGAGTGACAAGCAGAAGGAAGAACTTCTGTCCAATTGCAGTACAAAACCAGGGAAATATAACCTGAAGTAAGTCATTCTCTGTCTTGCCTTTTAATTTACCAATGAAGAAAGCTAAGATAAATGTTACCCAGGCAGGAGGAAAAAAACCCCAAACAAACAGATGTGGGGAAAGAAGCAAACATTCCTGTCCAAAACTTCCTGGAATCTGGTTATTTTGCTCACCTTATTTTAACCTGACATTAAAGAAAATGGTACACCAGAGTACCACTGGACTAAACCCAAGGGAATAAGGAGGAAGTTGCACACAGATATGCAACATTTGATGACTACAATCTTCTTATACAGTTTTCAGGTGGTATTATATAGGGAAAGGTAATTTTTACACGTCAACACTATATACTCCTAGTACAGGCATAAGAATCTAATATACCTTTATTTCTCTTCCAAGTGATGAATAGCTGCACATTCAACAGATGAGGACATGGCTGAACACTAAGATATAACTGCAAAACTGGTATTTTCTAAGCATGGACATGGAACAGAATTGCTTTCAACCACAGGTGAGCACAGTGCAAATGACTGACAGAGGAATTTTGTTTAAGCAAATTCTGTGGCAAGTGGTCTTTAGTCAAGGTTTTCTTGTTACCTCAAAGCTGTTGCAAACTAGCTCTCCTAAACAACAGTGTCTTTCATGTGATTCACGTGAAAAGTTGCTGCTTATTTACTCATAAACAAAGCAACATCTGTGATGTGGAACACAACAGCAACACGGATGAATTAGAAGAGGCTTCAAAACAGTGAAGACAACAGTATAAGACTGTAGATAAAGTCATTCTCTATAAGTGGTCAAAAAGATCAGGCAGCCCCAAAAATTTTACTGTGTAGCATTCCCTGTGTTTTCCAGTGGTAAGCTCAGCATTATAGTGAAAACTGCAGAATAAAACCAAAACAAACACTGTCAGGTAAACCCAGGGAATGAACAAAAGTGGGATTTTTAAGGTTTACCTTTCTAGGCTTTCATGGAGGGTAGAATTTGTGGTATATCTAAAAATAAAGAAATTACATTGAAGAGAGTTAAAACTGGTAGACAGAACAGTCTCTGTAGCAGTATAAAAACACAATGCTTAAATCAAAAGGTAACATTGGCAGGGTCTACTGTGAAGCACTCCAAAGACCATTAGCACTCTGCAGCAGAGAGGAATACAGGCATACACACACTACATCTTAGAGAAAATACAATGTGGAATATCAGCATGTGAAGTGTGAAGGCACAAATACACTTTCCAGTTGACTCATTCACAATCCGTGTTTCACATCCCATGGAATGAAGGTGTCTCATTATGTCATGGGGATATTGCATACACCAGTTGTTTTCAACCCAGGGTCCTACATTAAAAACTAAAGATGTGTGTGTCCTGTAAACCTGGTCATACAGCTTTTCTGAGGAGATCCACATGTTGTCATGGGGCAAAAGATTAAGTCCCTCAAAAAGGAAAAGAAAAAAATAAAGTTCAAGGGTGTGAAATTCTGAGATGCTAAGCAGAAGGAAATAGAAGACTGAAAGCCTGCACAACACCAAAGGTAGCACGACATCCCTGCAGCTCTGCCAAAACCTACAGAGGCAAAGAAATTACAAGATGAAGCCTGTAGCGAGATAAAAAACCAAAAGGAAAAAACCTACAACAGTGCAGAGACAGACCCATGCTCTTCAGCACACTCTAATTTTAAGCATCTCTGTGCTTTGCATTTGAGGTGCCACCCACAGTGCTTGACCAAATGCTTTTCAACAAGGAGAGGAGTCAAAGACCTGACTGTATAAACAATTTCTTGGCAGGGGTTGGGAAAGAGGCCAGGCAGATATCAAGGAGTTATGACACAAGTCCCCAGAATCATTCTTGGATCTCTACAGAGTTGGGACTATCCAACTGTTCAGTTCTTCAGGTGAAAAAGCAGGAAGTTGAACTTGCCAATCTAATGAAGCACCGGCTTTTTATGGGAGTCCATCTGTTCCAAGTCCCTGGCTCAAAACACAAGGAAACATAAGAATCAAAAAAGAATGCCAACATTATTCCAGTAAAGAACATTATTCTGCTTGCTCTCTTAAATCTATTTAAAATATAGAGAGATTATTTGATCAGCCTAGATGTTAATATGAAAAGCAAAGGGGTTTTTTATTTCAGAAACTGTTTGGAGTTTGTGGTTTGTTTTTTGGTTTTGTTGGGGATTTTTAATAGTATTTATGTATTCCCATAATAGAGCTGCTCACTTTGAGGTGCTGAATTCCCATAGCCCCTACAAAACATTTAGCTACGCTTTAAATTGCAGCTACATCTCTACTTTCATTATGAATCAAGTGTGAAATGTGGCAAAATTTAGTTGGAATAAGTATATGCTTGTACTGTCACTGACTGGCCAGACTGAATATCAACTGAGCAAAAATACCAACTTTATTATAGGAAGTCCCAACTGAGAGAACACTGCCTAGAATTGCTCAATTTCTACTGCTCTTCTACAAGTTACTTAAAACTCCTTTAAGAAACTAAGCTCAACAATTGCTTTAGCTTCTGTCACAACAGGAATAGAGCAATTTATTATTTTGAAACGGTGGGAATTCAGAATGTACTATTAGCACTATTTAAAGATCAGCTAATTCTCTGTAGTCATATGAAAATACAAGTAGTTCAGGGTATTTTCTTTCCCAAAAAAACATTTTCTGTACCATAACCCCAGTAATAAAGAATAAAATATTTTCATATCATGTCTTGAGTTCTTATCCCAAGATTTAATTTGAATACAAAACACTCTGTTCATAATCAGCAAAAAAATTAAAAAGTCAAATAGCATTGCTGAACAAATCACTAAAATTGTCTCTCACAAAGACAAACCATAAACCCTTTCAGCAGTAATTCTAAACAAACAATAGGTTCTGCCTCTATAAATACTGTTCCAGTTCTAATTTATAAGTTATGCAAAATATTACACAAATCACTCAACAACCCATCCTTAATGTACCTGAAGAGGTCTTTACAATCCCTAGTGAATAATTCATGTTCCATTTTGCCATTCTCCTACAGCACTAAAGGAGCAACTTTAAATCAGCTCTAACTCTGAGATCTGAACACCACCAAAGAACAGTCAAAAAGCCTAAAGGAGAAATTGCTTTACAGCTCCAATCTACTTCCCAAATGGAAGAACTAAATAGTCCTAAATATATTTGAAATAAACCAGCATCTGAAGAGATTGGCCATATGCTGAACTGTCACTCTCCCATACTGAGTGATGAATTAGGATGGTGGTGTAGCTGGCTGCTTACTACAATACTGTTCATGTCACTCACATATGTTGCTTTGGCAGTTATTACAGTTTTCTGTAAGCTAGAGCAGCACGTTAGATTTGAGAACAAATTACAGACCAGCTGAAAGCACTAAACTCTTGACTGATTTCCAAAGAACTTGAAGAAATGCTTCCAAAAAAATTGGAAAGGTATAAAGAGAAATTGCAGTACCTCTGCAATCTGCATGATGAAAAGCATGAGAAAAGTCCAGCCAGCTGGACAGGAGTCCAGCACTAGGTGTTTGCTGTGATCTGTGCAATCTGTGCAGTTTTCTGTAACCTCTGATACTGTAAAGCCTGTGGTATTGTAAAGAGAGAGGAGGACATTCATCCATAGCACTTAGGGAATATATTACATGAATTTAACCAGCTAGTTAATACAAGCTTCTCACTGATGTGAGCACTGGAGCTTTTCTCCATGCTTGGCACAGAGGTAAAGGAATCCAGTAATTATGTCAGTGACCTCATAGAAGAGGCTGCACAGTAAAATATGTAAAGAAGGAATGAAACGTTTGAATCCCTAGACAAGATTCTGGTTACTCAAGAGTTGCAGCTCAACAAAACCAAGCAAATCAATCCCTGGAGCACTGGTATCACTGCAACAAACCATCACAGTGTGTCTGTGGCCAAAAGGACAAGAATACATCCCACTTAGCTCTTCACTATGTTTCTTACACTCCACAGGAATGTCGGTCTCCATATCACCCAAAATTTGCATCAGGAAAGAATTATTACTTTGACAGTGACTATAGAACTTTATAATCAAGGTTCCCAGCATTATCACATGGGCATCTATAAAATCTCTTCTGATAAATTAGCAGTTGAGGGATTTAGGTTGCACATTTGTGGTAAGGGGAGAAGTAGAATATATCTGTACTTTCTGTAAATACAGAAGTACTTGTAAGGTACAAGGAGTCCTCAATTATGACATTTTTATAGGCTGGACTCCTCTTGCTCTTGATTCATTTTCTCATCCATTTACTTTCAGGCTCCATTGAAGTTTCTGTAAATGACAGAACTGCAACACTCTCTTCTTCCTGCAGCTGCGGGAGTGCCTTGTCTAATGGACAAGCAGAGTCTGACAGGGCACAGACGTACAGACGCTGGCCTCCGTGGCAGCCTTGGCAGCAGATGGCTCAGCTAAGGCATCACAGTGCGAGTCCATGCCCACGGTTGTTGTGCTGAGTGGTCCTGTAACAGCCGAGTCTGACTGCAGCGTTTCTGGGTGCACACTGTGGGATGGGAACGGGGCTTTGTGGAGCACTCATTTTAGGTTGCTACTCAGGAACAGGCACCTGTAAGTCTGACCTGACATCTTCACTGATGTCGGCTGTACTGCTTTTTCATGTAGTGTAGATAGCAATTTTGAGGAAGGAAATTCAATCACTTTCCATCTTTAAAGAACTTGGCTCCAGGTTAAGCACCTCAAACAAGGTCTACATGGTTATTTGCTCCATGATCAGAAGGAATTCGAAATATCCAATGTTTCCCATGACCTGGAACAGAGGCTACACCTTCCATACGAGGCAGACACTACCAGTTAAACTGAAACATCAATGAAAAAAATTAACAGATGATGTCAGCGACAAAAATTTGGGGACCTACAAGGCATCCATGATTCTTCAACAAAACCTGCCTTGGCAATACTTGAGACAACCCATACAAAAGACCTGTTATGTGACAGAAGGATTTAGTCTAATGAGTTCCCAAAGAGAACCTCAGGACAGCAAGAGCAGCGCAAGGGGTGCATCAGTAGTCAGCACATTGCTGACTGCCCTGTGCCAGCTATTGCTATGCAGATATCAATACTTTTAACAACTGCAGGAGTCCACTCAATCTCACACTGAGGCAGAAACTTATTTTCTGCTTTCTCCAAGAGCCCAACTGTGAGGAGTCCACACAGCAATTCTCATGAGAGAAGGAGAAAAAGAATGCAACACTAAGAGCTGTTTTATAGCTTGAACCAAACACAATACCCACAGTCACACATAAAAGCTTTGCCAATCCAGTAATGAAAAGAACCATTTGATAACAGCGAAGCTTCACCTTTGTAAGATGCAGACAAGAAAAGTATCCATCAATTTCAACAGTGATTCCAATCAAAACATTTAACTGTACTGTTGGTAGAACTCCAGAATTTATAAGCTAGAGTAAAAGTCTTAGACAATCTTAGGTTTACCGCTTTTACATTTCAACAATAATAAAAGTGCAACATTGCTGGAAGAGGTTTCACAAGTCCCCAGTGCCTTCACTCAGGGGACACAACAGTACAGTCACATTCTCCCTCTCACACCCCTCAGTCTCTGTCCTGAAAGCACACGGGGGGCTCAGGTTAGTCCTATTACACACTTTAACATAAGTAGCCAGAGAAAACAAGCATAGATATATCAGCAACTCTTTATGAAAATTCTGCACATTCTACAGAAGATTACTACTTCCCCTATAAATTAGCAGCAGTGCCTTCAGCTGATGGCTGAACCTGGAGCTCTTTATCACTCGAAACTGGTACATTTTAAATGGTGATGTACCAAGTCCCATTTCCACACAGGCTTTTGTAGCATTTTATTGTCTTGCCATTTAGTAGCTAGACTCCAGCAAAGGGGATACAAGTGCTATTACTGGCAGCTAATGGACATTCTTCTTGAGCTCAATTGGTGAACTATATTTTGAATTAAGGACTCGATTCCCAAAGGGAACAACCTCCTTTCATTACTGCCCAATGCTTAGACAAAGGAGAATTCTCTGCAAGTGGTAAGGGCAATGTTCGTATTTCTATTTCTGTGTTCCCACATAGATTGCATTGCACAATATTAAGTTTATGCAGGTCACACCCAATACCATAAGTCCTTTAAGCTGGACATTATCATATTACAGTCCTTTCCTATTCCCATTTTAAACTGGCTTTTTATTCAGAACATTCTTCTGGAAAAAAAATACACTTAAAGACTATGTAGTAACAGCATATCCTTTTTGAGCTGTCCCACTCAGGATGTGCCACCAGCTCCCAGCTGTGTGCTCGCAGGGTTTGTGTGTACCTCGGTCAGCTGCAGCACACACTGCTGTGAGTCACTACAGCATATGCTGTAGTCGGCTACCAGAGAGAAGTCACAGCCTTGCTCAGATTTCAGGGTTCCCTCAGCAACAAAAACCACCCTCGCATGATTATACTTTTTATTGATGTAGAGACACCCCCACAGTTCAGCTTAGACCTGCTTTAAAGCAGCACTCCTGCAAGATTAGAGTTGCTTCCAGTTAACCTCCGTATCCACGCTTACCATAAGCACGGGTTAAAAGCCCGGTGCTGGAAAGGCACGCACTGGAGCTCCACTGGCTGGAAGCAGAGATGCCAGCCCTACTGAGGCTGCCTCTGGCACGGGCAGTCCCCAGGAGCAGCTTCAAAGCATTGCTCCTGTGCCACGTGTATGCAAGGCTGCAGCTACGGCCACAGCTGCAGAACGCAGAGCATTCTCACTCAGACACCCCTCCCGAGCACACTGCTGCTGCTGGAGATACCTACCAAAGCTATGAAAAGCAGACACCCATTTTTAGAATTCTGTCTGGATAGCCAGTGACCCTCAGCCTTTCCTTCTATGCCTTTTCTCTTCCTCCACTTATATGCAGTAGAACTCTTCAGGAAAGTCACAGCCTGAAGTCCCAGGCACTGCAATTACTTTATGGGTTTTTGAATTTCTGTGCAAGCCACGCTTTTAATTTCACCCCAGCAAGGACTAAATGAGAACTTGTTTTGTCCAGGCCACACACTCAGGTAATAAAGTTTTCTTTCTCCAGAGTGCTCACCTGGGAGACCACTCAAGCGATCTGAAGTGGCCCTACAGACACCCGTATTGCCAGGAATTACAGTTGTTGACACCTAATTCTAACTTGCATTTTAGCTTTTTAAAACACGATTAATATTTTAAGACTGTTGATGAAATAGCATTATCATCTAGCAAAAAGGATTTTCCCTTAAACAAAAATACTGTGAAGACAAAGAGCAACTTCTTTCCTGGTATCATAACAATAAATGCATAAAATGCTTTTTATTTAACATATAACATGACTATGCTTCCAGCATGTTATACGTCTGGGTTGGTTGGCTTGCCTTTAATTGCGCAACTAAAAAAGAAAAATTTCTTTCAAGATTGAAGTTGCTGCCATCCTTTGCATTAATAATTTGTTCAGAAGTGCTGTGTGCACTAGACAATCTACATGTTTGCTCTGTTAAAGACCTGCAACTAGGCTCAGCATCCAGTTTTACATTTCATTCCCATCTACTGGCATGCTAATTAAGAGCTACTCAAAGTTCCTAATAAGTATACCAGATACTTAGATTCAGACTCGCTATTTTTAAAAGCTAATGAGTTATAGCATTTGGAACAGTGAAAATAAATCAAAGTCATCCCATGCCACACAATTTACTTCAAATATTTTTCAGAAAAGAATAATTAACTTCTACTCAAAATGCACATGTATGAGAGTATTCTCAATATTAGGACAGCAAAAATAGTGGCAAACATGAAATTCCATGGGTATCATTGCATAAGGTTTATTTTACCAACTTCCTTCCCCCTTGCCCATGCATAATTAACATTTGTATTAGAAGAAACAGCTGACACAGCAGGTTAACAGACTATGTGTAAAGTCATGCAATTAACTCTGTACTCTCATCAACAGGAATGTCTGTTTAGATATGAGAGGAATAAAGCCCATGGTTCATTCATTGCTGTGGAGAAAGAAGAAAAAAAAAAATTAAGAAAAGTCAAAATAAAACCCAGAAAAAGGCTAGACAAACCAACAAGGCACAGCTGAATGCCAAGTCCTTCTGTCAAGGATCTGGGTAGTGCCCTGGTCACACGTAACTTTTAGCTAGTCCATGACTTACCCAGAGACTTCCAGGTTCAAACCATGGAAGTGCCAGCTGTGCCACTTCCCTCTCTTCATCAGTAACCTGGACAGACAGACACAGTTTGTACTCTGCTCTCCCCAAATGGGCCATGAAGAGACTTATTGATCTCATCTATTATTCTACCAACCCTCACCACACTCACAGTTATATTCAAATTTGACTGATGAAGAAATGCCATGATTAATCCACTTAGCAATAAGATTCTTGCCAATGCTGGAAGTAGCTAAAGAGTGCATAGGAAGTGTTTACACACTGTACTTGCAGAAGTTTTATTTGGGATACACTGGTACCGCCACAGCTGACTGCTACCAACAAACAGTAGATACCCAAAATGACAACTAAAGTCATTATGAGAGACTATTCAAAAAGCATAAGTTACGTAACTTAAACTTATCTTTTCCTATGAATGCTTAAGAGTGATATTCCTCCTGGTACAGAACAGGATCATTCTGTAAGAGCTGCTCATGCTCTGAGCAAGCTCTTCAAATCGAATGCATACGAACCACCTACAGACTAACACTATTTCAAGACTGATTTTTGCTTTCAATATATTTTTTCAGAAGAAAACAAAACTCACAATTTGAAGTTGATAGGCAATAGCTTGGGCAATTCAATTATGCAATGCTTATGCTTCTATGTAAAAGATCACAGGCAAATTTCCAAATAGCCAAGCATCAGCTCTGTGTGCAAGCTTAGGTTAAGGGCACAAGAACGCATGTTGAGGCACAATTGATTCTCATATCAAGTCAGATATTTTGGACTCTCCTTGGCTTTTGCACATTAATTTCAGTGCTTCAGGGAAAGGCCTCCACAGGCAGAGCCTGAACATGCCTCTGGTATTTCTAACAGAAAACAAAAACTTGCTGAAGCTCTCTCCAGGAAAGCTCTAAGGTCGAGCAGTGTTTTCATCTTACAAACTACAAACATCAAGTCTGCAGGCTACAGACAAGTGTCTCTTGGGATTTGTGTTTCTGTACCTATAAGGATAACTGAGCAACTTTATACTCTCCTCCTGTATCCTTCCTCCTCTTAATCTAACTGGGAATAAAGATTGAAAGAAGCACAGAAATGCCCCCACCCCCAAAAGCCAGCAGCGTGCAGAGGTAGAGCAAAATCATTACAGCAGGTGATGCCACTTAAAAACTCCCACAACCCCAGTGCAATTCTGGCAATTTATTCCACAGTCTTAATTCCTTTAAAAGTGTTGTTTCCAGATTTCCATCAGTTATTCTTCATTTCTCTAAACTAGTTTGCCAGTCACTGAGGAAAGGAGGGGAAGTGATAGACAGAAAAGAAAATATATTAAAACGAGCTTCCCATCACTTTTTACAGTTCAGTTCTAGATTTTTATATATATATATATATATATATATATATAAAGATGCTTAAATGTCTGCTCATGTTAGCACAGCTCTTCACTGTGTAGATTAATCATACTCCACTTCCTGCCTTTTAATATAAATCAGTGCTTTAAATTTTTTTCCTTTCATTACCCAAAAAAGTCCTAGCTAGAATAAAAAAAAGGACTCCCCAAAGAATCAGTAACAATCAGGACAAAAGTGAAGCCTGACCTGGTCATTGCAAATACCCATTTTCACTCTCATTGATTCAAAGGAGCCATGTGTTTTAACTATTGTTACTCCCACATACAAATTACAATTATTAGACAAAGCTAGCAGCTGTTTATCAGAAGAGATCCTTAAAGCCTCTGCAAACAAAACTCCACCAATCCAAAGTAAAAACAAAAGGTATTTTTTAAATGGATGAACAAATTTATAAAACAAAAGTACATTCTTTTCCTCTCACATGGTGGTTTATTTTTAACCAAGCACTTAAAAGCATGCTGCTCCTAATCAGGTTTGAGGGTACTGTGAGACAGCATTTTCAGGAGCAGTGGTGTGATTCAGGACATGCTGTCTGGCTCAGTTGGAAGCCAAACCCAATTTGAAGAAACATAGGAAATACAAAAAGCCTTGGCCTTCCTGGCTCTCAGCTTTTAGTGTGTGGAAAGACAGCATTGCTTGAAAACAAACTCAGCCATTTGATTATCAATTCACATTCAATTTCATGGTGTTCTCTAAGCAAGGGTATCAAAAAAGTGTTTTTCAGCACAGACATTTGAAAAGTGAAACAGCTTACAGAAAAGACTCCAAGAAACATCTGAAATTCTTAATGCAGTTAGGAAAGAGGCCAAGGGATCTGTACAAATCCACTTTATCAACTTAAAGCGGAAAAAAAGTGATATTGAATTTTTAAATCTTTAAAGAATTTGATTCAACTTAAGAGCTTTGTTTTAAGTCACTGTTTCTATCTGCTAACCACAACAAAGGAACCATCAGAAGCATGACAGATTTAACAGACCCTCCAGGGCTGCAGGGAGCCTTATGCTCTGTAGCTGGACAGAACAAAATCCTCCCAGATGGGTCAAGTCACCACTTTTCAGGATACTGCATTATCAGTTTTTGATATTTGATTTTTCAAATTGGACAGGTTTCTACATTCCATCCAGCTGTCTATTTTTCTGTGACTGAATGCAGATGCTGGATGGACATCTCCACAGCTGTCCCATCTAAACTGGCTACATAGGTATATTCCCCTTCCAAATGCTTAGCACTTCACACCTCTTAGAGCATTTAAAAAACCCACAGCTTTTTCATCAGCTCCTTGACTGTGTACATTATATAAACTAAAATGTACAAACGGAGAACAAAATTTGAGACAAGTAAACAGCCTGTCATTAGCAAGGAACTAACAGATGTTAATTTGTCTATCACTTTTTTAAACATCAGAACAGATTCTCCATCAGTGGCTAGAAAACTTCACTGATCCAAAGACAACCACCTGTAATGCTGTTCCACACCAGCAATACCACCTTGCTCCCTAAGCAAACCACAGCAAGCTGTGTGCCAGAGGGTAATTTGCTTTCTCTTGCTAATAAGGAAAAGAAAAGATGTTCAAAGACCACAATTCTCAGATGCACTGGGATGTACCCAGGAATGTGGTTACTGCTCAAGGTGATTCAAGGCAAGAGCTGCAAGCTCAGATCCTGACACATGCAAGAACATGTGAAAAATGCAAACACTCTCAACACCACGATTTTGTTTTAAGCTCTTTAGAGGTCAAGCTATCCCTTGGTGCTGCCTTTTGAAAACAATTCTCCTGCAGTCCAAAGCTGTGCTGTGCTGTAGTGACCCAACAGTCCACGTAACACCAAACACATCTGCAATGCAAATCACCTTGGGAGAGGATGGGAACGTTATTTAAAACATTAATGCTACCCTGGGATCATCTTAGATTTACCCAAACAGATTTGCTAGCGGATCTGCTCAAGGTACCTAATGGTGGAGGTTGCCATGGGAACACGGTACAACTACACGCTTTGCCATGGCAACCAGGCCTCCCTGGAATACTAATGAGTGCCCATGGCAACGCAAAGCTAAAGACAAGATGTCTGGAGACCAAATATTTCATGTATCATTTATAACAAAAGCTATAAATACATTTGTACGCTTCCTATGTGAGATTCGACGGGTTTTGGTACCCTGCAGAACGTTACATATGGGGCAATTTTGCAAAGTGTAAAAATTATGTGGCTGCACCATAAATGGAAAATCCTATTTCAAGGCTGCAGTTCAATTTCACAAACAACAATAGAAATCTCTGTAGCCAACACACCCCAAGTTTGCATCACCTTGCACGTGAACGCTGTCAGCCCATGCTGAAACAGGTACCTGCACACAATGCTTTGTCCATGCTATGTCCACCAAAAAGGTGCTTCCTCCCCACTGCAGAAGCCTGTACCGAGCATGGATCTGTTCTCCATATGGCAGCTACTGCAATCCATGTTGTGAAGGCAGAAAGCATTGCTTTGGTATTTCAGAAGAGGCTCATGACAAGAGATCCCTGTTACTTTATAGGAATGTTCCAGCAACTCAATCCATGAGCAGTGTTTCACATTTATTTGTTTATAGAAAAAGGATGCACTGTTGCAAGTTACACATCAGAACAAAATGTTGGTATTAAAAGCGATAAAAATCGTCAGCTAAGTGACATCTGGTGCCTTTTTTTCAAGTACTCTCTCTCAAGATGAATTTCAGAACACTTTCTAGATATTTTACACAGATTATCAAAGTCTAAGACATTTTCAGGCATCCTGCCAGCAACCTCCTGTCTTTTAAAAGAGGCGGCACCAGCTGGAAAGCCAGTGCTGCTTGTCCCAAAAGCACTCTATGTGATAAGTCACATCAAGAGACAGCAAAATTTTAGGTCCCAAGGATCACAAGTGCCAGGATTCAACTCACACTAGCAGTACAGAAACCAAAGGCAATAAATCATATGTAAGATTTTTCCTCATATCTTATTATTTGGTTTTATTAGGTTATAAAAGTTTTTTAGGTTGTAAACCTCCTTGCATGAGTTCCTCCTCAAAAATACAAACATCAGGAAAGCATTAGAAAGCATGATGTATTTTCTTATCTCCCTCAGTATCCTTACAACATGATCTGTGATATGTATTTATCAGTCATCTTTCAGGTATAAGTAGATCAATTGCTGCATTTCCTCAATGACAGAGCACAGAGGTCAGCAATAAGGGATAAAGAAATGTTCTTTGTGTAAGATATTTCACCGTAGTCCCATGGTTGCAGAGCTGCTCAGGTGCCAGACTCTGTGTTTCTGAGTGAGTGCAACAACTGATGCTACCCCAGTGGTGAAAACCCCAAACCCCTGTCCCTTCAGCAGATCTCCTCAGGCCCAGAAGAGGCAGCCCCACAGCAGACATTAACTTTCTGACCTAGATCAGATGCATCAGTGCCAGTCACCCACGGACAGCTTGTAGAGGCCAGAAGGAACCTAAAGTTCCACACTTCGGAACGGGAGAGGGCACAAAACAAGGTCTGCATCACTGACAGAATTCTCTCACAGCTATAACCCAAACAAGTCATTCTCCAGCTTGCTGCAGCAATGTCAAAACCAGGTAAGTTGGAAGGATTCCCACCCAGGGAAGTGGTGGTATCATCATCACTGGAGTATTTAAAAAGCATGGAGGTGTGGCACTTAGGGACATGGTGGACTTGGCAGTGTTAGCTTTACATTGGACTTGATGATCTTGAGGATCTTTTCCAACTTTAATCATTCTGCGACTACATCTGAGGCCAAAGGGTTACAGAACAGAAATATCTCAGTAGCAGTGCAACCTACCACATGAGACTAACCCAGACTAATCACTGGAAAATCCCTGTTCTGCTTCCAAACGCTGCTGGCTGTGGCCACAATGGACTGAACACATAATATTGAATCAACACCATCACATTCAGAGTTTTCACATTAGTGTAAGCACTGGCTATGATCACAGTAAAGAGTTTTCAGTGAATTGCAGAAACATGTTAATTGGCACGTTTGGAGAGACCTGAGGAAAAGGTGTGGGATGAAATAGCAATGCAAAAAGCAGACCCATGGTGTGGAGTTTAAGATCTATTCACTTGAAATAGCATCATAGAACAAAAGAAAGAAAAACATTAACAGGATAAATGAGCATTTTTGTTTCATAAGCTTCAATTGATATAAATTACGTCACACACAAAATGAGAAAAAAGGCAAACTGCTTTTTAAGCAGTCTAACAGTGCAGATTAACACATTGCAACCAACATAGCCCACAGTGGACCTTCAAGCAACAAAATTTTCCAAAGAACTTGCATGATATTTGTGATAAAACACAGCATTGCTCTGCAAAATTTGTCTTCTTGAGTCTAACCTAGTTGCACAGGACTGATTTCAGTTACTCACTTTCAACAATTTTAATTCTTTTAAATACTGCAGAGCCCAATACACAGCCCAGCTTTTCTTTTATCAGCACTTAGAGATCCAGTTTTAACAGGAGCTGACTATCAAGACAGGAAAAGCACATTTGAATTAAATTTCAAGATTATACAACAGCCCACCTACCATGTGTGTGGCAAAAACTACTCTTTTATTCTAACCTATTTTTCCATGAATATTTTGGGTTGTGGTTTGTTGTTTGTTTGTTTTTCCCCCAAGCTGATATTTGTCACTGTCTCTTTCTCTTGCATTCCTCTTCCTTTGGGACTGTTCCATATTATGTGAGGGGACATGACTGGTAGTCCAACATTATCTCCTACCACGAAAAATAAGATTTAATTGATCTATGGTCAGCAGTGACAATTACTACTTAGTAAAAAAAATTAAAAAAAATGCTGGGATAGGCACTGAGTGATGAACTCAGAACACTGTGTCAATGGATAAGTTGTCCTAAGACAAATCAGTAATTTCTGAGGCTGGAGGCCTGGTTGCATATCTGCACTGTTTCATCACAACAGTAAATGCAGTGATAGGCACAAAGACCAGTGTTTCACATGTGGAATGCACTTGCACAATGTGACTGTAGACATCTCTGCTTTGCTCTGAAAAATGCAAGGGCCCATCTCATGCAGGAAGGAGTGGCAGCACTGCTAATGATGGCAGCCAGGCAAGCAAGGCAAGTTAATGGCAGCAACAAGATGCCATTTCCCAAATATACCAAATGAGAGTGCCTGAGGAATTCCTCCCTACATAACTGAAATAATTATAATGACAATTAAAAAGGTTGCATCTCCTGAAAATTCTGGGAAGTCCCATAAGTCCTATTTAAGAAATACACATTAAGATCCACCCCAATCAGCTTGAGATATTACAGCCTTAAATCCTGTTAATCCTTCCCATGCTATTACTTATTTTGTGTTTCCTTGTGAAAAAAAATCAACACCTTTCTGCATGGTTTTTTTTAAATCCCTTTACTCAGTTAATATACTTAGCTTGCAATAACCTCTCACTTCCCCCTCAGCCCCCCACACGACAGATATTGAATAGCTGTGTTACTTCAGGGACCAGTCATAAACGTGAATGATGGCACTTGAACCTGCTAAACTGATTAAATGCTGAAAGGAAGGATCAATTACCAGAGAAAGGCAAGCTGGGGAGCCATACATAACACACTGCAGACACAACAAAGAGCTCCTACTGCCCCGACTTAGCACAATCTGTGGAGCAAAAAAAGAAAGGAAAGAAATATTTAGAAATGCTTTCTTCTTTGCAGCTAAGGGTATCCACCTTCCACCAAGACAGAGGCAAGAGCAACACATACCACAGGTTGACACTTCTCAGAAGGAAGAGGGACAGAAAGGAACTACATGTTCGTGTAGAGGCAGATGTGCTTTGTTCTCTCTAATGTTCCGCTCAACACCTATCTATCCACTAGGACTTTAAAAGTCTATCAGTGGTGCATTTCAGGCCAAAAGCATTCACTTCCAAGCGTCCTTGTTTAAATGCGTGCAAAGGAAAGCACAGGAGACAACGCAAAGCTACAACCTTCCCAAACACAGAGCTACCCCGTTCAGCAAAGCACTTCTCGATTATGCATGGGAACAGCCCCCAGAAAAAAAGCTTTAAAACAGAGCAGCAATTTCATCACTTTTTTTGACAAGATGATCTGTAAGACAATAGCTAGGATAAAAAGCATAACACCTTTGAGCAGGATCAAAAACCAAACACACACCCACAGAAAAAAAACACCCCAGCACAATCTGTCACGACCCAAAGGGAGTTTCCTGACTCTGTAACAGCCCGATGTGACTCAATAGCTTTCAGGAACAAAACTCTGCCCTCTCTGATCTACTTGGTCCAACACTTCAAACGGGCTTGTTTAAACGAGATAGCATCTTAAACACCTTAAGTGTCCGAAGTGGAAAAACACAGTCGGGGCACACGATCCTGCAACTCCAGGAGCCCCCGGGGGACTGTGGCACGCTCGGGCGGCCACAACCGCGGGGCCCCGGTGCCATCTGGTGGCCACTCGCACCGCTACGGCCGGCCCGCACCCGCAGGCAGGGGCCGGGCGCTCGAACCGGGCAAGGGTGGGCAAGGGCCTGCTCCCCTCGGAACGCCTCTGGAATCGCCGGGCAGAGGCGCACGGCGCTGCCTCCTCACATCGGTGCCTGTTTACAACACGCCTCTCTAGGCTTGCTCAGGATTTCGGGAGTACAAAAGCTCTACCCAAGTGTGGCAGAGACAATGGCTTATTGTTCAGTTCTGTGCCTACTGTTTTCACTTATTCAGTGAATGAATTATCCTTTCCCCTACGCTTTTCATTCACTTCCCAACGACACCAGCTTCAGAGCCATTATGCAGCTATAAACTCCAGCAATAAACCAAAGAGGTGTTATCCTTCATTAAAGTGACTGATACAGGTGGGAGAAAAGGAGAAAGACATTTCACACAACAAAAACCTTGTGCAGTTTCCTCTGTTCCTGACATATTATAAAAGCCAAAGGTTATGCAAGTTTAGATGAGACTTTTTATATCTTGAAATTACTACTGCTAAAACACTTCCGCTGGAATTACTAACACCACCCACCTACAACAGCTCCAGGACACCAGTTCCTTTCGCTTTTTCTTAGTATGTGTCACCCAGCTCCAGGGTATTTGCTTTGAGCTGAGTGTCTGGCATTGCCATCAGAGAGAGAGAGAAAAAGTCAGCTGTGCAACATCCCATAATAAGAGTGATATTTAACAAAGTTACAGCTGTCCCACGACACTGTAAGAGTATGCCATGTCATTTACAACACCGGGGCACAGGCCCCACGGAGCAGGTGTGGGAAGCTTGCACTGGCACCTACAATTCAGAGCCTTGCAGGAGGGCACAGAGGTGGATATCTTTAACATGACTAAGAATGGAATGAGCTTGTAGCACATGCTACACGTGCTTGATGAACAAGTTGTAAAATACAGTCATAGACAGAGGGAGAAACAGTGAAGTGAGGACTTGAGGGATGGATTTCAATTTGGCCACTCCTGTTTACTAGCTTTTTCTTAAGATCCACCAAATACTCACAAAGGTGATGAGTCATGCACATTTTTTCTTTCATCTTTCAAAAGCAGTAAGCTATTCACAGAAAGCTAATGTCTTGCAGAGAAAAAAAAACCACTAGCGTGCTTGAAATACAGCCATAAGTATAACTAATAACTGGGACATGGTGCCCAGACTATATTCCAGTGTTTGTCTGGAAAGAGATATACATCTTTGTAGTCATTCTTCTTGACCTGAGTCAGTGAAACGTGGCAAAATAATACCATACAATGATTGCTGGGAAGAGTGATAGAATGGGTGATTGCTTCTAGCAAATATGCAGGAAATTAAAGTAGCTTCCTTCCTCCGCTCCCAAAAGTGGTCTGAGCACATGGAGCAAAACTTCGAGGAAGCACTGAAGCAGCAACAGTGGTAACAGGACACTCTGACACTGACAGCAGGCATAGAAAGATACAGAGGTGAAAGTGCTGTGAAGGATAAAACAAGGAGTTTGGTAACTCCCCCTTACTTGCCAGAAACCAATGTAATTCACAAAAGAAAATTCAGATTTCTACAGAAAAAAAAAAAGGAAATCATTACCTTTATGCAAGCATTACTATAAGATAATTTAAGAGTAAAAATCCTAAACACAGTTGTGATATGCACATCCTGCTGTCCCACGCTGGCAATGCAGAGCAGCACAATTTTTAGCCGTGCATGGCAAGCACAAAGCTTTAAGAGTAGCCCTACCACATGTATTCTCCCTCACTGCTCTGTGCTCTGAAAAACCTTGTGCTTTTCAGAAAGTGTCAGGCCTACAGCCCAGATTAAAAACTTTCCGTGCGTGATGAAATCCTGTAATTTTGGTTTGCATCAAGCCTTACTACACATTTGCAGAAAGGTGAAACAACAGATGCACTGCAAGTCTGCTGCTCCCTGGGAGCCCTGACTTAGCACACAAAACAACTACAAATACAAACGTTCATATTTCTTTATGGAAAATGGAGCTCCACACATACTCCCGATGAATGGGAAAGCCAGACATATGGCACAAGAGCCACCACATCCAACAGTTGTTGGATGTTCCCCAGTTCTGTTCCCTGGTTTTGACATGGACTCTGAGCCTCCTAAGCCATTTAAAGCTCTTGGCCATCATCAGAAGTTTCACCAGCCTATCCAGAGACCTTCCCATACTTTTGAGAAAACACATCTTTCAACTGAAAAATGGCATGAAAGACTAAAGTCAACAGCTTTTAACTACACCATTAAAGACCACAAATGAAACTCTCAAACTGATCACCTTTGTTGTTTCCACTCCCACACTCCACCCCCAGTAAAGGCAATGGTAAATCGCTCTCGGCAAATGAATTAAACCAGTAAATTCACTAGTTTAGTCAAGTCACCTAAGGAGGACTGACTGACTGCTTTTAGTGAAGGTTAGAAGTGCAACACCTGAGGTCATAATGCAGTAAGCTTTGTTACTGTAACTCTGCAGCACGTAGCAGACAGGGGGACAGAGCTGAATGTCACCACAAGAGCAGGAGATGAATATTAATGCCTTAAGATCAATTCCAAATCCCTACTACTATAAAAGTGTTCCTGCTGGTTGGCATTCTCCAAGACCCTTCTCATTTCCTGAAGTCACATGGTATAAGACTAAGCTCTGCAACATAATTATTCTCTCACATATATATTTTAAAACTACAACCCTCATTGAGTGCAGACCACCCAGACTGGCATGATGACTTCTGAAGTACCAATCTATCTGCATTACAAAGTCTAAAACCAAAGCTGTCTGCCTCGATGTCCTGAGGTTCCCTAAACAAACATCACATTACTGCACTGCACATGGAGAACACTGCATTTGCTATTGTTTTTGTGCAATCGGAGTTGGAAGCATAAAAACACAAGCTTAGCAGGACAGCCACCATTTCCTGCTACTGACGTTTGTATGGCTGCTAGTAACAATTATTAGAGATCCCAAGCTTTTCATTCAGTAATCAGGTTGTGTATTTTCTTCATATTTTCTCAAGGGGCAGGATCCTGAAGTATCTAAAGAGAAACCTGTACTAGAAAAAAACATTTTTTGAAGTTTCCATGCATTTACTAACGTCCTTCTCTGTAGTAAAAACAAAAGTGCCAATCACCACATGACAAATTTCCTGCAGAGAACTGCGATACAATCTGCAGGGATGATGCCAAGGCAAATGCTTATGAGCACTTGGAAAATAAAATCAAAATGAACAAGTTAAATACTACTTCCAGCAAAATGAAGTTCTCTGAATAACACAATCATCGACGCAACTCATAATCCTTAAAAGACAGGAATATGTTTCTGGGTATATGCACTGACATACACTGTACACATCAGGATTAAGTTCAGCCATGGACACTATGGCGAGTGAACTTTGGTTTTTTATTTCACAATTCTAAGGGCCTTCTTATACTAGAACAAGCTTTGTTTTGCAATAACATTGCAAAACAACAACAGTTAACTTCCAGGCTAATAGTCAAGGCACTGAAGGATCACTGACATCTGGAGTTTTGGGAAACTGGAAGAGAGAGGCAGTTCCATGAAGAGCTGCCATCAGAAGTGAGAGCACCAGAGAAACCACCACCACCAGATATTCATGCTCAGTCAATTCTTTAATCAAATTCCTTAGTGTGTTTGAACAACAAAAAGCAATTCTATAAAATAATTATATTTGGGAACTGAACTATAATTACGATCTAAACACACCCCTGAATCTATAGGTCAGGTTTCAAACATGATACAAATGTGTACCCTAGACTAATTGATTAATTTTCTGTTTATGAAAAGTAACATGCAAAGTAGAAATTGCAATCTGAAAATCTGTCAATTCAGATCCTACTACAAAGTAGCATAGAAAAATTGTCATTTGTTAATTTATTTTCATGTTACATGTATTAAGTCAATTCCATAATACTTTTAAATGGTACATAAAATTATATACGAATACACACTATGATGTTATGAAATAGGTCATACAATTAACATCATTGTTTGCAACCACCACCCTTCTGTGTTCTTGTCTATGCAGACACAGTTCTTAACACCACAGCATTTTGATCCAATACTATAGTTTTAATACATCACTTATTTATAACTTACAGTAAAATGAAAGTGTTTTTCTTCCTCATTCTTTTCTGAATGTGTCACATGCCCTTTGTATATCAACTTCAAAACTCTGTTTATTTTAAAAACAAATAATGCAAGACTTCCCTTCTTCCCTATGCACTTGCCCAGGCAGCTCAGGTTCTGACTCAAGTGAAAAAAGACTTGCTACCACATCCACTGCTTCAGCACTAGGATATTATTCAATTTTAAGACTGAACTTGTAGAAATCATAAATAAAAGTTAAAATCAAAAGTACCCCTCCTTTCTTTTTCCACATGACATAGCTTTTTCCCAGTGGTTGCAAAGATGTCAAAGGTAATTCTAACGAAGATGGTGCCTAGCAAGTCTGTAAGGCTACAGGATCCTGAAACTCAGGCTATGGACAAAGTTAATGAACTAGAAAAACACTTAAAATTAGACTTCTTGAGCACTTCTAGAGCAGCTTTAGAGAAATAAAATAAAGTAAGGCAAATATACAAAAAGTATGTTTGGCAATACTGATGCTAACATGTTCTGTAAAACTATAGAGCCTTAATGATCTTTAGTAGTACAGCATTTAATTTAGGATTCTGAATCCAAACTGAAAGAAGCTAGATTTAAGAATTCTGATCAAGAATCTGTAGAAGTGTCCCTTTAACAGAAAGGCTACAAATACAATTTAAGGTGATCATTTAACCAAGTAACTAAATTTTGGCACCACCTTGATCTACCAGGTAGATCTAGTATGGACTGGCCTTATGCAAGGTGGTCATTTCAGTTTGTAAAAAGCTAACAGCTGGGAAAGTGAATAAATGAGTGGAACTGAAGTTGCCAGAGGCAGAAACTCTTACCATAAGTTGGTTGTAAGTTACAACAAGAATGTAAGCCTAAAAGGCAAGAAGAAATTCCTGTCCTTTATAAAACTGTGCCCAGAAAACAACAAATGCTTGCTTTTTATGAAAATCTTTAGTTACAGAACATTCTTCTAGTTAATTTTTTGTCTTTCTCAACAGACAGACACATATAAACAAAATAATCAAAATACCACATTGATCAGTGCAGTAAACAAAAAAAAGATACATCCTTTTCAATGCTCCCCACACCTTTCAGAATTCAAAATGTCATACTTAACATTATTATGGTAAACAACCACAAAATGGACTGCAAATGCACTATTGATCTTTTTATTTAATCGGCATTTTTCTAAAACAATAGTAAAAGTAACACTCATTTTAATTCCAGTTTTATGTATTTAGGTATAGTTTTAATATGACCTGTGATTTGCACGGTTGTTCCAAGAGCAGTGTAATACACACTACTTATTTTCTAAAGGCTCAGTTGTAAGCACATCTGCATCTCAGTTACTAAACTGAATATGGTAGGATGCTTCCAAGCCCACCTATTTGGCATAAAATGCATTCATCTTTACTACTGCCAGATTATTTTATTACTGTTCTCAGATGGTCCACATATGCACTGCTTATACATATTTAGGATCTATAATCCATATTCTAGGATAGCCTACACTGCAATTGTTACTTTCTCAAATAAGAGTGATGAAATTTTAGCCAAGAGGCAGGGTTTTGGGGTTTTTTTTTTACTTTAAAAAGGACAAGTCAAATTACAGAAAACTAAGTATGCAGAGCCTATGGTATGGGAGAGAACTGTATTTACTTTGAATTCACAATGTAACTCCTCAGATACAAAGCTTGATATGGATAAAACCAAA
Source organism: Atrichornis clamosus (assembly GCA_013400975.1). Classification (NCBI taxonomy): domain Eukaryota; kingdom Metazoa; phylum Chordata; class Aves; order Passeriformes; family Menuridae; genus Atrichornis; species Atrichornis clamosus. The sequence goes on along the minus strand of WBMZ01007631.1, from coordinate 20,581 downwards.
AATAATGTGAAAATCGTAAGCTGCTTCAAACTACAGCAGGCTTAAAGGAAACCTCCCACTGGACAAGCTTCCCAACTCACTAATAATTAACCCATTTAACCAAATATCTCATTAATAAATATGCAAAGCCTCATGCCAATCCCATTTCTCCCTAAATAAAAAAATTGGTTCTTCTGTTCCTTGACAGGTAGAAGACTGACAATTGTTCTCCCACACAGAGTTAAAAAGAAAAATGCCTGTCCCTCCTCCTGGCACCCTGCACACTTGTTTCATTCCAAGGATTATGCCCTTGGAGACTTGGAGTTCTCAGCAGCTGAAGCCCTGTGCCAGTCACTCCATCTGTATGATCCTGCTCTACATCCAAAGGACTCAGCCTGATCTCTGAAGGAATCAGAGGCCACTCTGCTTAAACCCCAAAGCTTGTACCAGCAGTTGTTAATCCCAGCTTTACCTTCCCCTCCGCCCACAGTGTAAAACCACCTGCCCAGTTGTACTGATGACAACCGAACTTCCAAGCCAAGGGAAAAAAGCCACCCTCTTGAATACCAAGCTAACAAAAATAATCATGCCTTCATTTGACCTGAGTGGAACAGAAGCGCAGACAAGAGAGAGCTGGCAGTAACAGGCAAGGGAATGCAACCATCAGAAAAACCCAAGGGCTGATCCCCAGATGCTGCAAAGCCCAGCAGCTCCCTAAGCTTGGAGGTCTAGAGACCATGGGCAGGACTGGCTCAAGTCCTACAGTGGCAGAGCTATAAGAAGAAAATTCCACAAGTAGGACCACGAAGATACCATTATCTCCATTTTCTAAACTTTTTAGAAGTGCTGCCCTATGACACAACCCTATTTTTGTATGGATGAGAAATGTATTCCCACTGGGCACATGCTCCTAGCAATTATATAACATAAAGGGAACAAAAACACCTCTTTGGTTCTTAAATGTGTTCCACATCTTTGAACAGAGTCTCTGAGCTGGCTCTCAACTTGATTTTTGGTAAACTTTAACAAAGGTAGGTGGCAAAGCTGTTTTACGGGCATGTGACACAGTTAAGCAAATCATTTTGTAAGCACTGGAACTTACCCTGTCTGCTCCCCACCCAGCTTAGATTCTTTCCTGGGTAGTAATACAGCTAAGCTTGCACTACAGTGGATAGACTGGGGATGTGAATTTGTCTGTGCGCCTATTTTCATGAAGCTTGTGAAAAACTAGCTTTGAACTATTTCTGCTCGGTCAAGTTTAATCAAAAACAGCCAAGAAGTTCAAAATGTCTTGAGTGTCAGTATTGAGAGGCTGACAGAAAGGATTGCTGGTGCAAGAAAACCCAGATGAAAAGTATATTCCCTCACCGAAAACACTGTCAGCTCATTGCAGAGTTATGTATTTAACAGGTCATACAGTAACACACTTGGCAGGTGAAAGTATATAAATTATTTGGCTGGGAACTTTGTCTTTTGAACCAGCCATCCCCAGATGGTTAGATTCTGTTAGCAGAGCCACCATGGGCAGTTCTAGGATTCACACTCCTTCCCATACTGGGCTCTGCTCACGACTTCCATCTTACCTCTTGCACCTGTCAGCCCCAACAAGAGTTCTTAGAGCCACCAGAGGCTGTGAAAATGAGAAATAGGACAGCAGGTTGTAGCAACTCAGTATTGCGTGCTCTCCTCTCCCCTGCAGCTCCCCCAAGCTCCCCTGGCTGTGGCTGCTGCCTTCCCAACCCAGCTGATGGCAGCAGCACTGGAGGTGGCTGTGGGAAACGGCAAATCAGCTGGGCACAGGCAACGGGAATGGACGCAGCTACCAGGGGGGGTCACAGCTTTCCCTCACTGACCTCCTCACACGGGAATTGTGTTGCCACAAAAGCTCTTCAGGCCTGCACAGCTTCAGCCTCTGGGGGGCACTGGGCAAGTAAAGGTGCTTTGCGTATCAGATCCCACACATTAGACCAATCCACACATTGGTTAAGCATCAATTTTGGAGTTAAATCAATTAATTGTAAGGGAAAATGAAATAATAGTTCTCCTCCTACTAAATGCAGGAGTTTAAATAGCTACAAATCACACCCTTCCTCCAATACCTTCATTGCTTTCCCAAAACATTTTAACAGCATAAACTGTTTATACTTCAGAGGCAAGTGCATACAATAGGCATAGAACTTATTTCCAACACAGTAGAGAAATAATTACACTGAACTTTTTACCTCCCACCTGCAATTCCTCCCCAAAAGAAACAACTGCAAGGCTAAACAGAGATTTAGCCGAATGTTGACACTGTGGTTCAGCAACCTACATAGAGCTAACATGAAACAGTTCTTATGCATCCTCAATGACCAACAAAACTCACAGCAGCAAAAAACAATAAAAGGAACTTGTAATTTCCTAATCCTGAAGCTGTTAAACCTGCTACCTCTGCAATAATGCATGCTTTGGGGGGAAAAAAGGCAAGTTCTTTCCTTTCATTCTCCAATTGCAAGACTTCTGTAATAAAAATAGAGAATTTTTCACACCTAAAACACCTAGCTGAGACAAATTTCCTTAGAGTAACTGATTAACAGACCTATTTTTTAATTAAGTGAACTCAACACAAGATTTGGGTTTTAGCTTCAGCTTTAAGACTTCAATTCAGTTTTCTGCATCTTGAACTGAGTCTTCCAGGAAGACTGTGACTCACAGTCACAACACTGCTGCTGATTTCTGGCTCTAGCATAGCGGTACATCCCTATTCTGCAGAGCAATTCATCAGGTGCTACAGTCCAATAGAAAGCATAAATACTCAGGAATGTTCCTGAAATACAGTCAAAAGCAAGATAAGCAGCACAATATTAGTATAAATTAATTAGAAATTGTTTTACTCTCCCTTTTTTGTCAGGGAGTAAACAGAGATATTTGTGCCGAGGGAGACTGCAGTGGAAGGGTGGAAAGTCACTCAGAATTCATTAATGTCAGTGTAAAATTAAACATCCACTCCTGATTCTGTAAAGCCATTCAGGAAGTAAAGTAGTAAATTTGGATCACAAAACCAGGTTAAAAAAAAGCAATAGCTCTGAGGGGGCATTTATCCTGTAATTTTTTGTGGTTTTACCTAAACACTCAGTCCTGCAAAATGCCTGTGGCTCTGAGGTTTATAATCCACATTTGACTTCTTATAGGTAAGAAATCAGGTTCATTGAATTTATATGTAAAAATACAGCCAAACCCTTCAGAAGAAATTAGCCTGCAAATAAAACTGAAAAGAAAAATACAGCATACACAATTTTCTCAGATCACGTCTTCAGTGTACAGAACTGTTCACACAGCTCCTGAAACAACTGATTCCATCTCCCACCCTCAGGGACCTCACAGTTCTGCAAGACACCATTTCAGCCTACAGTTCATCAACATTATCTGCTGACCAGCAAAGAATATGCTTCTCCAATACCTGTCTGCATGGTACTCCTGCCTGCTCACTTTCTCAAAAGAATGAGCCCCAAAGTCCTGTGACTAAAAGGCATCAGATTATCCCAAATAAAATAATGGGGAGGTGGGAATAGTTGGCAAGGGTAAAAATGCACGTATATTATTTTTTAGTTCTGTAAAAGCTGATTCTTGGAAGTCCAACTTGACAAAAGCACACACAGTGTTCATTTGTATCACTTGTGACTCCCAAAATGCCTTTTTGTGCAGCTGTTGGAGGGAACTCTAAGACCTATTTGTAATTAGACTAAATGCAATGAAAAACAAACCAGATCTAATTTGGTAAGATCTACAGCCAAACATCTTAAGGCCAAACTCTTAAATTTAAGATAAAGCAGCTGTTGCCATCTTTGCAGTTCTTATGCCAAAATACTTCCCATTACTGAATTAAGGATCTTCCCTCGCTGATAAACAAAAAGTATTTCACACTTTTTAGATTCTGTGGCCTCTGGAGCAAGCCAATTTCTAGTTTTCTTTTATTCTCAGGGTGGGCAAAACCTCTTTTACAGAAAAATAAAACAAACTAAAAAAAACCCTACAGCAGTTCTAAAGAAGAAAGACCTCATTTCTCCTTCCACTTCAAGTTAAACAGTACAATTTGAATATAACACTTATGTAAAAACTTAGGGATTACAGCTCCTTTTTGGCAAGTTATTTGACTAAAGTATTTTTAGCTTTTTTTTCCTTTCATTTAAGTTGGCATTCAACAGTGAATGTGCTGAGTTGTTTTTATCACTAAAGCAAACAATCATACTCTCCATTTACTATAGAAATGCGCAAGTCTTTAGGTTCTCCTTCCAGAGTTCTTCCTTATCTATTTATTCACCAAAAAAATGCCTGAGATTTATCAATACCAACATAACTGGTGTTCTTTTGCTTGGTAACACTACAGAAATATTAAAAAGATACAAGGAAACCTTTCCTTTTGTTTCTCCTATCCTTATGGCATAGAATAAAACCACTTGTTTTGAGCAAAGGACACAGTTTTGGATACAGACTGGGGAGAAATAATGCAACAAGATTACTGGACACTGAAAACAACTATATTTCTGCTTCCACTATTGCACAAAGATCCAAACTACAGAATAAACCCCCTCACACACACAAGAGTAAATAAAAGCACTTCTAACTGTTCTATAGAAAGAGTGAAGGGCAAGAAGTCTTGGAAAAAAGCTCAAGATATTTAGGGATGCATACAGGAGAATGTTAGTTTGTGAAGAGGGCTAAAACATGCCTATCCAGGGATGTCCAGAATCACAGGGCAAAGAGGGAAAGGAGAGAATTCCCATCACAGGACATGATCCCATGTGCTACCCTACAAGTCCTGTGTCAGACAGGCTCTCAGTACACAGCAGAATTTTCTTCTCTGCTTGTTCACTTCAGGCTGCTTAAATTCAAACTGACTGTTGAGACAGAGGGAGAAGGAAAGATGCAAGCCCCCATCCCAACCCCTAGCTCTGGGATTTTCCTACTTCTTTTGGGCTGCAGTTACCTGGAAGGTTCCTCAGTTACTTCACACCCATGGTGTCTCTAGCTTACAGGGGAGTGAAAGCACCCCAGAATTGTCAGATCCATTTGCATTTGCTTCAGACACTGGTTAAACATCAACGGGCACAGCAAGTCTGTTCCTGCCACGTGGAAGTTCTTCAGGATTGCAATGGGCTTACTAAACGTGAACACAAAAACTGGGGCAGTATCTGACACCAGCTGCTCTTCCAGGTTCTTTCAAGACATCTCTCAGTATATTGTCTAGATCCTTCTCACTCGAGCAAGTCAGGATATCAGTAAACTACAAAATACCTCTGACAAAACAATTTGCAGGTAAAACACTCTCCCACCTTACTTTCCAAATCCTCCTTACCACAGCAGAAGCTCCTTGTGTTTTGCATTTCAAATAGATCTGAGTGTTAGTGAAAGTGACATAGAAAACAGCACCTCACTTTTGGATGGGGAATCTCTAGGGTTCCTTCACAGGGAGGCACACCTAGAACACCCGGATGGGCACGGCCAGGACAATGAATGAGGAACAAATATACTCAGGTCTGGTTGGAGAAAGGATGTCAGACCAAAACAATCCATGCTCTCCAGCTTTGCAATGGCTTCACTGCATCTTCCTTGTGATACATTCTAAATATGAACTCTACAACAGTTTTGATGGTTTGGAAATTTCCAACACATTGCAGTCAGTGCTTATGTATACAAATATGGCTTTTAAAAGCAAAACATTTGTCACTCATTTAGAAAAAAATATGAAGTCAGACCTGTTTTCTGACTGTTCCGCATTTTCCATCTATTCCTAATTTATACTGCTTTGACCTGGGTTTTCATTAGCAACAGGAAATGGATGGTTTTTTCAAATGTGATACTTCTCTCCCTTATTGCTTCAGGATAGCTGTTACACATATAGATCTGAGGCTAATAATCATATACATTTCTGGCTTATGTACGTGCACTGCACCTACAGTTCTTTAGGATCACATCAATTTTTAAAAAGGAAGTTTTTGAGGACTAAAATAATATTCCTCACCCTCCTCTAAACTCCTAATCTTTCCCAACCAAAAACAAAGTCCATCTGCTAATTCCACAGTGCTCCGCTCTGGCTGACAACGCATTCAGATATACTCAATCAGCTACTTTTTAAGTTTTGTAGGACAATAAAAAGTGTGCTAAAAGAAAAAAAATTGCAAGAGAAAAGTATGCTGCATCACATTTTCATAGACACTGGCATTTAAAACTGGCTTCCACTGCAAGATGCTTGCTTCAGGGAAAAACTTGGTATTCCTGGTATTGTTCATGACTAAAAATTAGTAATCAAAACATCTCCATTCAACAAGAACGTATCCTAATGAAAAGATCTGCAGTAGAAGACCATCAAATCTCATGCACATGTTGGCTACTACTTTAAATGACAGGCCCTCAGTTACAGGAAACAGCTGAATGCAGAGACCCACAGATTGTCCCTAGGAACCCTTGGGCTCTGAGGAGCGTTACTACCTCTATGACAGTGTAGGGTACCTATTGTTAAGGCCGTTTGAAACCGATGTCTTCCTAAATGCCACGTTTATAGACAACCCCTGATCACAGGGATTTACAGTGCACAGACACCATCTGAGCCGACGTGGCCTCAGAGCTCAGCACGGAGAGCAAGGCCTGCACTAACCACAGTTATCATCAAAATCCTTCTGAGGAATAAAACAGGAACACGTGGCCTAAACATCCAGAGAAACAAGCAGTCCAGACTGTCCTGTAATCATGGCAGAAGGAACTTCAGAGGATGAACCTGAGCTGCTTGTGACCATAAACATCATGCTTTTCAGGCTGGGGTAATTTGTGTCCTTAAGCACGCTGAAGTCATTTGTTTAGAACATAACTTATGCTCATCACGTCCTAAGAGCAGTGGAAGATCTGCCAAAATTAGTGCAGTCCAGGACAGTTTACAATTCCTACCAAAACTAGAAAGATCCTGAAAAGACGGGGAAAACATATGACATGCCAAAAACATTAGTTTAAATCTGATACTCACTATCAAGTGTTGGGGTGGAAGAATATAAGCAGTGAGAAAGGAAAAGATACCTAGGATATTTGAAGTTTATACATTTAAAAGATTTCCAAACCAGAAACTGGGTAAAAGTTCCCAAACATTATATATGTTCTGAATGCAAAGATTTCTTTTTACTTGTTCACTTAAATAGAGACAAACTATTTGTATACAAATGCAAATCAGATAACTTTCTGCTAGTACTAGAATGTGTCATGAAATACATGCTTCTTCCATTTCAAAGCATTTTGCTACAGTTTAGGGAAGACTAATATTACAAATGTTACCCTCTTCAATTTGTTTTTTCTACTGAGCATGCAATTTTCTACTTGGCTAATCACTTAGACATGATTATGAAACAAAAATATACACATCACTGAGTCTCAATTGAAGAGCATGGAGCTCATTTATTAGAAGTTAGCCATGTCAAAGAAGTGAAAGCAGATAAATGGAGTTTTACTGCTGACTAGCATCAAAACAAGATCAGCTTTCACACAGGGGTTTTTTTTCCCCCCCAAGAGTTGGCAGGGGATGGGGAAATAAGAAATAGTATTGTAGCACATTATTTAATTAACAATTGGTATTTAGATTTATTGCTGTTTATGGCAATTGTTATTTAAAAATAAGCTACAATACTTCATATTGAATAACAAACTGAGTTTGAATACAGATTTTAAAATCCCTATACTATGTTAAGATATACATTGAAAAATATTAAGCAACGTATTGCTACCTAATTTCTTTGCTCTTAATTGATTTACCTCATAGTAAAATGAAACAAATCTCTGGATCCATTTTCAAATTAAACTCATTTTTTTTACAACTAGCGCTTGTAAAAGTGGCTTTTACATCTTTAATAAAAGCATTTGCTCGTTATTAGATATTCCAATGAGTTCTGTTCCCCCAGCCCCGTACACTAACTGCACACCCAGAGATGTGCTGTGCATTTCTCCAGCTCAAGTTCTACATCCTCACATCAGGCTGGGTTGCCTGGTTGGTTACACAGGGCACACTGCTAAATACCCAAAAATGCACTGATAGACATCTGTGTTGACAAGTGCCAAGAAATAATCACAGTTTAAAACAGACAAAAAGAAATACATTTCAGATGAGTGATTGACAGCATTAGTACAAATGTCAAAGAGAAGAAAATGTTTTTTCACTGTAGATTTTTAGGAAAAATTTTAGAATTTGGGGAAAATCCAGTATCAATGCTGAGGATGATTCTCTTTACTTTAGCAGTCAGAGCAAGACATGAGAGCATACAGCAGTCCCAGAAAGCACAGAGCTCACTCAGGGTAGGATTCAGAAGTTCCCTATAACACTAACAGGGCAAATGATCAAGGTCTCAGAAGAAAAAGGAAACATTGTTTTCCACTGGCATTTTTTTTGTTTGGAGTTTATTGGGTTTTTTTTCCTTGGAAGGCAATTCAGTGGGCTTGGGAAGGTAAGAATGAGGCTTGTTCCACTAGGACACGAGCATTACATTTCACTAGAAATTGGGGGATTCCTAGTAAAATAAATTTTTGGATAGCCCTTCTACAGGCTTTTAATGAAGAGATATTTGAACCCCACAAAAACAGATTCCAAATGTGCTTTTACTCAAAGAGAGAAGAACAAGCAGTGCAAGTTTCATCATTATCTACCTAAACACTATGAAAAAGAACAATAAATGGATGTTGAAGTAGAGAAGGTCGTGTAATGTCAGTTACAAAGAGATCCACTCCCACCCCCATAATCAGCTTCAGGATTTCTGTTCACGTCAGCAGGATTCTGAGCCCCAGCTTTGTTTGGCATGGTTCATTAAAAAAGAGGCTATTTTGCAATGACCAGTTTTCTGTCCCGCATTAATTGCCATCACAGCCAAACACATTTAGACATACAGGGGGAACAGCAACACCTGCATCACACGCAGCAGAAGTGACCAAAAAAGCTTGCATACAACCATGGAAGACAGCATTTGTACAGGATGGACCTTGACAAAACCAGCAACTGAGCACCCGGCCCTGACAGAAGAGGGCATTCTCAGAAGTGCTGAACATACCACAGGAAAGACTCAGATGAATTCATCTTCTAGCCCATCTCCTGCTAAATCTCTCGTCTTCCAGAGGCTGTGCTCCATGGGCCCCCTCACTCTTTCCTTTACACACCCCAGGATTCTAGGTTGAAAATTCTGCAAGGTGGCTGCCAAAAATACAAGTCAGCAGGACAGAAATGAGCAGCCAGAGTCTGAGTTCCAGGCACCAACACCCTTGTGGTAGAAATAATTTGGCTGCTGAGACTTTCTACCAATATTAGCGCCCTAGCAGTCTGGCCACATAGACTGACTGGTTATCTGCTCCCTTCATTTCATTTTTCTGGAACACATCTTTCCCAGTTATTATTATGCAAATATCAAATACATACACTTTATGTATTTGGGTATATAAATATATATATATATATTTGTGTATCTAAATATTTTAACTCCAAAATTTCAAGCAGTTGAAAAGTTGTTCTACATTTCATTCCAATCTTTCCTCCAATCAAATCTCAAAAAACAGACACAAATCCTTAAAAAGTAATAATAAATATTTCAATCCTTGAGATTGCTATCACTATTTTCCCTAGTCATTATACCACCTAAATTAATATTCCATAACAAAATCATACAATCATAGCAGAACTGGATTTGTTTGTTTCAGCCAATGGACGTAATGACATATAGCAGGAGTCACATATTTTCTTTTCATTCTTTAGAGCAGTCATAGTAACATTTATTTCTTAACTGTTCCACTATTGTTATTCTAAAAGTATTTGCTACATGAAAATCGATATAGTGCATGGATAGATTTCCAGGAAGGTCAAACTTATTTGTATATAATACTTAAAAACACACAACTTATATCAGTGCTTTCCAAGGTACTTAAAGTTTGGATTCTGCTGAAGATTACTGTATATAATTCTGACTGACAAGAACCCTAGCAAGGACTCTGAGCCACTACTACAGCTGGGAGTACTACCCTTACATCCCCAACAACTGATACAAACAAGAACAAAGGGGTTTTACATAATAAAACACAGTGTTTGAGTGGTTTGCTTACACTCGTATTGAAGTTTTTTCCGATACCAGTGTCCTTCATGCACAAGGCTTAACATGATTATCATGCTGAACTGCCAAAATCATCTGCAGTGTGAGGAACTGGCACCAAAATCAGCAGGTGACAAAATTACAGGTGTCCAAGACAATTAATTCTCCTGCCATGGAGCAATCTGAATGATACCCCTTTTTATTGCTTAAATGTCACAGTCCAGTTAAACCTACCATATGGCTGACTAAATAAAATTATCGCCCTTTAGCCTCTTTTATTACAATACCCTCTGTTTGTTAACTGCAGGGAAAACAGGGCAGAAAGGAAACATTGAGCATAAAATGCATGAGCCTTACAGAACTTGCTTTTACTTAGGAGTATCTTTTTACCCATATTCCTCTTCAGCAATGATTACTTATAAAATATTTGAGTACATAAAACATTTTCTGTTTCTAAACTTTTCTCTCCCCAGTTATTAAACCTTCTTAATAACCCTATTTAGTATATTCCTTCTCAACAGGGAATACATTTGAGCTCAGTATGAGGTTAATGCTCTTTGTGCATTTGCTTTTCAAGCTATAGATCACTACACTATTATATTTTCCTTTGCTCCAGTTTGATCAAGGGAATACTGTTCGACAACGCCGCGTTCTTTGACAAGTTCATTAGAAAGATGGACACATTAAAGACAAGAGAAAGAGACTGCAAGAAAGAGACATGCATTTCATTGGAATTATGACTGAAACAAATGCAACATGAAATGAAAAGCCCTTAATCACTTCAGAGCAGTGTTGTTACATACTTGTTACAGTTATACAAGCCATTCTAAACTGCTTATAACAATCCAGTAGAATTCATTTCCAGAACAAAGAACACTTCACTTGGAAAGCAGTTTAAATTTAGCCAAAAAATATGGTAGCTTCTATCGTGCAAAACCAAACTTCCTGGTATCAAAGCAAATACAGCACAATCATTAAAGTGGAGAGAAAAAGCTACATAAACCATAGCATCAAAGGTGCCAACCAGGGGCAAGACAACTCAAAGAGCAGTTACAGAGCACACTACCTAGAATTATGATTTCTTGGACAAAAGTTGTTTGTTTAGCTGTATCATAGAAATACTGATGGGCACATGAATGCAAATAAAACGTTAAAATACTAGTATGTCAGCAATGAAATTACAAAATCAATCACAATTCATGATAATCATCCAAAACACAGCTCCTGAAAAAACTGATTCCATCTCCCACCCTCAGGGACCTCACAGTTCTGCAAGACACCATTTCAGCCTACAGTTCATCAACATTATCTGCTGACCACCAAAGAATATGCTTCTCCAATACCTGTCTGCATGGTACTCCTGCCTGCTCACTTTCTCAAAAGAATGAGCCCCAAAGTCCTGTAACTAAAAGGCATCAGATTATCCCAAATAAAATAATGGGGAGGTGGGAATAGTTGGCAAGGGTAAAAATGCACGTATATTNAATGCACGTATATTATTTTTTAGTTCTGTAAAAGCTGATTCTTGGAAGTCCAACTTGACAAAAGCACACACAGTGTTCATTTGTATCACTTGTGACTCCCAAAATGCCTTTTTGTGCAGCTGTTGGAGGGAACTCTAAGACCTATTTGTAATTAGATTAAATGCAATGAAAAACAAACCAGATCTAATTTGGTAAGATCTACAGCCAAACATCTTAAGGCCAAACTCTTAAATTTAAGATAAAGCAGCTGTTGCCATCTTTGCAGTTCTTATGCCAAAATACTTCCCATTGCTGAACTAAGGAACCTTCCCTCACTGATAAACAAAAAGTATTTCACACACATAAGCATCCAAAATGGGGAGCTGGGTTATTGTCCAGATAAGAGACAGACAGAAATATTTGGAAGAGCAGTTACAAGCGGCACAAAATTCCACTGTCCTCTCCCACACGAGCCCAAAGGACTGACATCCACTGAGAGCTGCTGATGGTGATGGAGAGGGGCAGGAGGAATGTTAACAATCTTCCCCTTTTGACCCACATCAGACTAAGATCACAAAGAGGCTTTGCAGGGATGGAGTCCATGAAAAGAAACACAGGCCACACACAGGAAGGTATGCTGGGCTGACACAGACTGATGCATCTGCATTCTTCCCTTTTTTTTTTTTGGACCTGTTTGATTTATGATTCAATTAGAACAGTAGACTGCACATCTTATCTTTATATTGAAACCATTGCTGTTTTTCATGAGACGTGATAAAACAGCCTCATTTGGGACTTATTGACCTTCTTATTGCTAGTGCGAGGCTTTTCCAACCACTAAAGCAGACACGGGTAAACATGCCACTATTTTTCACACCCTTCCAGAAAGATGTTATTTCCAGAGAATTTCCCTAGAATGCAGGATTAGCTCCTACACAAGGATTGTTGGAAAAGTATGCTACTCTTCAGACTTGTCACATATTTCCTGAATGTGTTTGGCTTGCTGCCTCTGACACCTGGGTTTCAAACACCACAGTGCTTATGAAACATTACATCACAGAAATCATAGACAAGGCTCAGACTATTTACATAACCCCTCCTGCAGCAGTGAAACCAGGTAGCAAAGCACCTGCCCAGCCACAACAGGCCTACAGCCCCTCCCTCCCCAACCACAGCCACAAAACACTTCTCAGAACTGTGCTCTGACACCACCAAAATGACTAAAGGCTGGAGAAAGTTTAACCTGTATCAATAGAAGGATAAAGCAAAAACTTCAAGAATAAAAATACCTTCCTGAGTCTTTACAGAGTGATAACTGAGGGACAGAAGAGAAATAACAGGGCTTTTTAGTAAAGGATTGCAAGGATCAACAGAGCACAGGAGATCTGATGCACCAAGAAAGGGAGAGAAAACACCCCAATGAAACAACTAGACAAGCAACACGGAAGAGAAAGCTCCCTGCTGTGTAACAGTATTTGGAACCAAGGCACCAGAACGAGATGTTGAAGGCACAGGTTGAGTTCCCAGCTGAGGATTCAAGTGCCAATACCAAGCAAGCCTCAAGCTGAGCCTTGTGAGCTACATATGCTCCCAATTATAAAAGCTGAGCCCATACACTGGTTGCTGCTGTTCTCACAGCAAATGTTTAAGAGGTGGATGCCATTTGGGAGGGTCTGGCCCTTCCTTTATTCACTGTAACTAGTTCCCACCAGAGGCTCCTAGCCCAGAGTGAGGCTGTCTCATGCATTTGCAAAGTCATGACCTGTGAAATTATCTGCCTTCTCAGACACATGCATATGTGCTCTCTCTGCAGTATTCTTTGAACAGGAGCAAGCAGAATTCAGATATAGAGGGGAATATGAAAGGAAATTGCTTCTGCCATCAGAGATTTAAAACACTGAACCACACTTATAGATCGTTCACCTGCACAATGGAGTCGTATGTGGCACAACAGCTCACTACTATCACTCATTTAAAGCCCAATTAAATTTGAACACAATCTCTTTGTAGCTATTATGCCTAAAATCCCCAACAGCTTCAAGACAGCAAGCCTAGGTGCCTGCAATGGTCTCAGGTTAAGCATTGTCAGAGGCTGTTTAGAACACCTTCCATCTTTATCTTCCCTTATCTCACCCCACTTTACAGCCACCTTGCTCCACAGTTCTGGGCAAAAACATGCACCAGTTTATGCACCTCAGGTGTTACACAACGGAGTCATATCAGATATGGGGTAATAACACAATTACTGTGCCTTAACTCTCACCTCTGATGAGATTCACTTACAGAAATGGCCTAAGACAGCTACAAAACCCAAACCCACCAAAATAAAACACAATGTAACTTATCTTTTTAAATAAAATACAAAGCTCAAACAGGTCCCCCTCTTTTTTATTTTTAGGGTTGTCAATAAACTGTTTGCCTTTTCAGAAGAGCATTGAGGTCATTGGAGGGTAAGGAATATTTTTTAAGTTTTGATAAAGTTGACAAATTTATTCATTCCTAGTTTTCCCTTGAAAGGTTTTTGTAAAATCACTACTACTCTTTTTGGTTTGGACAAGTTAATTAACCTCACTCTCAATACTCATCACATGATCACTACTCTAAGTTACTACTGTTACTTTTTAATATTATAGAATACTTATACCTATAATTGGATGACTCATCTTTAGAAGCCTTTTTTCTTTCCCTGAGTGCAGTATTGATTGTCAGAACAGAAGACCAGCTGACTCACCCTTTCTGTTAGGTTTCCAGAGTTCTTTTCTGCCACAAAGACACAATTTAAAGTGCACACTGGCGTCACCTGACCTTGCACACTCCCCCCTCGCCATGCACAAGACTCCTTCTTTACCTCATCATCCAACTGCCTCAACAAACATCACACATCAGCCCTAAAACACCTCCATAAAAGGGTCAGTCCTGCAGCAGAGAAGTAATCAGCTTCTTGGGATTCCTCCTCAACAGAAACAGAAAGCTCCCAAACAAGGGGAAAGTTGTAAAGAAACAAGGAAGATTCTAAAGACTCAAATTAACTGTCCTCAATAAGCAACACCTGCAGCTCTGCTGCTGACCCCTGTGCTTTAAAAACCTACTGTGGGTTCACATCTAGATCAGGTTTTCTCAGGGACAAAAGGCTAAAAGTAATTATCATTTGTCAGCATTGTCAGATCAGTTGTGCGGTGTAACTGGGAGTTCTTGGCACAGCTAAGGCCAGCAATCCCGGGATGAATTTTCTTTGACCTAAAGCTGAACAGGTGTTCTGAGGAAACTGAATCTGCACAGAAACTGCTCTGTTGCCTAAGGCAGCACTAAACTATTAAATTGACAGAAACAAGCCTGAAATTACAGGGTGGAAAAGAGAAATTAAATAAAATCACCCCCATCCACATACACCCCCCAACCAAAAAAAAAATAATAGGGCAAGGAACAGAAAAGCAGATAATCTTCTAAGAGTGAGACACATGCAACAAAAATCTACAGATTAGTAAATTGGGTCAAAAACAAGTTAGAGCCATTTGCATAATGTTTGTATGAAAATGGAGGTTTCTCACCACAGAGGGCTTCAGACTTCTAAATTTTAAATTCAGAAGAAAAACAGAGACAGCTACTTGAATATCATCTTAGTGCCAAGGAATTCCTCCCAAATTACATCATTAGCACCCTCAATACAGGAACAGGCAGAAATTCTGACCCCACTGAAACAAAAGCAGAAGAACTTCTGCTGGTTATTAGGCCAGGGAATGGTCACTCATAACCTTGCTGATTTCTGCTTTTTAATAAAGCAAGTTAATTGTCATGGAAGTTAGAAACTCCATATCCCTTTCTTTAAAAGGCACACATGCTTAAAATATGGTACTAGTAACAACAGCATGCAAAGATCATAAAACCAGCTTACACCTGTTCTGTGCACGTCATCTGAAAATTACCTTTATTAAAATCCCTTTAGAAGTATTTTCCAAAACAGACACTGCATCACAGACATTTTAAAACCTAAAACCAAGTCTCCATGAAGACTCAGGTAAGAAACCAGCTCTGCTACAACATTCATATGCCATCAACTCCTCTGTCATTGCAGAATGTTACTTCAGTTTCTCCTATTAAAAGGAGCTGTCATCACAACCTGTTTAGGGTAATAACAGCAGGTCAGTGCAGAAGCTCAGCCAGGCCTTGCTTAGCAGCAGCACAGGGGGCAAAAGGAAACAGGACTACAGCTCTGCAGGACTCCTTTCATAGGCTCACAGCTGTTTCCAAGTCATGATCAGATAGGATCAATAACACCTACTGATAAAGTCCCGATGCATACCTCAGATATTATATGGAAAGTTTGAACAATTTCTCCTCTGAAGGGCACCAACACCAGAATGACCTTGGAGAACTACTTCCTGAATTTTAAAAAGCAATTGAAGGAAATATAGTACCTTTTCCTCTTCAAGGAGTCGGTGGGAACTGAAGTTTTAAATGGATTTAAGCAAAGAAATTACAATGAAGTAGTTAATAGTAGATTCATTTTTGTGGGATATCCCAGGGGAGTGTAGAAGGAAGAGCAGCCACTACTCCAAGACTAAACAGGGTGGGTTTTGCTCAAGACACTACTAAAACTGGGCAAGACCCTAAGAGTACACAACCATCAGGTGAACAATGAGTCAATGACTGACACAGGCAGAGCAAGGTTTCTCGAAGTTTCGCAATCACACCTGTAAACACTTTATTGAAGCAATTTTCTTTGCTGTCCTCTTCATCCTCCTCAGTTACACAGCCTATAACTCTCTACACAGCCAGACTGCATCCCCATGGCAAGGGCACCAGAAACACACAGTGCAAGCAACTATTATTTTCTATGTATTTTATGTGCACGCTGATGTAACTCAACAGCTGAGACCAAGAGTGACCAGCACCAAGCGTCAGGCAGCACATGCAAGTTCTCAAAAGAGCAGCAAAGTTTTGGCATTTGGTAACTACTGAATATGAGAGTAACAGTTCCTACTGTTCCTACTACTTTTACCCCTCTCCCTAGATTAAAAAAAAAATAAAAAGAGAAAGGAACATTTCCTTTCCCACTTTTTCCCAATTTCTAAAATTTTTTCAGATAAGAAAGGAATGGAATCCAAACTAGCTTTATCAAATTAAAGAAAAAAATATGTTTAAAACTATTTTGAAGGATTTGTTTTGGAAAAGACAAGCTTCAAAACTCTCCTTCTTAGGCATGCCAGCATCATAAATAGCTATTTAACGCTACACATGTTAGAGCTCAAGCATAAAACCCACAGAAACATAAAATATTATCCTCATGCTCCTGGTTCTACATCACTCCATGCCTCTGGAAAAAGCTAACAAGTGCCACCAGCTGTTTAAAAAAAAAAGAAAGGCTTCCTTAGGCCAAGTCATTGTCAAACTCCCTCAAAGAGCTAATGAAACTTTGCCTGATTAAAGATTGCAAAACCATGCTTTTCTCAGAATTAATGCAACATGCCAGGTCTTATTTTGTCGTTCCAAGAGCCATGCCAGCAGAAGCACAAGTACCATTGTCAACAGCTTATCACTAAATCTAATGAATATGGGAAACAGTCACTCTCATGACAGAGAGTGGCAAAAATAACTTTTAATAGGTAATCACCCACTGGATTAGTATGTCAATAGTTTCTACACGATGTCAAGAGCACTGAATTTTGAGAAACAGGATATATAAGAACAGAACTTCAAGAGCTTGGAGTGGAAGGAAAAAAAATCAAAAGATACGCAGGGGCAGGAATTTGCCTGTCTTGAACAATTGTCTAGAACTGAAACTCAGGTGGTTTGGTCTGCCTGCTACACAGGCAGGGACCTGGGGGGTTGTTTGGGTGGAGTTTAACTGCAGAACTGCTGTTTTCCCCAAAGGTTTCAATAATTAAAGAACAGTTACATTTTTTATTGTTTTTCAGAGCAGCTATGATGAGGTCTTACAGATCACACTTAAAATCTTACTCTGTGAAATAAGCTCTCCACTTTGACAGTAAATTATTGTTCATTATGTAATAACCTGGCTTTCATATTTGAACAGCATTTGGTGTTTTTCTTCCCCTGCACAACATGACCACTATCTCCTCTCTTCCCATCAACACCCCAGTTTTAGGCTAAGTGGAAAAAATATAAAAGTTTCTCATTTCTAAAATTCAAAGTCAGATCTCTTACAAGCCATAGACAATCCCCAAATTTTCAGTACCTTAAATAGATCAAATAGAAACACTTCAGAACAAAACACAGCACTGTAGGTGACCTACAAGCATAATTAACTTCTAGGCATTGACTTTAATAGTACTCATAGTGTTGAGGCCAAGAGCTGTCATAACAAAAGAACTAAAACAAAGTACATTCTAGTCTTCCTGTCACATTTTAAAAACACAAGCTTCTGAACAAAACATTTTCGAAAACATTGAAGTGAAATAAAGAGCAAACGGCCGTCCAAATAATCAACAGCTAGGTAGTGCAGGAATATAAACAACCTTGAATAACAAATTATTTTCTTTTCTTATGCCATTAACAATTTTGGCTCTGCAAAGCCTGGAAATTATCTTAGGAAAAACTGTAACTAGATTTTTTTTTTAAAAAAAGGAAAATATTTAGCCACATTGTTGTTCACATGAATCTGAAAATCACTGCGTTATAAACAGATAGATCTCATTATGTCCAAAAAGAAGCACGCGGCCAATAAATTAATATCTGGAAAAGATGGGAGAAGTGATCTTTTTTTCAGTAATAAAAATCCCCAACCTCATCCTCTGGCAGGTATCAACAGCAACAGCATAGTACAGTACCATTTATAACAGAAATTAAACAATGAGCATTAGCAAGTTCAACAGAAATAAGAGATATTTGTGGTGACAGGAAAGATTTTTGTAAGAAACTCACTAAAAAGCACTGACTGTTTCAAAGCGTGTCCCCACTTCCAACACTGAGCATTAATAGTGTCGCAAGGTCTGAACGTCTCACACACACCCACTCACGCAAAGACACGCCCTAAAAGTTGAGAGCCTGACCTAACACACTTCCCAAACCGATGGGAAATCTGCTGCCCTTGATGCACTGAAGGATCAGAGGACAAAGCTGAGTCTCCCCACTAGTCCTGAGGTTTCTCCAAGCCTAAGGTGTAACATGAACAACTTGGAGACTGACAACCGTCACTTTAAGAACTCAACAATTCCAACCCAGCCTAGATTACAAACCTTTCAGAGAATAAGTTTTTAAACAGCCCACTTTGTGAACACTCCCTTTATCCTTGAGAAAACTGTTGAAAGAGAGGCAAAAATGCTCGGAGCACTAACATCACAGTGAGAAGTGCTGTCTCCGTGGACTTCTGGGAGCTCTCCTTCAAAACACAGGGCTCACAAACCAAAGAAGTGCTGGGCAGAGGGAACAGGAGCTTGCTGGGCCAGATCTTACAGCGCCTGACTGCCAGAGCAGTGACTTATTTCTAGCTGATCAGTCCTCCTGGGGCATTAATTTACATTCCATCTCAAAGCAGGAACACCGGACAGATTTGAGGGAGAAACATGAGAAACCATAACAGTCTACAGTAAAAGAGATAATATTCCATCTTCTCTGTCCAGTTAAGTGTTTCAAGTAGTACCAAAAGCAGCGTTAAAAGCAGCAAAGTTTAACGATTCAAAAGACACCAACTTCAGGAAAAAAAAAAAAGGAAAAGAGGATAAAGCTTATTCAGCCTTGATTAATTATAGCTTTAATCTTGAAAGTTTTCAGTTTTATTTTCAGGAGTTCTGGGCATATAGCCCAAAAAACAAAAGAGGGGGGAAGGTAATACTGTTATCATACTTTCCCAATCCCTTTTCACTCAACTTACTTCTACTGGGAGAAGTGTCATTTTGCCAGTCAGGCACTATGTAATAAACCAAAATGTGCTCTTTCTTTGCCCTGAGAACACAAGTCTTCACAGTTAAAACGGATTATGCCATTTGTGTTCAGCAGGAAGAATGTCAGACCAGTCCCCTCACTCACAGCACAAGGCAGCATTTGTGAGAGCAATAAACAGACAGTGATCACATCGAATACCTGGGGGACACCGACCACGGCAGCAAAGCTCCTTCACCCAACCCTATGGCCTTGTGTCTAAACACTGCGGAAGATGGAGGGCCGGGGAGAAAAACAACTGCTGTGGCCGCTTGTGCCACGGTGAAACGAAGCCTTCAACAGCATCTTCTCTTTAGCTGCCCTGCTGCCGGCGAAAGCAACGCAGAAGGCGGTGGGATGTGGATGTCCCTCTGCAGCCCCCAGGGGCCAGGGTGTGAGCCAGCCCTCGCCGCCCCTCACAGTGACCTACACACCGGGGCCGGCAGCCGAGTGCGGGGCCACGGAGGGATGCGGGAGCCTCCAGCCCTTGCCTGGGCAGGTTTTCAGCCTCCGTCCCACAAGCACATCGCTACTTCGTGACAGAGGTGTGA
The DNA here is from genome assembly GCA_013400975.1 of Atrichornis clamosus. Lineage (NCBI taxonomy): Eukaryota > Metazoa > Chordata > Aves > Passeriformes > Menuridae > Atrichornis > Atrichornis clamosus. The sequence goes on along the minus strand of WBMZ01007631.1, from coordinate 628 downwards.
AACACACAGGCAAGGCTGACACGCAAAGCACACGCAACACAGCAGCGCCTCGAAGCGCCTCACTCCCAACAGGGAGCGAGGGCATTAAGCGGGGTCGATTTTACCATCGCTTACCCCAGGACAGGCAGAGCAGCGCGGCTCTCACGGCCGGGCTCGGGAAAGGTGCCCCCGGCTCCCTCCTCACACCTGGGCGGGCAGGGGCAGAGCCACCCACTCCCCTCCCGCCGGACCCGCCGCCCGCAGCCCGGCGGGCGCTGACCCCGCGCTGCCCCGGAGCGCCGAGAAGCAGAAAGACAAGGAGAAAGAGGACGGAAAGAGGAGGAAAAGCAGAGAGAGCCGCGGTACCGCGCGCCCGCCCTCACGCCGCCCGATGGCTGTGCACTCACCTGGTCGCTGCCGCCCCGTCCCGCGGGACGCAATGAGAAGGAGCAGGAGGAGGAGGAGGCCATGTTGCAGCGCTCCCAGGCAGCACTCCCCACCTCGCCCAGCCGTCCCGGGCTCACCCCACCGCCGGGCCGTCCTGCCCGCGCCGCCCCCGCAGGTGGGGCCGAGCCCCGGCGCGCTCTCCTCCCGCGGCGGGCCGGGCACGGGGGGCGGGCGCGCTGGCTCCGGGACCGCCGCCGCTCCG
>WBMZ01007630.1:0-143077 GCA_013400975.1 Atrichornis clamosus | reverse complement strand
CGCCGGCGCCGGGCGGCGGGGCGCCGGGCAGCGGGGCGGCGGCAGCGGCGACGGGCGGCTGGTCGTCCTTCCCGGAGATCGTGGAGCTGAACGTGGGCGGGCAGGTGTACGTGACGCGGCGTTGCACCGTGGTCTCGGTGCGCGACTCGCTGCTCTGGCGCATGTTCTCACAGCAGCAGCCCAGCGAGCTGCCCCGGGACAGCAAGGGCCGCTTCTTCCTCGACCGTGACGGCTTCCTCTTCCGCTACATCCTGGACTACCTGCGGGACCTGCAGCTGGTGCTGCCCGAGCACTTCCCCGAGCGCAGCCGCCTCCAGCGGGAGGCTGAGTACTTCCAGCTGCCCGACCTGGCTCGCCGCCTGGCTCAGACTCGGGCCGCCGCCGTCCGCCCCGCAGTCCTGCACCGCGACGGCTCCGTCTGCGCCGAAGAGCCGCCGCCGCCGCTGCTCGGCTACCTGGAGGCTGAGCCGCTGGAAGGAGGCGGCGGGGCCGTGGCGTCCGCTCCCTCGCCCACCGCCAGCCGCAGCCCCTCGGGCGGGCCGCTGCTCACACCCTCGCAGTCGCTGGACGGGGCGGGCGGGCGGCGCTCGGGCTACATCACCATCGGCTACCGGGGCTCCTACACCATCGGGCGGGAGGCTCAGGCTGACGCCAAGTTCCGGCGGGTGGCTCGCATCACCGTCTGCGGCAAGACGGCCCTGGCCAAGGAGGTCTTCGGGGAGACCCTGAACGAGAGCCGCGACCCCGACCGCCCTCCCGAGCGCTACACTGCCCGCTACTACCTCAAGTTCAACTTCCTCGAGCAAGCCTTCGACCGACTCTCCGAGGCCGGCTTCCGCATGGCCGCCTGCTCCTCCACTGGCACCTGCGCCTTCGCCCCCGAGCAGGGTGGTCCTGCCGATGACAAGATCTGGACCAGCTACACCGAGTATGTTTTCTGCCGGGACTGAGCACTTGCCCAGCCCGTGGCGTGGGGACAAGGCAGCGGCCCCTGCACACCCTAGCAGCCCCAGCCTCTCATCCCGAAGGAAGGAGGATGTGGAGGGGGGACTGTGTCCCCCTGTGCTTTCCTCACCCCGGTGTCTGCCTCCACGCACAAGGCGGGCCAGCCCCAGCGCAGCCCCCACCCGTCTTGCAGCACCTCCTGACAGCCCTGGGGGCAGGAGGTCTCTGTGTTGTGCCTCGGCTGCCGTGTCCCTGCTTGGCTGCCACGTCCCTGGTCAGCCACCATATCCCGGCTCCCACCATCATCCTCCCTCCCACATCTCCCAGTAGCTGTGTTGGTAGCGAGGAAGGAGAGAGGTATTGGGAGTAAACAAATACCTGTCCCACGAAAGCGTGCATGTGTGTCCAGTCCCTGTCCCTTTCCACACACAGAGCTGATGTATAGCTCTCTCAGAGTGGGGTGTTATAAAAATCATCCAGTTAGGGGCTGAGAAACTTTATAGTTGCTTTTGAGCAATTGCTGTTGAAGATGGCATGACAAATGGCTGTCTTTTCCCATCCCGATACCTTTCAGAGGGGTTCTGCCTTGTTGGGCAGACCCCATATAGTCCATTTTTAACCCCCTCCCCCCACATCAAAGTGATACCTGTCTGTGAAGGACTGTCAGATAGAAGGGAAACCTGACTGTGAGGGGTTTGCATTGGCTCATGCTTTATCTGTAGAGATGAGTAATTTTTCAGGAGGCACGTGTATGGCCCTTCATGACCCCTTACTTCCATCTCCCCTCGTTGCTCCCCATGTCTCTGAACTCCACTCTCCAAGCTATTAAGCGGGACCAGGACCTGCACAGCAAGCATGTAAGGCTGATGTGAAAGGACAGGTTTGCTGGATAACCAACCACTTGAACTACAAAGTGTCCTCAGAGACATGTGTTTATTCCCTTGAGAGGTAAAACAATGACACTTTGAAAAATTAAAGTGCTTGTGAATTGTAACTTCCATGGGTGGTCTGAAGTCCTTATAATTCTCTTGAAGTTACTGTCTACAATATGGATAGAAATCTCAATGCATATTTCCTTAAATACCCTAAAATGATGGAAGTGAAGTGAAACCAGGCTTGCCTGAGTAAAGGTAGGGCCTGCATCCTGGGAAGCTGAAATCACATACCTTGAATTAATGCAGATGTACATTATAGGTGTAATCAAGAGCACCCTGCTTGTTACTTTTTGTTATGTTACTGCTGTAAAACTCTGAAGCCAACAGAATTGATGACAAAATCACTTTTTAAAGAACCATTTTCTTAGTTTTCATAGCAGTACTGCCTGGGCACTGATATTGCTAAGGAGTTATGTACCTCTTCCTAGAGAAACTTAGTGCTTCTTAGAAAGGACTGAGCCCTGTCCGTAGAAAAACAAGAATGATGCCAACTTTCTTCAGAGGAAATTACCCCTTCTGAGCTGTATTTTGTTACTGCTGTCTAACAGTCTTCTCCAGAGCAGGCAGTCAGAGTTTGCTTTGGAACAGATGATCTGGGCCGCAGCTTTTACAGTAGGGAAGATTGAGCAGCTCTTTCTAATAAATTCTTGAAGTCTGGAGTATGAAAGCACTTTCCTTTAAACACCTAAACTTGACTAAGGATGTTTATAGCCTGTTCAGACCATCACAGAAAAATATCCTAAATGTATCTGAAGTGTTGAAGATTTTAGCGATACATACTAAAGGCTTGAAGTTATGTCTTTAAAACTCTTGAATAATAATTCTAGTTTTAACTCTAAATTTAGAAATACTGCTAGCACTTGTATTCTAACCAAAGAATTTCACAGTAGGGTTTTTTAAAAGAAAACTGGATTCCTTTGAAAAGAGCTATAGCTGCATTTCTATCGAGTTTCAGTACTCAGTCTCTGTTCACCACTTGGTCTTTCATTAAGTGCATGCACAACTGCATAAAACTGAAAATAATTTGCATCACCATGGCTTTTTTTTTCTTTGTTTAATATTAGCGAGGTTGTTTATCAATGTGATTAAATTGGAGATGTGCATACGAAAGCGCTGGGTACTGTGTGTTTGTAGATAGTTGTATTATGGAGTATTTTTAAAAGGATAGAAATGTAAACCTGCCAAATTAGATGAGCAATAAGATACAGTGAGAGGCCAATACACCTAAAGATGGAATGAAGTCTGTTTGTCCTATGCCTTACTCTGAGATGACTTCTTTGTGCTCAACTTATACTACAAGTGAAAAGACATTGATCACAGCTACTAGGTCTTTACAGTGCCGTTCTCAAGAATAATGACCGTCTTTTTCTAGTTTCTGTTAAGTAACTCTGAGGTACATTTTTAAAGATTTTGTATAAAATCAGTTTTCGGTAAAATGTTCAAATTCGCTCTAGATAGCTTTCTTTTTTTAAGATTCTGGTAGCTTACTAAATCCATCGTAGAAGCTATGAATAGGAGCAGTTTTAAATTGACCTTGTGATTTAGTGTACATATATATATACAGTATACAAACATTTTACACGAATCATTTAGTTTTTTAATCATTTTAGTGCTACAGGATTTCATAATATATCTAGCTGAGCATTTTCACATTATGTTATGTACATAACATAGTAATGTTTTGCTGGTTTCTTATACCTGTTTCTATGGAAAAACTGAATATGAGTATCATCAGCTTGTAGAACTGAAATTGATGGCTTAATTGCTTGAATGTGAATTGTAACTAAACTTCGAGGTGGCTGAATGCATCTCTAGAACAAAGATTGCCTGTCTTTTGATTAATGATTGCCTATCCCTTTCCTGGCAAACGACCCAATAATTCTCATTTTTAAAGTAAAAATTGATTTAATATAAACAGATGATTTTTTTTTTTAGTCTTTGTGCTAAAAACTTTTAAGCGTTATTAGTGTTAAGAAATGGGGCCTTTCATTTACTGATAACTCATTATCAGTACCCTCAGTAGGCTTAAAATGATGTTGCCATAAACAAAATAGTCGTTTGATGGTTTGCCACAGAAGATGATATTTTTCTGAATCATTACTTAGTAATGGCAGTAAATGTTTTTTAAAAGGAAAAATGCCCAAGGCAAAGTCACTGAGTTTTGGTGATCTCTTCTATCAAGAGCTCGAAGAATGGATAAACACAATTGACTCTGCTAACTTGTTGACATGAAAACGTACAAAAATGTAAAGGCACAATACTGGAGTTCTGTATACATTTTGTACTGTTGTTCACAGTTCATGTACTTACAGATGAATGCAGTAGCATTTACAAGTGCTATTAAAAAGCCCACGAAGGTAGTCTTTCTTTTAATTAGAAGTTAAGGCATAGGTCTTTTCAGTGATGCATATCATGAATGGTGACTTTGCATATGTTTGATAGGATGTTTATATTTTTATACATGTAGATAATGAGCCACTTGTTCATTCTTATTTTCACATGTATAGCATTGAAAATAAAGATCCTCCTAGGAAAAAGTTGCATACCAAATTAAATTTTTGTTCTTGAAATATTAACTCAGTTGTGTGGTTTATGCTGTTTTCATTCTCTGTAAAGATGTTGTTAGCTTTGCTCTCCCACAGTATCGTATTCATAACTTCAACAAAGACTCCAAACTAATATGTAAAGCAGAAACACAGAACAAAGAAAATTATGTGTATAGGGATCTCTAATAACACCGATGGCAAGATGAACAGAAATGTATAATGCTCAGATTGCATAATTTCCTTTCAAGCATCGCAGAGAATTTTTGTAGTACTGGTCAATTAGTTCTCAGGAAACAGAGAGATCGAACAGCTTAATTTGAATAGCACTGAGTAATCATTGAAGTAAAATGCTGATGTTTTCTATGAAGTAAGTCAGAGAATAACATGAGATAGTGCGAATTTAATGAAAGAAACATTAATATCTAAGGTAATAAGTGATCTGAGAGAATTGCATCTAGAAATTCTCATTAGCTGCCCTGTGATCTCTAGCAAACTCTTATGAACCTGTGGTCAGCTCCACAGAAAATTAGTAGTGAATTGTTAGTATAATCCACGTGTGAAGTGCCTGTACATTTAATAGTTTTTTCTTGGGTAGCATGGTTATAATGCAAAGGAATCAGCTGAAGGAAGTGTAATCAACTGTTTCATTTGACAGCTTGATAGTATTTGAGAGCCTTATTACTATGCAGTACTATGAGAAAGGAGGTCATTCCATGAGCAACAAAACTTCGAGTCTGCCTTTCTGTAGGCTTAGGTCTCATTTTCTTTGTCCTACTGCTTCAATTACTCTGTTCATCCCCACCCATTTTATTTTACTTCTACTTGAAAAAGATGGCACATTCCTTGACAGAGCCAATTTCTGTTAGGAGGTTAAGGCTGAATTTTAGCTTCCACCCGCAGTGAATGACAGATTTTCTTCTTTCTTTCCTTTAGCCAACCAGCAGTATTTATAGAATTTATAAGAATATAATAGCTGTGAGGTATTTCAGTTCTTTTGGTTGTGTTTGAAATTAGCCATCAACTCAGAAGTTGTCAAGGAGGCAGATGTCTACTCAAACGGACAATGCAAGTGCATGAGCCTTATTTCTGCAGGAAGCAAAGTTAACAGAATACTGTGATTAATGCCTGGCACTGTCCGTATTGTCCCAGTATACTAAATCCCTACTGAATGAGAAGGCGAGTGGTCACTTACTTCTGCAACACTGTACAGTTAGTCAAACAAATGGGTGCACTAGAATGTCTTAAAAATACTTACAGACTCCACATTTCTGCAGCATTTCTAAGTGTAGCTCGAGCAACTTTCAGCCTTGTTACACCAGCCCTTCTTGATTGCTTACCTTAAAATTGCTTATTAAAATAGGCAGGAAGATATTTTCCGAAGACTAGATTTGTCTTGGTTGGTTTTTTTTTTTAATTGTAGGAAATCTTCAGTATAGTTTTAAATGAAATATTAGCGCTAATGTGTTATTTATTTAGAAAGTTCTAGCATTTAGTTTTATGAAACTGAATGCTAATTTTGTTTTTCATTAAAATGAGCTGCATGTGTTTTTCCCCTGCTGCTAAACAAAACTCTTATGTATGACTGCTGAAGTAGTAATGCCACCATTGGAAGTTGTCTGTTGGAAATACACAGCACAACTGCTGTGACAGTCAAAACCATAGTGGGTCAAATTATCACATCTCTTCCCCATTCTAGTCTCCACTGTGTCCAAACTGGAATAAAATTAAACTCTGTTACAGATTTCTTGCTCTACAAGTTTTTTAGCACACACTGTGGAGCATTTGATACTTCTGTCAAAGTTGTTGGCACCAGTGAGTCAGGGATTTGAAGCAAGTCTATTTCCTTTTGAGGGAACAAGGGCTAGGAAAAATCGTTGTACAAAGAGGGTGCAGCCTTATGCAGTTTGGGGAAATTTCTTGGTATCACAAGAAATCAAAAATATTTTTCTGTATAATCCAAGTAATACACTCACACATTACTCCTATCTTGCAAACCCAACCTGTCCTGGAAAGCTATAGTCCCTGATGACGTTCGCTTGTTCTAGGTTTTGTTTAATACCATCTGGATGAAATAAATTTTTTTTTTTCTCCTTCCGAAAAGCTCAGTGTTTAGCTGCTGGGAATGACAATATTAGCAGTACACCTTACTTCAGGTTAACATTTTATCATCCTTTTGGTTTCAACATAATGAAAAAGATAGGGAAGTTCACATAGGAGCATATAAGAATCATATTGTAGAATCACTAGGATTAGAATGCCCAGCTCCATATAGCTTCTGACTTGGCTTTTGCAACATAACAATTTTCTCAACCTGGAATTTAAGGAAGTATTAATTCACTGGAGTTCAGCCAAAGAAGTTGGGAACAGAATATCTATATCGTGATAAAAAAAGCCATAGACCATGTGATCTATGTTTTTAATTTGTAATTTTGAGGTAAAGACAGAACCTTGGTTAACTGATTAAGAAACAGGCTGTTATTTTTTAAAAAAGAAAAAATAAAGTAAAAGCCCTTTCCTTCAGTCCTCTCCTGCATTCTTCAGGAGAGAATGCATTGGTGGTGTGATGGGAACAACCTTTCTTTTTGGTTTCAGAGATAACTGAAATAATCCACAATGTTGCCATCTCAGTTTTGTCTGTTTTTCTGGTCTTGGCTGAACTATAGGGTCACATCCACCCTTAATAAGTGGTCCTTTTGAAAAATATATATATTCATAACTACATAGACTTCCATAGACTTGGATGTAGTTTGGTTTTGACTCATTTTCCAAATAGCTTAATGACAATCTCTCTTCTCATATTACGGCAGAGCCTGTGATTATTAGAAGCCTGAAGTTAAAGTTTTTTCCCTTTAAAAGGGCAGAGACTGTGCCAAGAATGACTATTTCTTTTTTTAGTAAAGGATACAAATTATGCTTTTCCCCCCCAAATTTGTAGTCTTGTACAAGCACTCCTAATTTTCCCCACCGTGTAAAATTCACTTCCTCATCTTCCTATGGCTGACAGCTCAAGGCATGAATATTTCCGAAAGCTGCAAGCATCAGGAGGTCCTGCAGTGATTCACAAATGCTCCATGGCAATCCCTTCCTGCTGTGGTCCCTTGTGCAGTCAGAACCAAGCTGGGTGGGCAGCTGGGTTCCACGCCCCAGGACTACCCATTGGCCCTGACCCCTTCTTGCCTTGCTTCCTTCTTGGCCATGACCAAGGTAGCTCAGTAGTCCCTGAGCCAGCACGGTCCTGCTGCCGGCGCCTTGTCTGAATAAAGGGGCAGCATTTGTATTCTGGTAAGCTCTGTGCAGCCCAACAACCACAACTTGGCTCTTCTTCTCCACTAGACTTCTGACCCACTTATTTCCAGGGCTTGCTTTCACAGTCTGCACTTTATGTGCTGTCTCAAGGTATGGTTGGAAGATGGAAAAGATTTAGCTGTTTACAGTAGTCTGTCTAATAGCTTATCTGCTGTGGCACTAAAGGGACAATAAAGACAACTCAGTTAAAAAGAGTTTTATAGTTCTTTAAAAATTTCTGGTCTAAATAAGCCATGAAAAGTGGTGCATAAACTATAATAACACTGGGTAAAGGCACCTTTTGTGTTACAGGTGAGAACAATAACTTTATTAGTTTTGCTGGAGCACTAACATATTTATCCACTTGGACTTGTTTGTATTATGCTAGAGGTTGAAGAGCATTCAGCTGCAGGTAACTGGACCAAACAGTTCAATTTCTTTGGAAAATGTTAGTTGAAGGGTATATGTAGACAAATGCACTAGTCTTTCTAGAAGAAAAGTTTCAGCTTGACAGTCATCAGATTGGGTGTTTTCCAACACATCACCTCCTAGGGTTTGAGGACAGAAAGAAATGTCCAGATCATCTGGTCTTCAACATAACGTACATTGTAGGGCTTCCCCAAGCAAAGTGTTTAAATCAAACAGTGAAATTTCTTAGACAGTCATCTAACTTCATGGGTGATACTGCTTGTGCAAAAGAAGACATCACAGTGCCTGATTAATTGTTAGGCTGTGAATGTCACCAGCTTCGGCTTTTGCCCAGAAGGATCTGAAATGTCTTCTTCACCAACACCATGAGGCTGTAGAGTTCTGTAGGAGGATATGTACAGAGGCAGTTCCATTGATCTGGACCGAGGCATGAACTGTCCTGTCGTTTCCTTCAGTTCCCTGCCACTTGTCCCTGTAACCAGTTTCATTTTGGCACTGATTATGTGGCCATGGGATGGACCAGTTCAGGGACCTGGGATAGAAGAAAACCTTAAACAAGCAAACAGGAAAAGGCAAGTCCACTTTCAGCCGGATCCGCTCCCTGAATGGGCTCACAGCATAATAGAGTCATTAGTGCCAGGAGAAAGCCTGATAACTAAAGAGAGTGAGCTTCTGTGGTCTGTCAGTAAGACATGTTTTTCACTCCTTTAGTCATCTTCTGTCTCTTCTCTAAATCCTCAATTTATCAACATTTGAACTTCTGATTTCAGATACTTTACCATTCATTTGTCCAAGGTTTGCATTAACAGACCCAGGGATTTAAGCATCCCTGGAGTTTATGTTCAGTAAACCATGACTGTGAGCATATGTATTCTGTCCCCCAGATACTGTCCCAATTATCGCTCAAAATGCATGGCAGTGCCTAAGATGTTTCGTTATTAAACATTATGCCACAGTTTAACTTCTAAAAACTAAAGAACAAAGCAAAACCGAGTACAAGTGGATCTATTTTATATACATCAGTGTTGATGGGCATCACTACGACACGAATGTTCACTACCACTTCCACTAGTTATTGCATTGGATAGGTAGCTTTCCACTAGAGGAATGGATGGCTAAGGATTGATTGTCAGGTTGGCAGGGCCAAAGTTCCTAAATTACCCAATTTTTTTTTAAGCGTGGTACAAAGAGTCTATGTTTTTTTCCAGCCCTTTGGAGCTTCTCCAGGGATCTGAGATTTTTGAGAAGGCTGCATTAGTAATTACACAGGCTTGTAAACACACCAGATGTAAATTGGCCAGACCTGATTGAAAAAAAATACGTGTTGCTCATATTTTTTGGATTAGTTTTGGAAGAGAAATAGGTCATTATTCCCAACAGACCTGAAGAGCAAAATATTTATATTTCTCCTGAACTAACAAGCCTACAAATTCCATCTAGTAAAGAATCCATACAATTTTTCACATTGTTCCAAGTAAATTAAATAATTTCATTTGTAATCATGCTGACTGCTACTCTCTCTGTGTTCTTACCTTATTAAATTTATACAATTCAGTTAGTATAGGGCTTGGAATTTATAGCTTTTAATTTATACAGATTGTGATAGCCTTCTCTTTCCATTTTAGACTTTATATCTATGACTTTTTAATAGCAGCTGTCTGGATCCTGTCCCAGGATGACTGTAACTCCTGTTGATCACAACAAAAGCCGCTGTCACTACAAGATATTAATGAAAATTTAGAAAAACAGTGTTCTCTTTTTTACATTCAGGACCTTACATTTATTTGATGAACCTGTAACCTATGATTTAGAAATAGAATATTTTTAAACGTGTTTTGATATGCAGTTATTGGGAGTTTATACCATCATGTTACTTACATGTTAGTGTTTTGACTGTTTAATCTCTTCCTGTCTGTTGTGGTACATGTACAAAGAACCTCTAGATGGATACCAGAGGAGTATTTTCTCAGATCTTTCCTAGAACTGTTTTGACACGTTTAAAAGTTTCTTCTTCATTAAATACCATTATTTATGTTATTTCTAAACTCCATTTACAGAGTCACCTAACAACATTGCTGATACGCATTTTGGAGTGTTACGCATGTGGCACACTGGTCATTCCTTAGTTCCTACCTACACTTGCATGCACCAGTGTTGGTACTTGATTTTCTGAGGCCCTGCTTCCAGTATGTATGAACTGGTATGGAAGTCAGAGGCATAATGTGGACTCAGCCGTGGTAAAGGCATTTGGCCAGGTAAGAGTGTCATCAGTGACAACCTCTCAGTTCTTGGGGGCTGCACACTTTGCCTATCCACCCCACAAATTCATGGTGTATGAAGGCTGATACTGTCTGGATAAATAACAAACACGTTACATTAAAAGTTGTAGTAGCCTTTTTCTTACTTTGTGGTCATCAGGTTACTCCTCAAGAGAAGGCCCCATTGTAGCTTTAAACTCAATCTTGGCTATAATTCCTTAACTATAAGCCACACAGTCATCTACTCAATTTTTCCCTTGATATTCTCTTAAACAGCATAATGTTCCGCCTGCTTTTTCATTTTCAGAATTAAATTACAGGGAATTAGAGGAATAAATGTATCCTTAAATTAGCATCCTTAGACAATGTGAAATTACTTTTAATCTTAATTTTGATTGCAGCAAAGGGATATAAAAGAGCCACTGTCTGAAATCACCAAGTCATGACCTGTATAAGGAATACCAGAAGAGGTAGTTCGGAATAAGCTGGTTTCAATCAAGCAAGAAACTCTTCCTGTGGTCAGAGCATCTCTCTTCTGGAGTAGCAATTGCCTGATACTGAATGTTTTCCCCAAGATGAAGTATGTATCCCACAGACATTCCACAAACACAGGACAATAATTTCAGACTTAGAAAGTCATAAGAATCTCCATAAAGCCCATGAAGCATCTCAGAGTACTGTGTCACAAACCCATTTTTAAATATGTGGCATAGCACTGTGCTTGTGAGTTTAGTAAGGCATTGTATGCTATACATGTACTGTGCAAAGGCAATATGCTTTGCAGAATTCCGTTCTCTAAGCAAAGGTCATGAGAAGAAAAGCATTTTGAATGTTCTTCTGGTTTTTGTACCACATAAGTGGAAAAACCTACACACTAGTGGTGTTTTTTTATATAAAAGGAAGAGCTTATGGCTTGGGATAAAAGGGCAGATTAGTAAGGGTGACACTATTATGGGTGTTTGCTACAGGCCACCCGAGCGGGAGGAGGAAGTGGGTGAGGCCTTCTACAGACAGCTGGGAGCAGCCTAGAAGTGATGGGCACTGGTTCTTGTGGGTGACCCTGACATCTGCTGGAGAAGCTACACAGTCCAGGGAAGCACAGAGTCCAGAAGGTTCCTGGAAAGCACTGATGACAGCTTCCTGTCACAGGTGGTGGAGGATCCCACAAGGAATGGTGTGCTGCTGCTTGACCTCATACTAACAAACAGGGAAGGCCTTGATGGAAATGTAAAGGTTGGGAGCAGCCTGGGCTGTCATGACCATGAGCTTGTGGAGTTCAGTATGGGGTGAGAAGGAAGCAGGGCAGCAAGTAAGATTGCAACCCTGGACTTGAGGAGAGCTAACTTTAGCTTCTTCAGGGATCTTCTTGGAAGGACCCCATTGTAACAGGCCCTTCAGGGAAAGTCAATGTTTAATGATCACTTCCTTCAGACTCAAGAACGATGGATCCTGATGAGCAAGAAATTAGGGCAAAGAGGGCATCCTGCGTGAATGAACAAGGAATTCCTGTCATTACTGTAACATAAGCAGGAAACACACAGGACATGGAAGCAGGGTCAGGCCACTTGAAGTGAACTTACCTGTAAACTACGTGTGTTCTGACCTGTGTCTGTTGAAAATGTTACCAGGACAGGGAAGGTAAGTTGATATTAACCTAATAGTGTTCTAAGCCAGCCATTCCATGGTTAAGTGCTCTACATGTGAAGCATATAAAGATGTGCTGGTGACACAGAGATACTTGGTGAGAGCCAAGTGTCTTTGTTCAGCTGAAGTAGTGGGGGTTGAACTGGGTTTGTTGCTAAGTTAGAGCAATAGCAACTACTGCTCTAGGCAAATGGCTTTCTAGAATTAGAAGCCATTACTGTCTGAACTGACACATTTAGAAAATGTCTCTACATGAATAATTAGCTCACCCAGAAAAGCTGCAGCTACCTGATAGCACAATATTTTTCCCACTTTGGAGCATATTTTATTCACCTAAAACTTTCCAATGGTCCTCACTGGTAGTTCATTCCTTTTGACAAATACGTAGTAAATGAAGGTGTTCTCATATATTGGAACAATCTGCATGTTTTCATTTTTTACAGCTCTTGAAAAGATGTAATTGGGACTCTGAAGAGCTTTAGCTCTTTATACTACTTTTTGCAAAAGCAAACAGCTTTTTGCAAATTTCCAGTTTGGAGAACTGATGAGTGATTATTCAAGTGTTTATGTGGAAGGAAAAAAATCTTCCCTTAGAGACTATTTTGCTGCAGACTTTAGTCCTCTTGTCTCTGTTTCGTTTGCCTTTTCTCCAGCTCAAAATTGTCTACTGTAGCTATTGTTTCATATGGTAGAATATCTTTTTGTAGTAGCTGAAAAGCCTGTCTTTCATCAGTCAAATACTGCACTAAATTCTCATTTCCATAATACATGCAGTGTTCCTTCACTTACTGTAGAAAATTACTGACTTTTTTTGTATTGCTGCCCTATAGTTGCTGGACTACATATCATTCTGAATGTGTATGGCCCACCATTAGTTTTTGCAATTCACTTTAAAGTCTGCCAAATTGTATCATAACACAGGAATGGAAACAGCAGAGACTACTTACTTCACATGTATTGTCTGCAGATTGTTATGACCAACTGCAAGTAAATGAGATAAAGATAGGTACTTGATATTTCTAATTTAATCTTTGACATCTCAGTGAGTCATTTTAAGATTAAAATTGTTCTCATTATACTTTCAGCGTGAAAGACCAAAAGAATCTATATTTTTAATATAATTTATTCAGGAAAGCATTGACAAAAAATACTAGAGTACTTTTAATATTTGTTTCCATATCAAACATACTGAGATGAGGCTTAAAAGCCCACCTGAGAATTCACTTTTGCCTCAGTGCTGTTAGTAAGAGCTGTAATTTTCTGTATTTTGAAAATACTTAAAATGAAACACAACCTAATTCTCAGTTATAGAACAATGTAGTACAACAAAGACATTATAATCTATTTTTTTCATTATAAGATGCGGGTGCATAACCAGAAGGAACACTAACACAATTATTTCTTTGTAAACCTTTACTGTATATAAACATTTACTGGAGCAGTGAAAATCAGACTTTATTCTGACTTTATTACAGCAGAACCGTTCTGTTGTATAGGTAGACAAAGAGCTTGACTTTCTGGGGTATTTTCTCTCTGAGAGTCCTGTTTTCTCTCCTTTAATTGTCAGTAACATCACTACCCTCCGATTTTAGTGGGGGATTAGGGTTAGCCTAATTGCCTCCGCCTTGACTCTTGACAGCATTAGTGAAGCCAACATCTCCAGCATAGTCCCTGGGGCCTTACTGCTGCGGAATGTAATGCATTCCAGAGCCCTGTACCCCAGAGCAGTGTTTACCAACCATACTGCAGGGCTTAGCAAAGTGAGGTATGATCCCAGCAGAGCCTGAATGTAGACCAGGGCAGAAGTAGGCAAGGCTGACAATGACTTAATTAGGATTTTTGGGACTAAGAGGGACCACAGAGTTTACACGAACATGCCTAGCCCTAGCTTAAGGACATCCAGGATTGTTGCTTGGATTTGTTTTACTGAAAAGCAACCGGTGACATCTTTGAATTTTTCATCTGTCCACATCTTTTTCAGTTCTTTGGATTCTTAGAGCTGAAACCCAACAGCTGAGGAGTAGTTTCCAAATGTGTTGTGACAGGGAAGGGCATGCCTTTTACCTTCTGAAATTTTAAGTACTCAACTGTTCAACTGTATGTGTAGTTCAGGGGAAAAGCAAATGAGGAGCAATGTGAGTTGGACAAGGGGCATCTAGAAATAAGTGTGCCAGGTCAGGTAAAAGATTAATCTAGCCCAGCACTGTCTTTCTGTAAGTGAGCAATAAGGAAATTTAGGCAAGAAAGGAAGAAGTAAGTGAACAATGCAGAGGCCCACAAATATAAAGCAAACACGTAATGCTGTTTCCTATTCACATTCTCAGATTCTAAACCAGTAGCTTTGTCTTTTTATCTAATAATGCTTGATAGATTTCTAGTCCTTGACTTTATATAGTTACTTTCAAATCCTGTGAACTTAAGTTATCTTTAGCATCTAGCAGCAGAGAATTCTAAGGCTTAGATGTATCATGCTAAAGGGCTTCATTCCCCTTTTTGTTTTCAACCTGCCACATAATTTTATTTGACAGCCTCTAGTCCTATATAGGAAAAGAATAACCATTCCTCATTCACCTTCTCCCTGACACGGCTGTTTTTTAGCCCTCTGTCATTTTGTCCCCCTAAGTCATCACTTTTGCAGGGTAAAGAACCCTTGTCTAGTTGGTCATTCCTTGTCATTCCCTGTCTCTGATCAGTCTTATGCTATTTTCATCTTCAGTATGGTTTCTCATGTTCTCTTTGTTGCTTTGTAGAGCTCACAAATGTAGCTACACTGATTCCTTCATATACACTCCTGCAATTTATGGTCTGGAAGAGGGGAGAGGGGAGCTGAACTGAATCAGACCAAAAGCCTATCTACCATCCTGTCTCAGAATATTCATATAGCATTTATGTAGGGAAGTATATAAGACTAGACAGTTCTTCAAAAGGAATTGCACTTTAAACCTCAGGTTCATGCACTGCAAGTTGTTTTTGGTACCCTTTTCAAATGGTGCAATATTTAGACTTGTCCAAACGACAGTTTTCGACCCTTTCACTTCCCCAGCTTTGACCCTTACAGTCCAGTAATAACCTAAAAAGATGGCTCAGTCTACTGATTACAAGTTCTGTTGTGAATGTCAAAAACAGGAAGAGATTTCCCTGTTAAGAGAGATTGCATTATATTACAAAAAGTTCTGAAAAATAGACAGGCCCAGAATATTTAGTTACAACTATTCATTTCAAGGATAAAATTTTTATATTCACTCCAAAATGTAATTTCCTGGAGAAAAAAACCACTTAGAAATCTGAAGCTAACCTGCTCCAAATTTGTTCTGCAGTAACAAATAAATACAGAATGCTGCAAAATGCAGTTAAAATAACAGATCGTGAACTGTTGACTGCATTAGATACTTGCTGAAGTCTGGTTTCAGGCAATAAAATGGTCTGGGCAAACTGACAAGTGCCCACCCTATATAGCACTTCTAATAAACTCAAAAACCTTCACTGATTAACATTTTAGTCACCTAAGAAACTGATCATATATACATTTAATGACTGTATAAAGGAATGAATCACTTAAAATGCAATTAAAAACTGCTGCTTCAGCATGGCTCTTTTAAGTCAGTTGGAAATAATTAACTTCAGGATGATTTATTGAAGAGATTAATCTTTCACTTAGAGTTGGAGTAATCTACATGACCTCTTCTGAAAAATATTACTCACTACAACTTTAATGGTTATAGGATGAGCCAAGATAGTGTTACTTGCTTTTTCTATCACTCAATAGACGTTTGCCTCAGTGCCTCTTCGTGAATGTAATTTATTTTCCCTGGCACATACCTAATTAGATAGTATCATATTTTGAATATTATCTTTCTTGATGCAAGAGTTTAATAAAGGACAAGCTCTGAAGAATCTCACATTTCAGGTCTTTCCAATTTTTGCAGCACACATCAGCATAATACCGATCATAAATTGTTTGTTGGTTGTTAAATTTCCTGTTGAAATCATAAAGGCACAGGAAGTTAAGTGCAAACATAAGGCCCTGTTGATTTCCAGTTACAAAGATAATGTTTTCAATCCGTAGATACTGTAGGCATAGTAGTCTCAGTTCTCTGGGAAACAAGTATTTCTTGATTTAATTGGATGTATATACAGTAATAAATTCAAATCCACATAACACAAAGTGTACTCTTTGTATCAGTTTTTGACTTCACAATTTTTGGTAACAAATAGGCCTAACTTCACTGTAGAAAACAGTTGCTTTGTACATCTACCTTGAAAAAAATTAGTATTTCTGTGTGCATGTTTCTGCTCTCAGTGAGTTCTTCCCAGTGCAGTTAACTCTCACTTTGTCTTAGAAAAGCCGACTGCCTTGATCACATCCATGATCTCTGACATTTTTTGAATTTCACTTAGTCTGAGAATAATCCTTAGATTGTTGCAAGTGTGTTTGTCTCTAGTTCTTCCTGGAAGCAGTTTTAGCCTTAAAAATGATAAGCTAAAGTCAACATGGCTTGGAAGGAACCAAGCATTACATTTCCTACATAATTCTTTTGAGGAATCAAGTTGTTTTATATTGTTTGATTTCATGTTCCCAGTATCAGCCTCCTTACATTTCATTCCCAGTGTACAGGAAGGACAGCAAACTGTGTCAGACAATCTAGGTGCAGGAAAATACCATCAGTTATGCATGGCAGTCCTTTTCTCAGAAAATTCTTGAACTTGAGGAACCCTGTGCTTTCCTTCCATGTCATGCATATGTCTCACATAACACATCAGATAAATATCTTCACTAGAGCTGATATCTTTGCTTTAGATAACACGAGGGAATTTCTGGAATGCCAGCTAGCAAGATGCATTCCTGAATGGTCCCTTGCTGTTGCACTTATTAATATTCAGTATCTTCTGTCAGAGATGCAAGAAAGTACTTTGAGCCTTTTTGTTATTAGGAGCAGGCATGACAAGTGATAGCAAAATTATTGCATGAATTAACCAGAATAGCTTTCTGCTGGAGTGAAGCTAAGCTTTCTACACACTGTGAGGCATGTGTTTTTAAGCTTATTTTGCTTGCTGTATTACATTAGCACTGCTACAGTTTTATCTGTGCTGCCCCACCACTTCCTTTTGCTTGCAATGCATTTCGTCACCTGCCAGACTGTATCTGATCTCTTGCTAGCCCCAAAATCTGGGCAATTGGCATATACAGAGCTTGATGGCAGAGCAGCAGCTGGGCAAGTTACAGTACATGCTCTAACTTGGGTATACCAGTCTGTGTGTAAACAACTTCCAGTTTAATAATCCTTCTGTTTATTAAAACTTGTTTTCCCTGTCAGCCAGTAAGGCCTGGCTGACGCAGGAAGGAGAAATTTTGCGGTAATGAGATTTCAAAAGACAAGTTAAATTTGTTCCTGTAGAAAGGAAGGACACAAAAAGTAGGAAGTGCTGAGTACAAATACAATTATGAGAAGTTTACAGGCTCTAACAAGATGTTCTGACACAAGAAGGGCCACGTTTGCACAACCCCCAGCTCTGGGCTCTCACAGCCAACCAGTATGTGACAAGGATGCCTCCATGTTTGCCCATCTTTTTCTGCAAGAATCTGTTTGTCTCAGATGGTCTTAAAAGCCTGGAAGGGAAGCTTCCACCCTCAGTTTAGTTACTCTGAGAGATCATTATGGTTTATGCTCTTGGCAAGGCCAGCCATCTCCATTTCTAGAACTGTAAGATCCATCAACAAGGACTTTATTCTCAGTACTACCAATGGCTTTTTTGTTAACTGTGTGGCCTTTGAAGTTTCCCCTCATTTCCCCTTCTACCTCCAGAAATTGATTTTGAGCTGGGGAAGTCAGTTTTCCTGCGTTTCCTCTGTTGCCAGTACAGTGAAACATCTCTTGTCACAGGTATTCCCTTGTCTCCTGAATGTATAGTCTGTAATGAGGACACAGAGAGAAGAGATTTAAATCACATACTCTCTGTGTATTATGGGATAGATACTGAGAATGCTTTTTTTTGGTCTACTTGTAAAACAAACAACATAATAGTAATACCTAAAAAATTGCTTTAAGTACTCTCTTACTGTTGGAGATGTGTAAGGTTCAATGACAGGAGATCCACAAGATTACAAGATTCCAAAACCAGAAGAAATATTGGTTATTAGGTGGTCTAGCTTACCTCATATCAGATAATTTCTGCATCAAATAACTAATTTTGAGGTGTAAAATAAATGCTTTAAACTCATATAGAACATTTAAATAAATGTACATTCTTAAATATTTAATTTGTTAAATAAATAGCTTATGGATAACATGGCAAAAAATATATACTCTCCTTTCAGGTCAATATTAGGCCAGACATTCATGTTGCATTCTGCATTATTGTTTTTTTCTTGGTAAGTACTTTCAGGCAGAAGCTAGGTCTTTTAATTGTTTCATAGATGGTTCAAGAGGCTCAATAACTTCTATTTGTGGACTGGGAAACATTTATTTATTCTCTTAAATGTCACTAACTTACACACATCCTTCCTGTATCACAGGTATCATACTTCACTTATGACCTCTCCACTGTCAGCCTTAAAAGTGGTACCATTGCTATCGTCCATCTTAACATTCCAGGATTGATATGGATACACTCAAAAAATAATTTTATCTTTTCCAGTACTGCATTTTGACTGATCCAGGGTCTTGTGAGTAATCTGTGTCAGGAACAGGAAACCAACTCCATTTCCTTAATGGCAGTTAGCGATTTACTACAGAATCACTGGAAAATAAATTACAGTGTAATCTGAAGTCTGGAGAAGCTTTCTAGTGACTCTCAGGGGCTTTAAAGCTGGGAGTTACTTCATTTTTGGCATTACATCTGTATAGTTGAGTTCAGGCCACACATTGCTTTTCCACTACAGAAACTGCCTCAGGGCACAGCAGTTGTTTATCAGCTCTTTCTTTGCTTGTGTACTCTAGCCCCTCTAACTTTTTAGTTGTCTGCCTTTTTTGTACTATAACACTAACACAAAGCTTTGGGAACTTATTAGGAAAAGTTTGGTGTGCTCTCTTATGTGCAGATGGGAGAAGAAATGAGAAGTTTTGCAAAACCTCAGATAAAGAATATGTCAGTACCATTATCTTTGATAGGGACCTAATTTATCAGTCTTTAACATTGGAAAGGTATTTATTTTACCTTGATTTTTGCTTTCCTAGAGATGCCTCCAGTGGCAAGAAAGTTTAGAAATAAAGCAATGGAACATTATTTAGTTGCACAATGGTGCTAGCTTGTTGTTTTCATTTTCTCTTAAAAACTTTCCCCAAATTATGCTTTCCCAAAGAAAGGGTAGCTACATTTATGTAGCTCCAGCACTTCAGTCTTCATCCTAAGTGCCTGGTGATCCCCCCAATCTCTCTCTCCGCAAATAAATAAAAAAATAAGTTTATTTATTTTTATAATAAAGAAATGTCTTTCCTAGATGTAGGAGAAAGGTTAGGTGCTTTTGAAGACCTTCAGAGGGAGATCCACTTCATCTAAAATGAGTTTTAAAATTTCTTTAGGTCAATAACTAAGTGCTTACTTTTGGTGAATTGTCGCTTAGTTTCAGATATCTTCAAAAGTACCTTCTTCCCTCTGTTGCTGTCTCATTTACTTGAGGAAGACCGATCTGATAGGTAAATGCTTAACCATTAGACACAACCAAATCCCCAAATCCCAAATAAAACAAAGGCAGAATTCTTTGCATATGGGATAGCGCCTTTATTTTTGTATCTCTATCATACACTTTAGACTCTCTGCTCTAGAATCTCTTTGGCATGTCAAATGCCTCTTGTAACTGTTTCTATTTATGCAAAATTTTATTTTTCTCAGGCTGTAAGACCAGATCAGACACCAAGGAGTCAAGTAATGCTGGAAGCTATAAGATAAAACGTTTCCCATATATTGGAAATGGAACTCTGAGATGAGAATACAAGAGTCAGAAAGAATGAAAGAAAATGTTTGATGGTATAATTTTTAATAATAGCCACACAACAATATTTTCTAGTGGTACATTACCTGAGGGTGAGCATCCCTGGACAGTGTAAAATTATTCCTTTATTCTGTACTGTGTGTACTACCTGTGTACGGAATGCTTTTGTTATCTGTGATATTAGAAAATTGTTTGGGAAACACTAAGGTTTTTAGTGAACATTTTATGTCTTTCTAAAAAGAAAATGTACTAACTCTTGCTTAGACATGAGCTCTCTCCCCCTGCTAAGCTTTGGATCTGTTGACCCACCTCAAGCCAAATTAGAAGCCAAGCAGAAGTTCCGAAGACAGTTATGTTACCACCCTTGTAATGAACACTGATGTTTGGGAAGAAAAGAGGCCGAGGCTAATGGCCCAACCAGGAGAAAGTGAAGGATCTGGCTGGTGCCTCAACACGTGCATTTGCCTAGGACATCAATAGCAATTGCTGCATCTTGTTTTATTTGGGTCCACTAGGGATGTGGAGAAGAGTTGGGGCCATTATGACAGGGGAGAACCTGGGAGCAAAACTCTCTTTCTAATAGACCTGGGCTTTGTTTAATTCCCTGCTTATAGAACAACTATGCTTTTTAATCTCTTTACTTGTGAAAGATGTGTGATTCTGAGTATAGGAAGAGAAGGATCAATTTGCTCTTTATTTTTTGATAGGAAAGTATTTTTGACATAATACCTATGCAAAGGAAAGCTACCATTATAGCCTGCCTGCTCACTCCTATGCTTCCTTTCCTGTGTTTAACTCTTATATCTATCAGCTATTACTATGCACACTTCTTGCTGTACAGCTTCTTATGGCTTTTGCAGACAGTTCTGCTTGCTATTTGTCTTGGTAGAGAGCAACATATTGCTCTTCTTCTTTCCACTCTTGGCCTTAAAAGACTTTATTTTATTGTGTTTAAGCCATTATTAAAAAAAAAGAAAGGTTAATGAGACGCTTAGGACTGGCAATGAGGACGAGCACTTTTCTTGGAAAAGTACAGCAGCTGAAGGAATCTAATCTCAGGAACTAGAGTGTGATTTGGTGAGCTTTACAAGGAGCTGAATATGTTACAGGTGTTTCAAATCATGAACTGTGTGATAAAACCACTTTTCAGCGCTTTCAGAACCTTTTAGTAATAGGTCAAAATAAAGGAGTGCTCTGTGCTCACGATTAAAATTGGTTCTGAGAGAGAGAGACTAAAATGTCTAACCAGCACCTATTGTCTCTGACAAAGGGAAAAGTGGAGGCCTCATAAACTGTGATGAAGGCTTTCTTACCTATTTGACGTAGGAACAACAATTTCACAACCATTACTTCCCCTGGCAATGGGACTGGGAGTACTCTCTGAGGACAGGAAGGCCACCCTCAGCTCAGTAACGTACAACTGGCTATGTAAGTCCCACTGCACTCTTCTCTCGTGCATGCACTCAAGAGTCTCTGTAAAGCTTTTCATCCCTCTGATGGAAGACATATTTAGTAACTAAGGTAAGTCTAAGTTAACATGAGTTCTTATAAATCTCTGGTGGTGCTTGCAAGGAGAGGCTTCTCTATGTTCAGTACAAAAGGAGTCATTTTAGTCTGAAGCAGTCTATTATTTTAGCACTAAGCTAATCCTTACATCACTAAGCCAAATGCATAAACCTGCTATTACTGTTAAGCTGGTTTAAGTAGTTTCTGGAAAACACTGGCTCATCTCTTGCATCCTCCAGGTTGTTCTGTTTTCTGTAAGGAGTGTTTACCTTAAAGAGTAAGCTGTTGAGGTCCCCATGTTTTATGGTTCAGGTGGTTATATTCTCTTAAGTTTAATGCTGCTAAAGGTACCTAGGATTTAAAATGTTCTTCTACTGATTCCAGAGCTTTACAGACACAGAATTCAAGATACTGGTTGCATCAAGTTACATTTTAAAATATTAAAAAAAAAATACTCAGCATGCTAAAACACTTCTTATTAGAACAAAATCTGAAATGCTAAGATATAATACCAAGCCCTATGTATGATCTGATAGAGTATAGGGCTTCTTTGGGGCTCTGCTGAACAACCAATTTGTGTTACATAGATACTAAGAAGAGGAAACTGCTTCATCATTATGTTCTGCTTGAGAAGTAATTGAGGGGTAATTTCAAACTCTTGCTGACAGTATTTATGTCACTGCATACAAGACAAGAAGTCTGCTCAGGATCTAACTTCAGCTTGCAAACTTTACATTTTATCATTTGCATTATGCATGGTGAGTAATTATTTGACTTGAAATGACAGCTTCCACGTTAGCTTCTGCTATGGACATTTGGCCTGTATACTGGTACATGACAATTTTAATCCTATGAGCTCACTATTTTGTTCTCATGCTGTATTTTTATGAACTATAAACCCTCCACTTGTTTAAATAAAATAGAGGAGTTTACATTTAGTGTGTTAGAATCTTTCTTTTTTTCTTTCTTTTTCTTTTTCCTTTTCTTTTTCTTTTTTCTTTTTCTTTTCTCTTTTCCTTTTCTTTTCTTTTCTTCTCTTTTCTTTTTTCTTTTTCTTTTCTCTTTTCCTTTTCTTTTCTTTTCTTCTCTTTTCTTTTTTCTTTTTCTTTTCTCTTTTCCTTTTCTTTTCTTTTCTTCTCTTTTCTTTTTTCTTTTTCTTTTCTCTTTTCCTTTTCTTTTCTTTTCTTTCTGCTCATACCTCTCAAGCTAGTATAATTATCTAGATTTATATTTGGGATTTTGATATTAAGAAGTGTCTTTTTTTTTCCTTAGGTAAGGTCCAGCTGTGTTCAAAAAGGCTTGCTTTTACTGTAGCAGGTGTCTCCAGTATTCTCCCTTCCATGTGATTTAGTGAGATTATTGTGAGTTTAAACAGGACATACATGAGCGTCCAGCAGCCTGGCATACTCCCAAATCCACTGGTTTCCAGTGTTCACATCCTGTAGACAAACCCCAGATTGACTGTGGACAAGCACATGGCCGGCCTAGGTTTGCTTGCTGACATATTCACTCCCTAATGCCATTTGCCATACTGGTAGCACAGGAAATGCCCTCACTTGCAAGAGTTCATGGGTTGTGTCAATGACTGAAGCTATCCTGAAAATACTATCCTGAAGGTGGCCTTTGTATTCCTATCAAGCAAAAAATGTGCTATACATAAATTTGCCAAAAACTCAGTCTTTAAATGTAAGATATAGCTTTGGATTGCATCTTATTTCCAGAGTTTGTACCATAAACAAGAGAAAATAAAAAGAAGATGTGGCAAGTTGCAAGAACCTTTATATTCAGTAGAATGTAACTGGAGATAGTGAAGAATGTCTGCTGGGAAATAAATACAACAGATTGCTTGGAAAACATTTGGATTTTATCAGGCAAGATGTTTCTGATTCAAGAAGTAAAGAAAACAAGTAAAGGTGAGATTCTTTTATGTTCATTGACAATTGTGAGGAATGTATTAGAATTTGAGGCTGAAAGATCTATTTGAGAGTGACCATTAGAAAAAAGATTCATGATTTTTCTGGACAAGGAGGAATAGCAGCTGAGAAATAGAAAGTAGGCTTCAATAAATTCATGGAATGGTTAAGCAAGATCTCATGTGAAGAAAAATGCTGTTAAAGGATTAGCACCTTACAAATAATACACACAATGACAATATCCATCCACAGGTATATGCTACCCCACTGAGAAGAAAAGAGAAAATGCAGTAAGACATCAGCTTGATTAAAGCATGAACTGTGCACGAACCTTAAGCACAAGAAAGAATCAAGCTGGAAGAGGAAACTAGGTCAGGTTACTGAGGACGAGTGATAAATATAACCTGAAAATGTAGGAACAAAATTTTTAAAAGTCAAAGCTCAAAACAAGATGCATCTGCCAAGAGATATCAATCAATTTAGAAGTGCAATTGTAACACAGGGAAGATGAATGAAAGGGTGAATTGGTCAGCTGTTCAACAGAGAGGAAAAGCTATTGATGGATCATACTCAGAAGGTTAAATTTTGTAATAACTTTTTTCCTCGGTTCTTACAAGGATGATCAACTGCCAATTATAAAGTAAAAACATCAACTTTGAATAGGAAAGGAGCAATGAAAAGATTAGTTTATCAAGTCAGCAAGGGATTATGAGTTTCCTAATGAAGAATTTAAAGAATTTAGTGATGAAATATTTGATACTAATGTTCCACTGGAGGGCATGTAATGGGCTTGGAACTTGAAAAGTTCATGGAAGGAGAGCCAGTGTCTGTCTTTAAATAAGGAGAAAGGAAGACTGGGCTATGATTCAGCCACTAGCTAAATTTCTGCTCTAAGAAAATTCTTGAGCAACTGAATGAAACTGTTAGCATAGGAAGACAACAAGGCTATAGGTAGCAGCCAATACAAAATAATCAAATCAATGTAATTTTCTTCTACGGCAGGACAAGAGGATTTGAGAACATAACTGTGATTTATCTTGATTTTAATAGAGCTTTCTGTATAGTCCAACATATCAAATTGAAAAAATATTATCTGTAATAGGGGGTTTGACTGGATGGTCTTCAAAGGTCCCCTCCAGCCCAACCCATGCTGATTCTATAAAGCACAGATGTAGTGTGGCTACAGAAGGGTTGTGGAGGTTTCACAGGCCATGAAGTGACAATCAATGATTTTCAACAAAGACAAAAACATGTATGGTTCTGGTATGGTTCCCCAGAGATGATTCTTTGGTGTTTGTTCAGGTTTTTTCTAATGATCTGAAGAATATCCCCATCCAATTTTCAGGTGACATGGAGTTGGGTGCCATGACGATACCATAGAATTCACGCTGACCTTGAAAAATTGACTAAGCAACTTGAAAATCGTAAGATGAAATCGAATAGGGACAAGTGTACTGTATTATTATTAGGCAGGAGTAATCAACTAAACACATATAGGAAAAAAAAATCTAGTTAAATAGCAACACTTCAGAAAATGATTTGAGGGCTGCAGTGGATCACAAGGTGAGCATAAAACACAAATGGAAAAGGCAAAAGTAATTGTTATATATTCAGGGAATACGGTAATAAAATACTGCTTTCCCTCTGTTAATGTCAAAGTAGCAGAACAGTAGCCAAGTTTGGGACATTGACTTGATAAAGGCAACTGACAAGTTCAGAGAAAAGGATTAAGAGTGATCACAACAATACAAAATATGATCTGCACTGAAAGACTGAAAAATTTGTTTAATCAGAAGAAGGGTATGAAGACAGTAGTCAGATATGTGAAAGTGTTGCAAGGAAGATGGTAATTTGTCCCTTAGTTCCATGTTGAATAAGACAAAGAATAATGAAATTATAGGAGGGAAGACTTAATTAATAACTGCAAAAACTTTCTTAAGGTTACATGGCCTAATGACTACCTGTAGTCCCTTCTAGATCTGAGATTTTTAAAATTAGAAGTCAGTTCATATAGGTTTGATGCTTATGTTATGAGATCCCAGCTGTCAGTCTGTCTTTAGGGGTTATAATGTGAAAATACTTGAAACGAAAAGGGGAAATGATTAAGCCCCAAACATGTTACTGGAGAGTTAACAAAACATAAAGCAAGAAGACATGCACTATTTTGCCAAGAATAAATCCAGTATAAAAGAAGTATGAGTTCCTTTGGCACATATGTGTGTGACAATTAGTATGAAAATATATGATAACTTGTGATAGTTAATTATTTACCTTGTTTAAGAAAAGAATGTTTTTATGGTTATAGCAAGAAGGGCAACAAACCCGTGTTAAACACCTCTTTACTAATAAAAGCAAAAACAAAAACAACCCAAAAAACAACATTCCTGAAATGAAGTGTTCCCTATACTTGTAGTATAACATTATGTTCAATTGATATACTTTGCCTAAAGGTGTAAAATTAAGACTGCATAAACACATTAGATGATATTCTGTACAAAATATTGTAATCTACAGCAATTCAGACTTTTCTAAAGGCAAAGACTTTGTTCTGCGAAACTAATTTATAAATAATTTTCAGTTTAGATGATTTAGCAGTATTCAAATAAGAGAGCCTTCATGGAGTAGAAAAATACCTCCATGTTCACGAAACTTATTAAGAGATTTCTAGGGGTTCTGAATATGTCTACTATAATATCAGAAGTGCTCATGAGAGAAAAAAAGAAACAAAACCCTAATATAAGTGAAAATGCAGCTCTAGATAAGTACTTTCAGCTCTAGATAAGTGCTTTCATCACTACTTTTTGATATTACAGTGATTTGATTGGATTAAGGAAGGAAAAAAGCAAATAAATAGAGTTCATTTTTTATCTCAACTGTCATAATTTGTGTAGAACCTCTTAAAATGCTCTACTGGTAACATAAATTCTTTATATGGCCATGATTAGAAAGCTGAGGTTTATGCCAGTGCATTTGTCTAGATTTTGAATATAATGAGCTGTTCAGGTTGTACTTGGCTTGAGATAGAACTACAGGTGCTGTGAAGTTGATGCACCCTCAAGACTGAATTAATTATTATAGTATTTTGAAGTCAGTGTATGTTCCAAACCACTCAGTCGAGGAAGAGGTTTGACTGTTAGAGAAGGTAGATTAATTTTCCATTCACCTACTGTAGCCCAGTGGTGCCTGAAATGCAGGCAAGCAAATTGCACAAAATCAAATTAAAAGCAAAGATGCCATAGAATTTCAGCTCGTTAGAGGTGTTAGTGTTTCAGTAAAACCTAGCTTTTGATATAATTTTCTTTTGCATGCTTTAGAACAATCAGTGGAATTTTCATTATTTTGTATTAAAATAGTAATATTTTATTAGTTTGGCTTGTTTGTGGTGTATTTAAAACTTCGTATTGAATGATCAATGAATGAGTCAAGAGCAAGAGTAACGAATAATGCAGACTTTGAACCTTGTACTGATTTTGGTTGGGATGGAATTAATTTTCTTCAAAGTAGCTGGTGTGGGATTATGTTTTGGATTTGTGCTGGAAACAGTGTGGATATCACAGGGATATTTTAGTTACTGCTGAGCAGAACTTACACAGGGCTAACCAAGGCCCTCTGTGCCTCTCGCCCCACACCACCAATGAGGAGGGTCGGGGTGTACAAGAAGTTCTGAGGGGACACAGCTGGGACAGCTGACCCCAACTGATCAAAGGGACATTCCAGATCATATGGTGTCATGGTCAGCATATAAAGCTGGGGGAAGAAGGAGGAAGGTGGGGATGATGGGAATTACAGTGTTTGTCTTCCCAAGTAACCACTACATGTGAAGAAGCTCTGCTTTCCCGGAGATGACTGAACACCTGCCTGCTGGTGGAAAGTGGTGAATGAATTCCTTGTTTTTCTTTGCTTGTGCATGGCTTTTGCTTTACCTGTTAAACTGTCTTTATCTCAACACACTGTTGACTTTTCCTTATCCAGCTCTCCTCTCCATTCTGCTGGTGAGGGAATGGGCTAGTGGGGCTGAGTTACCAACTGAGGTTAAACCACCACAGATTTCTAGTCCTGTTTCTCTTCTCACATCTTCTTTAAAATATTCTATTCCAGTTGACTGCAACTGAGTTATTCTTTATGTGTACTGGAGTTAAAAAAGACAAAACAATGGTAGACACATACATGAATACAGAAAGAGAAAATAGGGAAAGAGAGATTTCACCTGTCTAGTGCAGGGCTACCTCCATCGTGACAGATGTAATTGCTCCAGACAGTGATTCTGAGTCTGTAGGACAAGCAGGATGCAGATAGGGTTATGCTGCACTTCAGTAACCCAACGACATCCATGCTGTAAAACACTCGAGCCCTGCAGCCCATTGGATGCCCTTGCAGATTTCATTATTATTTTGTGTGTGTTTTTTCTGGTTTAAAGCACTTGTGCTAGTCTTAGGAGAGTATTGCAGCCTGGGAGATTGCAGTGATTAAAAACCATAACATTTGTCTAGAAGAGGAAAAAGAGGGGTCTATCTCATCTTACCATCTCTGCTGGCACTCAGAGAAGATCATGATGGCTGATGTGATGCCTTTACCTAGGATTTCCCAAACCCATTCTGCTTCTCTAAAATGGGATATTCCCACAACTGTCTCCAATGTCATCTGAAACAGGCAGCTATGTCTGGAGGAGCATGCAGTGCTTCTGCAACCATATCTTTTTGTAGGGACATAAAAGGGAAAGCAAGAACAGTCCTAAAGCTCTATGGGACCATCTGTGTATTTTGGGATTTTCCATGAAGTGACAGGTCAAGGAAGTCAGCCTTTTCTTCAGACTTGAGGAGCCACTTGGAAAATAGCCCTCACAGAAGGAGTTTTGCTGCGTTTCAGGCCAAAAGCTGCAGTATGCTTTGCATTCAGTGGACTGAAAAGGCTCTTGTGCATGTTGTCTCTCACACAGTCCTTCTCTCTGGATCTGCCAGGACTGTCCAATTTCGCAGTGAATCATCCAGTTCCATTGATAAGGAAATCCTTAAGATTCTTTTGTGTGTTCCAGTTTAGGTGCCAATACTAGGCATGGAGACCAAGAGGATACTTGTCTGTAGAAGGGCTGTGCAATCATATTTTCTGACCACAGCTTCTCTATGGTTTGTGTGGGAATCTTGTAAGGATCTTGGCTTTACAAGTACAGAAAAGCAGCCCTGGGTACAGTTATGGGTACAGTTATGGAAACAGAGATTCTAAGCCCGCACTGAGTGACCAGGAACATCCATGGTGGTGTATCACATGGCTGGGGCACTCACCAGGATTCCCTAAAAATAGGAGCACTTATGGCAGGGCAGTTTGGGTAAGAGAGTCTTCAAGAAAGGCTTTTTACTTAGAAATTCACCACAGACAGGAAATGTCCTCCAAGTTACACTTGAGGCTTTTGGAAATATTTTATTTAAATACACATTATCCCTCATAGCTTTTCAATCTTCAGGCTTCATTTATCTTGAAGTTTAGTTTCCTCCATATGTTTACCATCAACTAAAGCACTAGAGCTGATGAGCAGTTTGGAAATGTTTTGTCAAGCAGTATATGAGTTTTTTGCTTTGCAGCTAAATGTTTTTACATTTAACTTGCACTCATTCTGAGAAGAGATGAGTATTCACTGTTAGTACTGTTATTTCATACTTACATAATAGCTATTCATTTGTTCGAATTTTTCCATTAAGGATTTCCAAGCCCCATATCACAGTAGTCTGGGGCTGCAATTGCAGTTTGATGCGACCTTGGATTGCATGTAATTAATGCAGAATGGTGCATGATGCCACCGTCTTCTGTAGGATGAAAGCTCTGTCTTAGATGGTGCAGAGCACTTCCATTTGACCTAAACAAAATTGACTCAATTTAGCAAATCAATCTCACTAAAGAGCATCTTGGGACTTAAAAACATGCACACACTATGATAAAATGTTTGTTAAGTGCAAGGGTAAACAGGGATCTTATGACAGAAAGCTATTAGATAAATTTGCAAATTGATTTGTTTGTTTATCTAAGTTTATAAAAAGTTCTAATGCTGTTCTATAGTTGAATGATCTATCATTATACTTCATAATTATATTCATTTGACATTCATATTGCATTTTGGATTCTACTGTTTTAGAATTTTATAAATGAAATCTAGTAAAGCAAAACCAGGAAAAATTCAAATTTGATTGTATTAAGCATAGTTCAGGATAGGTTTAGCACTCAGTCAATTCTTTTGGCCTGTTGTAAAGTCAGCAGACAACATGTCTATCAATTTATATCAAAATACTTTAGAAAGGCATGGGAGTAAGAGAAGAATAGAAAAATTACCTGTGTATTTCAGGACTATCATGGTTTAGGACATACATAGCGGTTTTAGGGGTTATTTCTGGCATTTCATTTGTTGAGAATCAAATAAAGTTTGTGCTCCATTAGAAATTCTGTTTTATTAAACTCATGGCTATTTGAAAAATAGCAATTGAGAACACTTTCCAGAAGGCTTCATTCCCCCCTCTAACCTGGAGGAAGGTTCATTTAGTTTGGCCAACATTGCTGACACAACAACCATGTAAATTCTCACAGCCTTTCCCTTCTCTGTTGATATTATTAATAGATTTGTAAAATTTTCATCTTTGCTTTTATAATCATTCCTCGCTGTCCCTTTAGGTTTTTCTATGTTATATCCATAAATCACTCAAAATATTTTAAGTCCCCTTTGAACATTTGCATTTGATTCTTACTTACATTTAGTGCTTCTTCTCTTGACATCTCTTGTGACAAACTGTTCTGCCTATTCTGATATTAACCTGATGTGTTAAAAAATGTCTTCTGCTTTTATATTTTTTACCTAAATGTATTGGTTATAAAAAGTGATAGATTACTGTGGCTTGTTTATTTGCTAAAACTGGTGCAGGCAGAAGCAGTAGCCCCTTCACAGTGAGCTCTGTCCTGATCCAGAGTGCTCTGCTTCATAGTAGCAGGGAGGCTTCTCCTATCTGTTGCAAAGGTTGGTAAAACCTTTATATACTGAATATGTTGGTAAAACCAACATATACTGAATAGGAGCACAACTCATTTCATAGGGGCTGGAGGTCAGCAGCAACTCCATGTGTTCTGGATCCCAGTGGCTGACATGCCAGGTAAAATGTTCCATTGCCCATTTCTGAACACTTTCTTGCTTATCAGTACTGTGAATCACCAGTGATCACACAAAATTAGGCTTGACCTTCTCCTCTGTTTGTAAAACAGATTTTTCAGCCTCCATTCTGCACACTTTTGTCATTCACTGCAGCACCAACTGACATGTGCTCATGCTCAACAAAAAAAGCTTGGCTGCTGTTCTGCCCAGTTTCTTAGTGTCACAACCAAGCTTCCAAATGCATTCCACTGCATCATTTCCCCTTAGACGACAGTTCCCATCAGCTGCTTCTCTGTGGTGTCCCAACAGCCCTGTTGGGACATCCAAGAAACCAATTGTATACCATGGGTCCACTGAGGTTTCCATCCAAAAAAATATTTATGTCATGTCTACTGTGAAATACAAAAAAAGCACAATGCACCTTTGAAGTCAGAGTATTGGGGAAAACACAGGATTTAGGGAGAAGTATGAGCAGGGCCACAAAGTTTGACAGCTGTCCAAATTTACTTGAGTTTAACTGGAAGATCTCGGCAGAAGGTAACAGCTGACACACACTAACATAGAACAGTCAGTCACATAAATATTAATTAATTTAAACAATCAACAACACAGAATAATCAAACAGGGAGAGCAGGTTACCCTTAGAAAATGGTAAACTGAAGAAACTCAGAAGAATTTTCTCTACCTACATATTGCTACGTTGTACCCTCAGTTCCTTGGAGCCCTCATAGGAATCCATAGTTCTTAGTCTCAAAATGTGTTACCAAAGTGTGCTCATGCTAAAAGAAAAAAAAGCACATTAAAATCTTGTAATCCCATAAAGTTTGAAAATCTAAATGAGAAATTATATGCTTGTTATCAGTATTTTTTTCAGCTGCAGTGTTGGACTAAACACAATGCAGTGAAAGTTTTTGTTTCTTTCCTGGACTATTAAAAAGAGAAGCCCCTGTAAACCCAGAACATCTATCAAAATCCACCAAATAGGCATCCTTCTTTTTCAGTAGGGGCAGATGAGCTATTGCAAAGTAATTTCTTAATACTTTCCCCAAAACTGTACTTCTTTTGTAAGCAATACCACAGTTTTTAAAACCTTTGAAATGAGACACCTCATTATGTGCTTTGATGCTTGCAGTTATTTAATGATGTTTACCAAAGGAAGTTTGTAATAAGTACATTTTGCCTTTGAATGGTACTATGTAATCAATGTTAAAACACACAACTTTGCAGATATTAGGCTATATTCCTGACTAAAACTGACTAAATCCTTGTGCTTTATTGCCAAAACAGGGCTGGGATAACTTGATTTGCTCATTGAAAAAGCTTTTGAGAATCTCAAGTGTTTTGCATCCAGTAAGCACCAGATTACTCGTTATTCTGTGGAACATGATGTCAAGCATTTTTGTTGGGTTGATCAGGCATGAAAAATGGAAATCTTTCATATCAACAGGAATGGTCTCTTCAAGATATTCATGTCATAGTTCTTCTATTTTCAGGCATGAATTTAGACTCTTCTTTCCATGTGAGTCCCTTGAACAGGAAACAAGAAGTGCCTTCTAATTTTCTGGGTTGATGTGTTTTTAAGTTCACCATTTTTTTTTTGTTTGTTTAGCAATGAACACCAAGTTGGTGTTCCAGACAGTATTTTCTCTTCCCTATCATTAATGAAGATTTTTACAGGTAGTCTTCTCTGTATTTCTGATACAGCCTGACAAGTTCAGTAGATTAAATCATGAAGCTTTTCTTTGCAGTATTTAGCAAAACAGCATAGAAAGGAGATGGCAATCATTTTCATTTTTAGTACAGAAGCTCAACATTTTAAGGCAAGCTCTGTTACCTTTTGCATAATCCATGGAACAAAATGTAGAAGAACAAATCTAATTCCCACCACAATCTTAGCAGCTCCTAAATTCTTCAAGGATACTTGTCCTGGATTTGATTACATTCGGAAAAAATACAATCCAATTTTATATTGCTATTGTATATAATTGTTTGCTGTTTGATTAAACATTATTTCCCATCCCCAGATCCTCATGTGATTTGAAAACACAGCCCACATCACTGCTGTACATATGCAGGATATGTTGCTGCTGGCAGAGAAATGGCTATGAAGTTTTTTACAAAGTTTTTATTCATTATCATTCACCTCTGAAAATATATATTTGTGTTGTCCTAGGAATACATAGGTGTGGTCATTAGTGGGAGGGCAGAAAGAACAGTGAGGCATTATTTTTCATCTGAATATTTTTCAGTACAGGTTTAAGCAGAATTCTCAGGACACATTGCATTTGAGACAGCAAAAAAAAAAAAATTCTTGCAAACCTGCAAGAAGTCTACTCTATATTCAGATAGAATAAAGTCAGCATAATGAAAAAGCAGTGTTGGGTTCCTCCTGAGCCTCTGAAAAAGGCACAAGTACTGGCTTTTTATTCTCTGTTGCTTTGCTATTCAGACTAAAATATCAGTCATGTGCTTTTTTTATATGTCTGAATGAGCTCTCTTGGCATTTCAGGCTTGGTGCACAGTGGGCTGGTTACTCAAGTTTTAATTTTCCTATTCAGCTAAAAAATACAATTTTTCATGGTGCCTCTTCTCCTGGAATCCTCCTAACAGTCCTTGAAAGACTTTTTTTTACTTTAAGTATATCTTATACTTCAATATTTGTTATACAAATACTTCACAAACCACTGGGAACCACTTTCACTGGGCCAATAGGCACATGAACATTTCCTAGACTGTGGACAAGGATGATTTTGAAGAAACAATGTTAGGTATTTCTTCTTGAAGCAGGTCTAAGTGCCTCTGTTGGATATTATGTCATTCTCTGATACCCAAGACAACAGACTTTCAGCTCTGACCCCAAAGGAGACCCCAAGGGCCAGTCCCGGTTAGTAATTAGAAATCTAACAGGGCTACTTTGCACTTGCTGCAAGACAACAAATTCTGTTTTCAATGGCGTTAGGAAAGATGTTCTTGAAACATTTTTGCCTGCCTCCTACACATGAGAAGTGTTTCTGAAAAAATGCGTTAGTGGTTACACCTCAGTAGGTAGTAGCAGGTCATCTGATGATTTGTTGCTCAGAGAGAAATTTTCAGTTTTCTCTACCCGGACAAGTTGCCAAGACACTTTCACACAGATTCTTGTTTTCCAAATATTTTTCACCATATCTTTAGTCCTTCAAGCAGGTAGCTTTATTGATCCAAGACACAATTGTTAGAAAAAAGAAAACACGACATGGCTGCACATGCCATTTTTAGCTCTTGAAGAAATTGGTGTGCTTACTGACTGCCTGAGAAGTATCCTCACAGATTTCTGCCGTTTTGGAGCAGTGACGATCCTGCTGAGCACCCTGCAGAGCAAGGGCTCCCTGCGCACCTGGGGGCAGCTTCACAGCACCTGCACATCTTTCTTTCCCCTTCAAGAACTACATGTGCATCCTAAGAAATGGAGGCACGTGGCGATCGAAAACCTGCACAGAGCCAAGGCAGGTGTAGTTTGGTTTAGGATCTGGAAGCAGCAGGATAAAATTAAATGTGAGTTAAACAGCGCCTTGGCATTCACCCAAGATCTGGGGTAGATTCTGTAGCTTGTGCTAAGTTTTGTGTTGCCATGGCCACATGGGTGGTTAGAACACACCCGAGGGTTTCTGTCTGAGTGGCAGACTGTCTTTGACTGCATTTAGATGTATCTTGTGTGCTGTCACTAGGACCATGAAAACTTTTTTGCTGACTTGGTTTGTAGGAATAACCTCTCTCTACCTCAAAACTGCTCTGCTAAAATAGGTTGTGCATTATTGAATCTACTTTTAAATAAAATATAAAAATTAAAATGGAAATTAAGGAGCCAGAAATTTCAGTGCTAATATTAAAACTTTTCATTATTTTAGGGAAATACAGTACTCAAATAGTTGTTCACGCCACGCTTTCTAAATGGACAGCTGAGGCTAAACTTGCCTGCATCATATTTTCATACCAAAACCTGAGCTCTGAATAGTCATTGGGTTTAGTCTTGTACTCACAGAGGAAACTCCAAGATACTCCAAAAGTGATTTGATTCCTAGGTCTTTGATGAGAACGAAATCTAATGAAACAAATCATGTTTTCTTCACAGGCAAACTGGGTTCGCTCACATTTTTGTCCTCAGCCAATTTTCCCCTCCTGCTAAGGAATAAAAGATTTGGGTCAGTTTAATGTAAGACTATATACACAAAACACTGAAAAATAAATTAAGCAAACCTTAAGTTTTTTAGTGCAAAATAATTTACACTGAGACACTGGAATCTGGAAAACTCTCAGAAGGGAAGAGTGACTGGAACAAATTTATATACTTTTATGGAAGATGGATAAAACATTCTGCTTGGCAAGGAAGCCCAGACTTTTACAAAGCCCAGCAGCCTTCTTTGAATGCTAACAGTGTGTCTCTGTTTGTGGAAACACAGCATTCCTGTTTTGTCTCCTCTCTTTTGAGCTGAGTGCCTGCAACGTTTTCTTCTTGGATGTCTTTGTGTTATAAAGATCAGTGGAGCAATTTTAACTTGCCTTTGCAGGTAAGAGTGAGGTTTACTGATGGCTGGTGTGCTCCAGCCTCACTTCTTGCCCCGTTCCCAGTAAAAGGAGAGAGGCATCAGCCACGGATTTACCAGCATAAGAGAATCAGGAGTAAACCAAAGACTAGAGAAAGAATAAGCTCTGAGCCATACTTGTCATAGTTTGGTACGGTATCTGGTTTGCCACATAAAATAGAAGAAGGCGTTCTCCCTTCTGTTTTGATATAGTAATTTCTTTACAGTGACTTTCAAAATCAACTGTTTCCAAAGACAAAATTTACAACATTCTGAAGACACAAAAGTGAAGTTAAAATATGTAGACTTCTTACAATCACAGTGACTCCAACACTGAAAAGCTGTGCTGGTGCAGAAGAATGTGTGGTGATTTTTGCAGGCATGGGGCTGAATTCAGAGCAGTTGTTGCTGTAGTGGATGTGACTCCGTGGAGGCTGGTATGCCTTGGGCACTGGGAATGTTTGTAATATTCTGGGAGATCTGTCATAGTGTCAGGTCCACCTCATTTTCACTTTGTTTTACTTTCATTTCCATGGTCGTTTCCAGCCACATTGAAAGCACATGAGTGAGGTTAACCTCTGGGTACATAGGAATAGGAGCAGGAAATCAAACCACCACAAGTTTCCTAGTAAGTGAAAGGTAAAGCAATATGATATGTGGCAGGAAATTTTCTCAGCATGTACATGGATAGACAATAGTTATTCACTTTATCTGACCTTTATTTTCTCCTTCTTCAGTGCAGTCATACACAATTATTTATACACTTGGTATTAGAATTTCATGCTGTTATAACTGCACACACAGCATGTGTGTATTTAACTGTGGATATATCACATACAAAACACTGTTTAATTCTTGACCTGCCAAACTACCTTACATGCTTTCCTGTCTTTCAGAAAAATTCAACTTTTTTTTTTGTTCTGTGACGGTGGAGGAAAATAGGAAACTGAATATCAGCTGTTCAATCTTTTGTTTTTCCCTCTTCTGAACTGGTTTTATCTTTTATTCTTGATCGCTGTTGTTGGTCAGGAAAAAGCTTTTGAATGATTTTGCCAGTAACTCAGAAAATAACTTTTTTTCCTAGTCCTATTTTTTTTCCTAGTCCTATTTTTTTTCCTATTGCCAAATAAATTTCTACATAAACATAGATATGTAGGCATCAAAGCACCATGGAAAACACTTTAAGTCAAGCATTCACATTTTAGAAAGGAGATAACAAGCAGAAAGGGCTAATGTTGGCTCCTTTTTGTCATGCAGCTGGTGGCCTCCTAACTCTCATATCTTATGGGGACAGATTACGTTAGGTTCCGGAAACAGAGAGTGAGGGGCCAGGCAGAGAATAGAGAAAGTATTCAGCCTCTCCTTGCTGCTGCATGTAGACACGCTGTGTCCCTATGCTGGCGTGTAATTGCTGCTGGAAGTTATCACCGTTTTCAGTTTCAGCTGGAAACCTTTGGCATTGCCAGGGTGTCCCTTCTCTCCTGACCACAGTCTCATTCAAAGAGTTTAAATGCCATCAGGGGGTCAACCCCAGCTGGCAGCACGAGACCAGGGCACCCACTGCCCTCCTGCCGTGCCACAGGCTGTGGGAATGTTCAGTTCCTGAGTTAAACCTCCATCCTGGAATTGAAAAATCACAGTTTTTAGGCCCTCCTCTGAATTCCCAGGTGGATAGCAGCAGAGGTATATCACTGCAGATAGAGTAGAGCCGAGTCTTCAGTAAGGTAATGACATTGGAGTGATAACACCAACACTTGTACTTAAAATAGGAAATGTTTCACAGATGGCTAAAACATGGAGTGCTGGCCTTTGGACTAGAGTTTGAAGTTCGTGTTTCATTCCTCTTACCCAGGACTGAAATAGTAACTATTAGAGAGAAAGAGGAAGAGGTGAAACCCAACATTCAGGGATGAGCAGGACGTAGCTTGCAGCTCAGCTTGCAGGCAGCAGTTCCTTGAAACATGGCAAAAGATAGCTGAGAGAACTGAAGAAAGAACTCATTTTTGTTGGCAAACATTAGTCAGCTTGTGATTAAAATAAAAACTTCTTTTTGTATAAGATTTAAAAGCCACCCTCATCTGGGATGTTATGACAGGAGATGCCCAAGAATGCAAATTTTGGTAGCTAGTACAAAAAAAGCAAGGCCAACTATGACAAGAAGGAGTGTTTTAAAATACTCCTTCTGCAAGGATTAAGAAGTACCTTCTGAAGCCTTCTTTTTTTTTTAAAGTTTGAAAAGTTCCAGTGTCCGGTGATTTTCTTCTCCAAAATTTTGTGATTAAGTTAATGC
Source organism: Atrichornis clamosus (assembly GCA_013400975.1). Lineage (NCBI taxonomy): Eukaryota > Metazoa > Chordata > Aves > Passeriformes > Menuridae > Atrichornis > Atrichornis clamosus. Next base: position 105,711 of record WBMZ01007630.1, on the reverse strand, counting down.
ACATAATTACAAAGAAGTATTTTATTCTTGCTTTAAACACATGTCTCTGCAAACCTAGCTGTGATCTTATGGCAGCTTGAGCTTGCTGTGAAAACATATTCCATTTCTTTCATTGCCCTTGCATCATTTCCCATTTTTATGGTAGTATTGTTCTTTATAAGTAGTATCCTGTATTCTTCCTTTGCAGAGCACAGAGATTAGCAGAGGATGCCACAGATTCTTTAGACAGAAGCCACCTGTGAAATTTATGTATTTACTTTAATAGAAAATAGAGAACTTGAGTGATGCTTTTGCAGTTTTATGTACAGCATAAATCATTTATTTGTCCTCTGTTTGTGACAGCCTGCAGTTTAAGCAAATTATTTGCTGACACAAAACGTAACTGAAACTGTAGATTCAGAAGCTTTGCTGTGCTCTTTTATCTGCTTCCATTTCTTCACGGAGCATTTTGATCTCCCCTGAAGAAATGCTTTGAAAGTACAAGCCTTTTTTTTTTTTAATGAGCTGCATGCTGGGTAATAATATGAGGACCAAGTTCTAATTGAGCAAAAATGACTTCTCTTTAAAAACAAGAATTTTCAAAGTTCTTCCCACAGCGGCTAGATTTTTTTCAGCCTTGTGCACAGAGGGTTTTCCTGGTGCCTGCTTCACACTGTTCCTTCCCACAGCTTGGTCTCCTTCCCTCCTTGTATCACGCTGTTTTCTACGTGGGCAGTTTTTAGAAAGAGCTGCAAAAAACACCTTTTAATTTTGGCCTTTCCAGTAACCGAATTATTCATTGCAAAGCCAGTAGCAGAATGGCCTGACTACAGCTGTCCTGGCACAGTGGCACTCCAGCTTACCAGAGTATCCATTATTTCACTACATGGAATGTTATTTCGGCTCTTGCTGGAGCTAGTCTTGATGTGACAGAGAAACCTTAGCCTTCAGAGAGTGGGAAGCGACATCCCAGCATGACAGCCTTCTGCAAGTTCTTACCTCCTGGAGAGGAGAAGTCAATCAGGGCTGCTGCCAGAGCGAGAGATGCCTTCCTCCCCTTCTTTCCTCCTTTCTCAGTGCTGATCTTGCAGCTAGGCAGGAGGAGATCATGGTCATGCCATACAGGTAGGTCTCTGTTCTTTCACCTGCAACTTTTGGGCTTGGGAGAGCAGAGGCAGGTTCTTTGGAGTGTCATTGGCAATGCCCTGGCCAAATTTAACTTTTAGGTGTGAGATTACAGAATTAAAAAACAGCTTTTGCTCAGATCCAGAATGATTCCTTGCCCAGAAATAAGTGGAGGCATGACTCAGAAGTTGCCTACTTAGTGGGAATTTATATCCAATGACCAGTGTACTTGGCTATAGGGTCAGGATATCCCTGAACTGTAGAAGAATCTAGGTCCAGCTACCAAGGCCTGTTCAGTGTGACTTCACAAATCTCCATCCTCCTGCCTCTTTCTACCCTGGCTCCCAGTGTTGCATCACCTTTAATGCCAGAATTACATCAGAAAACTCTGGACAACTGCAAATGCCTCAAATAGCCTTTAGCAACTGACATGTGCGAGTGGTAGATAAAGCTCTGATGCATGGGGCAGTTATTGTGGTCATAGTCCTCATCTACTGAGATGACACTTCAGGGCATAAGTCTCTTTTCAGTACTTCCCCTTCTCCCTCCTTCCTCTTCTACCTGATACTATAGCCTAACAGTGCTTTCTGGCAAAATTAGAGAAGTGTCAACTACAGAAATGCGTTCAGGCAGCTTCTGGTGCTGGAGAGGACAAATGTCTGGCTTGTAGCAAAATAAGTGTGCTGCTCTGTCTGCTCCCTTTTGACTCCAACTCTTCATTTCCTCTGCCGTGCATTGTAGTCCAACTTCCTTCTGCATCCAGCAGCAGTGATACATTTCTATCTCTGTCTCAATATTGCAGCTTCCCGTACTATTCCTTGTAAATCAGCTTTTAGGCTCTAACTTCAAAGTTAGAGGCCTGCTTAGAGCAAGATATGGATCTGATGGCTCCCAGTTGTCCCTTGCAGCTTAAATTGTTCCCAGGCATATGATTGTGACTTCACTTTTACAAGTTTTAACGGCAGGCCACTTTCAGGGAGCTGTGCCAGACCATGAGGTTGTCTCAGTGCACATTGGGAGGATTGAACAGCTAGATCTATTTGAAAGGTGAGTTAAACTACTGAGTTTGTGCTGTAAACAGAGGTGCCAGACATGAATATATGTTCACCTGCATGCTAGAACTGGAATATCATTGCTGAAATCGGATGTGGATAACAGATTTGAAAATCTTGTTTAAAATGTGTGTTCCAAAAGAGAAGGACATAATCAAATACCAATCCCATGTTAAAGAGAAGCACATTTCAGGATGAATCTTGAAGACGCACAAGCACTTCACTAAAAGTTGCTCCGCTCACAGGCACAAGGTCTGCAGGTTTTTCAGTCAGAAAGGAAAAGACTTCCTGGGCGAAGGAGGTAGAGGAGGAATCTAGCCTCCCGGGGATGAGTTCAACAGACGTTTTTCTTTTTTCTTTGTTAATGTTTTTATGTGTTCTATAAACATCAGAACTATCATAGAAGAATTCATTTTGTCAGGGAGTTGAACATCTGGTCTCTCTAACACTGTTTATGGTGCAGATGTGTCAAGCCTGGATCCCATCATGATGACAAATAATTCTCACTGCTCCCTTTGACTGTCGCTTTCTATCTGTATCAGTTGTGTGTCTTGTCATCTACTTAGATTAATTCAGATTACAAATACTTTGTGACAGGTGCTGTCTTGTTCCATGTTTATGAGATACTTAGTGTGATTAGGTGAGCATTTGCTGGATCACTGCTTTTTAACCTGCACTTGTGCCATGGATATTTGCATCTGGGAATTGTAACCCTTCTGAAACTTGTCTTCAACCAGCTAGGAAGCAGCTGTCCTACTTTAAGTGACAGAGGAGGAAGCAAGAGAGCATTGTGAATTTTAAGGAAACAGAAACCTCTGTGGTCAGTGGAAAAAGAGTAATCTTCTGTATCTCTCTTGCTGAAAATACAGTGACTGTGACTCCTTTTGTAGTATTAACATATCATGAGCACAAGCTGTTCTTAAGGCTTGGCCATCTCATAGGAAAAACAAGGGATGAGAGGGAAGAAAAGGAAATATCAAGAGGACTCTGAGTATCTGGTCATGTGTGTGTGTACAAGCATGAAGTGGGAAGAGGGACAGAAATAGTAAGCAAGCAAAAATTAAGAGGGTATGAAAGGTGGGAGGGAAGTGAGCAGAGGAAAGTAAACCTAAATGGAAGAAGATTGCATCCCTGTAAAAGACAGAAATAATGAACCTGCTGGGGAAGCATGCAGGAGGGAAAAAAACCCCAAACCACCACAATGGAAAAGTAAAAAAGAAAATTAGGCATTCTTGGATTACTTCCATCAGTTTGGTCAGTAAACAAATTAAGCCATTACCAGCCATGTGTGTTGCCATCTGATTTTAGTGGTAAACATGTTACTGAACTACCAAAAAGAGTCTGTCTGGTTAAGTGTCTCTGTAAAGTCCTCAGGAGTTTAAGCTGAGAGAGAAACATGAATTTTGCTTTTCTGCTTACACAAGTATCTAAGGGGTTTGATTACTTTTAGATTTTCATAAAGTAGCTATGACTTCCTGTATTGTTATGACCAACTATTGAGGATATCTGAGAGAGCAGTCAAGGATAAACTGCACTAACTTTTTGATGAGAGAGCTGCTACTCTCTCTCTTCTACTTTCTGTCCCATTTCACTACAGAGAAGGTTTTTATAACTATGACTGTCATCCCACAACCCATCTTTTGATGATGGTATTCCAGACAAACACAGTATTCAACACTGACCTTAGAGTTGCTGGCATGGGACTGGGCAAACTGTGGCTTTTTAGAGGCTTTGTGCCTCTGTGGAAAGAACAGGCTGCTGAGGGCTTGCATGAAGAAGAAACCCCTTGTAAATGCTGAGGAGATTATGCTTAGGTATGCCCAAAAGAGTACCTCCTCACCCCTCCACAAGAGATATTCCAGGCGTGTCTCTGCCAGGAGTCCTTTGGAGGAGGTCCCAGCCTTGTCTCCCCATGGAGCCAGCCAGGGAGGTATGTGCCATACAAACGTATGGCTCCTCCAAAGCGTGTGCCATGCAAATGGATAACTCTCCTGGTCACACCAAGGACACTTGCCCAAGGACTGAAATTCACACAAGGGCAGCCATCCCTCCTCTGGATCAGAGCTGGAAAAGGTGGGTGGCTGCTCAGGGCTGCACTGGGAGCACCAGGAGAAGAAATGTTGGGCTTTGCTTGTTCTGTTTATCAACTGTATCTGCCATGACCTACTGTCAGGATAGAGCTGAGCGACCGATAAGTTGCATCTGTCTTTAACTAGGGCAGCTACACAGCAGGAAGTCGAGCCACCATCAGGAATATATACCAGCAGAGAAACCATCACCTGAGGCTGGACATGGAGTCATGAAGTGGATGTAGGCATTTCCAGCAGTATTTAACTACGTCTTATGGAGACTGTGGGGAGCTGGATATCCCTGAGACTCATTGGTATCCCTGGAACAGGTAGGATTATCAGTTTCACAGACAATTTTGTATTTGCGTTTTTATTATCCATTCTATTTCCAGTTTTAATGCTTTGATTATTTACTTTTTCATCTGTGTAATTTTAGTTAAATAATTTGACTTTTAGTTTTAACTCAGTGCCTTGGGACCAATCTATTCTTTCTTGTTGTCATTTCTGTCCATGGCATAAACTCTGGATGACATATGTAGTCTGTCTAAATATCAAAGGTTTTTCAAAAGGGGAGCAAACGAGGAAAATGTCAGGACAACCCATCACAGTCTAGCTGTGATTTACATGGAAAAACATTTTTAATCTCAAAGCTGATTGCCAAGATAACTTCTAAAGCTGAACTCAGACAGAAGTCCCCACTGCTGATCAAAAGTGGGCACTGTTCTTTGAACAAAGCCACTCACACCTAAAGAAGTGATTTTACCTTGGGGGCAGATGACTGCAGTGCAGCTCTCAAAACCTATATTTTTACCACAGTACTTCCATGGAATAGCAAAGTGACACATTTCCTGACTCCAGAGGAGTAAGGTATTACAAAATCTAATGTGGCTAATATAAATCTAACCCACATTTCATGTTGACCAAACAGGTGATCTCTGTTGTTTGCCACTCTCCTCTTGCATCCTGCTTGTAAAATGGACATAAAGATACTAGTTCCTGTGAGATAAGCTCTTATGTGAGAGCTAGGAGCTTTCTGTCCTCATTCAGGTTAGCTCACTGATTAAGCAGGTAGATGCAAAGCCCAAGCCAAATGTCTTATAAGAGAGTACTAGTGAAAATCAACAATATTCCTAGCCCTTGAAATACTGTGGGAGAAAAAAAAAGTTTATTTTCACTCAGATACAGTGAGAAATCACTTAACATTACTGATTAAGAATTAGTACTGTCAAGAGCAATAAATTGTCATTTTACTGTTAGTCACTGAATATATAGGCAGGAAAAAGGCAGGAGCAGTTTTCAAAGAATTTGGAAAGAGAAACACAAGCTACAGAGGGCTCCAAGAAAACATGTTGTACTCTATTTAGCTGGAGTGTTCCCTGTGCCTACTGAAAAGGGTTTTCTTATAGAAATAAGTAGGCCTGTTACTTTATAATCCAGCATGTGGTATATGAAACATATGGACAGGGGGCTAGTGAGACTCACAGCAAGGGAGAAAATCTAATTAAGAAGCAAACAAAGCTGAGTAAGGCATGTGTGTGCGACCAGGCAGAAGCATCCAGCGGAGCCCTGTGCAAGGATGCAAGCAGTGCTTGGCTTGAGAAACACAACTACTCGGGATATACTGTGCCACTGTGATGGTGCCAACAAGCAAACACAAGTTTTTTGTTCACAGCAAAACACTTCTGGAAGTCGTAGTAGCTCCTCTATGCATTGCTTCACATCACATATTTTACTGCAAGGCAAAACTGAGAGGAAAGAATATAGTCAATTAAGGCCCTGTTAGGAATTTTAACAGACTATAAAGATGCATTTCATGGTGCTGATGTGCAGATGATGATGGGGAAATCATGAGATTACTAGCAAGCCAGCAAACAAAATGACTTATCATACACTGATGAGTAGAACAGCAGTCCAGTCAAGAAAACTTTTAGAACAACCAAAGTTTTATATCAGAAGCTGATATTTGCATAACATCTCTGAACAGAATTCCACCTATCAAAGACCAAATTTGAGTTTACTATATGTCCTATGAAAAGATCTACTCTATGGCAATGCCACAGCAAGTCAGACTATAACATTGCAAATCAAAGGTTGAGAGGTGAGTATTGGACTAAGCATAGACATACTGAAGCTGGGAAAACTCAGATCCTCTTAATTAAGCATCTATTGGCTTCTGAAGAAATTCGGACAGTCCCAGGGAAACCAAAACTTCAAGGGAGTGTCTAACTCAAAATAGATGAAAGAACCAGGGATGCTGTAAGGGATCTGACAGATCTTAGGTTTTACTGGAATCTCTCAGATCCTGTTATGTTCTGCTCTTGAAATGTTACGTGATGGCAGCACTGAGACTCAGAAATGCCTTTTTCAATAGTAAGTGAAACCAAACAACCTTCTTAACAAAGCTGTGAGGCAGCTGGAACAAGACAATAATGCACCTGAAGGAGACCTGAGAGCAATAAGCTGACAAAACCAGCTTTGTCATTAGGGTCCTTAACGAAGGAGAAGAATAAGTTTGGATTAAAAAAAGATGCTTGTTGCTGACTTTTGATCATGAAACAGTACTGTCTTTCAATGTTAGCAGTTTGCAAGGGTGGAAACCCATCACAAACCACTGGAAAGCATCATGTAGAGGTCATTGACCAAATATTATCCAGGAAAGGTACTTCCTATGACAGATAAACTGAAGAGGGTATATTTTCCTGGTGTAGCTTAAGTGACTGGAGAAATAGAATAACATCATACTTGAATTTTTCACACTTATGGCAAGAGGTTCTAGGTTGAGGAACATCACTTTGAGTAAATGCTAGGAAAAGAAAACTGTTTATGCACACAAACTATCCAATTCATAAGGAGACAATATCATAAGGACATGTTGCTCCCACTGGTTGGAAGGTAATCTGTGCATTAATGACCAGGCAGTAAACACAGATAATTTATACCTAGGATATTAAAAAGCCTTTGGTGAATTAGGACATAAACATACAGTTGAGGAATGAACATCCAACGAACCTTATGAAATGTGTCAGGACTACAATAATCATGAACAGCAAAGAATATTTTTGGAAATCCCAGCCCACCTATCAGAAAGATCAGATTAGTTTGGTTTTGCAAAAGAAAATTGCGGTCCAAGATTATTTCTCTGTTCTCTGGAACATGAGCTATCCTAGAGTTACTAAAGCCAAGAAACAGAAGGCGTATGGAAACTGAAAGGCACATAAGGATGTGTAATTCTTACATGATGTTCCAATATGCTGTAGCAGAATTCAAACAAGAATCTTTGCTGTGTTTTTGTCAATGTCCAGAAATGTTGAAGAATAAAAGTATTACCTTTCTTAAGAACCCAAAAGGAAATATGTATTTACTTGGAATCCAGAAGAATAATTTCCCACACCTGTGAAATGAAAGTGCTTTCCCACAGAAATAATTGAGCCCATTTTTTGCATAAAACTTAATAACACTTTAAATGAAAACCATGACCGTAATCATATATGTCCCTTGAGTCTGAAATAAGGAAACCAACAAAGACCACTACATTTAAATTACTAGCATTGTTTTTATCAATGCATGATTTGTTCCCAAGGCTCCCACAAAGCTTTATAAAAGGAGTCAAAAGTAGAAAGGGCCACCAAGGAGCAGGGTTTACCTATGCACAGCACTGCTGCTCTGTATAGAGCAGAGATCAGCAGAAATGGGTCAGAAAATCAAGCCTTTGCTCCCTGCACTCTGTTTCAGCCAATAGTATGTACAAACAGCTCAGACAACACATAGTGAGCAGACACCCAGCTACAATAAACCAGATAAGACACAGAGACTTCTGAACACCATGTTAGCCATCCAATGTCCATATAAAACAATGGCAAAGGAGGGACCTGCCATATAGGTCAGATGAGTTGGTTATAGACTCAAGAGAGGAGTGAAGCTGTAAACAAAGATAACTTCAAAGTTGGGGAAGACCATAAAAAATTAAAGCCTTTTTCTTTTAATTAAAGAAGTCTCCTGAAATTGGGAAAAAAAGCAGCAAGCTTCTTTTCCCTTCCAGCAGCTAGAGGGGAGTGGAGTTTCAATTTTATATATTGCTAACTAATCTGGAGCTAATATAAACGACTAATCTCTTACTTATGCCCCAGGTCTAACAACTCCCTCATTCCTGCATCTGAAAGTGTCATTCAAAATGTTCAGGATATTGAAGTTTCAACTTTCCTGGGGAAATGGAGAAATAGCTGTGGTTTTTGAGGAATATTTCAAGATTATTTTCTACTTAAAAAGCTGTTACCACAGCTAAATTAAAAAAAAAAATTAAAACAGGATTTCCAAACAGGGTAAGATGTTCAAAATAACACATGATGATTGACTGCATGGTACATCATCAATGTTGCAGTTACACCAAAGAATGGAGAATCTCCACATGCATATAATTAGCCCACAGAAACAATCTTGGCTCTGCCCCATAGTCTATGGTGCAATAGCCATATGATTATGATTATGATGAAAGCTTCTCAGTCTGAAGTCCCAGGGCAATATAAATTACTTTTTCATTTTGTGATGTTTTATGTTCAATTCTTTTATGCTAACCTCTCTTACCTTTGCTGCAATGAGTAGAATTTTGAAAAGGTTTAAGATTACATGGCATTTGGTGCCAAGATTAGCATAGCTGAAAATTCATCTGCATATAACTATTCCCATCAGCGAGGCTATCAAAGAACTACTCTCTTTTCAAAGAGGTTTTCAATCCCATTGCTCTAAATGGGACTGAGGGCAAATGTCCCCTCTTGTGCTGTGATGGTCAGCACCTTGTTTTATTTCCACCATCATAATGATGTCAGCAAGTTAAACCCCAATTAAGCTGCCCCTGTAGGGGCACCTAATTGGCAGGATGAATTTGCCCATGGTCCTCTGCTACCAGTTAATCTAAATCTTCACTTTTTCATAGTGCATTGCTGCTGTTTACTAGGTGGATTTTGTCTACTCTGTTAGAAGACTGGAGTCCTTGGTAGGACAAGGTCCTGCTCTGTGAGGAACATAAATGCATATTTTCTTCTAGCTCTGGTAATGGGCCTCATGTTTTTGTAACAATTATTTGAGTACAGTTTTTCTTTTGAAGGTCCACGTATAACAGCAAGATTGACCACATATTTGTTACATCTCCTGTTTTGGATCATAAAAATCCTTACTGAGAGCTATGTGTAAAGCAGTAAAACTCTTTGTCATTTTTGTGCAAGACAAGTTTTAGCTGGCTTGCTTTTCCAAGTTTCTAAACTGTTCATTCTTGCTCCTTCCCACTCCCCATTTCTGAGGCTTGTTATGTTATGAATTTTCTTTCTCTTTGTCTCCCTTTCCAGGCAAGTGTTCTCTTTGCAGCTAAGTCCTTCCTTTCTGTTGCCATGCACTTTTTTTTCCATTAGGTTGCTAGGTATTATTAGTTTTCTTCTTATTTGACGACTCATGTGACTTCTGCTCACCATCCCCTCCCCAACATTACCCCACACCTTTTATTCATTACCACCTCTGCTCCCACATACAGAGCTGAATAAAATTTTTAAAATAAACACTGTAAGAGGCTTAAATGAAGATTGTTTGCTATGGCTAGTCTTCAAAAGCAAAAAATTATAGCAAAATTCAAACTTTAATGAATGAGTTTTCATATTTCCCCTGAAGAATGCCTTTTAATAAACCCCAAATTTAATACAAACAATTCTGGTGGAATGAGGAAGCCCTTGGCTGTAATTATCTAATCTATTGTCATGCTCAATAAACATAGCATAAATGATCACTGAAGTTAAGCTATACTTCACTATGTTTGTTTAAAAACACATCATAGACTCCCTCTGGGATCTAATTTATTAACCCCACTTCAGCAAACAGTGGCATGAAGAAGAAATCAATTCCTTTTCCTCCATCAGAAAGAGGAGCTAAACAACTGATGTTTGATATCAGGTGATTCAAGTAATACATTGTAGACGTTCTGTCCCAGATGACGTATGGGAATTACCTTCCTAAAAGCTCTGAAGTATGTAGGGGGTTTTTTGTCTTTGAAATTTCCTCCAACTTTTTCTTTCACTGATGGTGCAGCAACAATTATAGTGCTCCCCCACTGAAATTGCTTCTGTCATACAATTTAAGCACTGGCTTGAGTTCAAAACACACAGCATGGAACAAACATCATTGTCAGAGCTGACATACTCAAGAGATTCACCACAGTCACTCCTGCACCTAATCTAGTCTTCCTTTGCATAAAGTTGCTCAAGTTGCTCCTCTAGAGTCTGCTTACTTCTCTTTCCTATCCAAAGCTCCTGTTCTGCAAGTTTCTTCCTGAATTCTCCTCTTCTGTTAAAAGAGCCTGAAGACCAACCCCTGCTTGCCAGACTTTGGTTTTTCTCTATTCATGATGAAGACCCAGGCTAAAAGAAGCCGTGAGAGTGGTGTGTGCCCATTCCTCCTCTCCACCTCACCCTCCATGCAGAGCAGACCTTTCTCTTCACTGCTTCTACAGATGGAAAGAGCATCCCTTGACATAGCTGACCTTTATGATTGCTCCCTTCATTTGTGGCAGAATCTAAGAGGAAAAATGGTAGAGTAAAATAACAAACAGAAGTGATAATATCATACTAAAAAAAGCCCCCGTAGTAATCTATAACCTACCTGATTCCGCCTTACATGGTGATGCCAAGACACCTTTTACTTGTGCTCTAAAATGATGTGCCACAGAATGGCCTTTGCTGGGCTTTCATTCAAGCCTGAATGGAGGTCCCACCTCCCTATCTTTTATGGAGGTTTTACTGTGTTAGCTGCAATAGAATCACTGTCAATATATGTCTGTATAAGAGGAAAATAAAGCTGACTTCCTTGTCTTTGTTGAATAGAGACTTATTTTCACCTCTTTTACAGATAATACTGCCAGAAAATCTCAGTTCCTCATATATACCAGCTCTATAGAAAGAAAAAAATATGTTTCTAGATATTCCTTGAACAGGTTTTATATGAAAACACCAGTGTAAATTCTCAGTGAAGAAAGATCAAAGTAGCCTTTCTGACAGCAGAGCAGATTTATCGCAGCTGAAATGTATGAAAACCTTAAAAAACCAAATTGAATGGGCTTCTTTTGCACCACTAAATCTCATTTCTAGCAATTGCAGTCTGTTTTGCCAAATAACCCATTTCATAAACCAGTTGCACTCTTTGGTTTGATATGTGAATATTGCTTGCTTTTCGATAATAGAGCAAGTATTTTCTTTCTTTCTTTTTTCTTTTTTTAATTTGGCGGCAGGAGATGGGAGCAGAATGTATCTAAAAGAAAGACATTATTGTGCTGAATACGGAAGAAGTATTTTACGGCCGAAGTAGAAGGAATGGAGAATGGAGTAGAAGATTTCTCTGACTAAATAATCTAAGGTCTCTTTTCTGAATCTTGTTTCAGTTGGACATGACTGCCAATAAGGTAAACTTAAAACTGAGATACAAGGCTGCCCCACGCTACAATGTTTTCTGCACCTTGCACACTACCTGAACTCTCTTTCTAAAGCACATACAAAAACTCCATGTACTTCTTAGTCCTTTCACTTACATCACTTACATCTCCTGCCTTACAAGCTTGGTTAGTAGTCTCCATATCAGGAAATGCTACTAAGTTCCTCATTCAAGTCTTGTAAAATTCATGTGCTCTGGCAAGTCACTTGAGGATCAAAGCACAGTAGCATCCTTCTATATAAAACTAAAACCTAATACGGACAAGAGACAACAACATTACACAACAGTAATGAAGAAAGAGAGGCACAGGTCTCAAAAGCAAACATGGCTGTTTCACTGTGATGTCAATTCTGCACCAATAAATCTCAGCTGCCTCCCACACTGCATCTGCAGACTCCATACTGGTGAGGTTACAGTATCCTCAGAGCCCGGCTCCATCCTGATGGTCTTGCTGTGCAGGCAGAACACATACTGCCTCTGCAAGCTCTTTCCCACTGCAGTAAGAGCGTGACTTCTCTTGTTTCTGAAAATCGAACTGGGCCCAGTGTGAACTTGCATACTTTTTGAAATATATGGGTGTTGCAGCAAAAGCCACTTTCAAGAGAAGTTATTTAAAAGAAACAGGCCTCAGGAAGAGGAAGTTTAGGAAGTTTTGAATTAGCTTTACACCCTGCAACATGAAACCACTCTGTAATCAAAACATCTTGACGATCATTTAACCTCCTGTTAATCTCTGTTGGTAAAATGCCTCCATTTCAAATTCTGATGTGTTCAAAGGCAGATCCCTTGGAGTTTCCTTTAAAAGGCCATGTCTCTTTGTGTATGGCTGTGATATCAGACTGGGTCTCAAATACATCTTGACAACAAATACCTACTCAAAACCAGCTATCGTATCTTCCCTCAAACCTTCCTAAAATCTAAAGACCTGATGACATAACAAATTATTTCCTTACCGTGCTGGTGCACATAGGTTCAGAAGCATTTCCTTGCTGCCCTGAGCCATCCCCAACATATTCCTATCCAGTCAAATGGTTTTGGTGAGCCAATGGGAAAATTTCAAGTAATCAGGCTGCCTTGCATTAAGTCATAATTCACCAAGAGCTTTGTTAGGAACAACTTTTGCTAAAAGAACTGGTGAAGTATATGCATCATTGTACAAAAATCCTCCCACTGAACAGAAGGGGACTTCAAAACACCTCCCAAGTGGGAAGGCTGTAAGCCAGAGCACCTGGAATGTAGGTTTATATAGTGTATTTCTAAGTGGCTTCTAGAAGTTGAAAGGTAAGGAAAAACCTTCTAGAAGAATAATACCGTTCCTTGAATAAAGCTGTTAGTGCAAAGTTGCAAAAGTGCTTGTCCTACCATTTAATGATATCTGGGATAAATTAAAGCTATTGCACTTATATTAAATAAGGGATGAGTTGCAGAATGTGTTGAACCAGCTTCACTCACTAAAGTTATTAGTCTGAATTTACTGGTCTCATAAGGAACTACAACTCAGCTGGGCTCAACAGTCTCGCACGCTTTTACATAAGCAGTTAAACTCAGCCAGTATTTCTCTGAGATATTTTTGTACTCTGTTCCCAAGCACTTATTTGGCTTCCTGGACCACTATCATTCTCCTAGATAAACAAAGTCATAGCAAGTGAGCCATTTAGGTAATTTTTATTGAAAGGAAAATGTTGTCAGATCAAATGATTTTTCATAAAAAGCCTTTTTTCAATGGAAAAATTGGTAAGGTCAGGCTTTTGTTGCTTTTAGTGGGAAAAAACTGCATCTAAATATAGGGAAAATCTTATTGCATGTGACACAATGGTTCTTGTTTACATTACAAATGTAAGGTCCCACTCTGAACACACTAAGGGCGTGAAGGCAATACGGCTCCATAGATAAGCTGTCAGAGTTTTGTGTTGAGGAACCCAGAGTAGTTTTGGTATCTTGGCTACCATGTCATGGAATAGCTGGGATGCCAGTCTTCATGTAATCACTCAGGGTCTCTGCTAGTCTGGATCAGCTTGTGATGATGCTTAAAAAACTATGGCAGTGCAGTGCAAGGGTACAGCTGGTGTGAGTCTGTCTCTGTGCTTTCGTCAGACATCCTACTGCAGGGGCTAACCTAATTCTGGCTGCAGACTCACATAGCTCTGGCCAGCAATATTTATAAATAGGAGTGTGTGATCCACTAAAAAGTTTTCTAAATTCAATTATTGATTTTTATTTCCAAAACCATTTATTTTGGTTTCGCATGTTGTTATTCAGCACCTAAACTTTCTTTGTACAGGTCTTCTTTAGGGTCCTTTTTTCCTTCTTTCGCCTCCTACCCTCACATTTTTTGTTTCTATTCTGCATTTGTAGATTCATTTTCAACTGACAGCTTAAAAGAGAGTCTTCTTTTTCACCAGGTCTAATACTGAAATTAAATCAGGAAGAAGGAAGGATGAGCTGATATTGTGAGAAAAGGGAAGGATACATTACTGCTGTGCAGAGAAAATGATGTCTACCAGCAGTAGTACTAAGTAGCTACAGAAAGGGCAAACATCTCACAAGTTAGCCCCTTGTTTATTCTTGTAATATCTCACTGTTTTCATTAGCCTTCATGTTGCTATCCCCTAGATTGACAGCTGGGAGGTGGAGAACCCCCTTCTCTCCTCCAGTACCCATGGTTTGCAGTTTCCCAGAGTAGTGCCAAGGGGCTGCATATGGGTTAGGGGCTGAGAATTCTCTGTGTGTGCATGTATGTATCTGTGTGCCTTTGTGTGGCAAACCCACCCCAAAGCCCAGCTAGAAACAGTTTTAGCAGCAACCTCAATGTACTGTTGTCAGCTATAGTGTCTTCACAGCCTCAGGAGTTGGAGATGCCAGCTCCAGATACTCACCACTGCGTTCAAGATGCTGATGTGAGCCCTTTGTTGCTTCCACCCTGTTGACACATTAGGCAGAAGCTCTGAGAGCTGGGGCAGATAGGGCTGAGACGACTTAGCAGAGCCAAAATCACAGTCCTCCTGCAAGGACCATCCCCATCCCAGTGGTCCCTGCTGACCTTCTGCTGAAGCTTGGGTGGCCGGTCTTGCTGTGCACCTTGGAGGAAAACACAGAACAAATGAGAGGCATTAATTTTCCCTGTAGGACTGGCAGAATAAGCAAAAATTTTTCTTCATTATTCTGTTTGCACGATGAGTCCACTGACCAATTGCCTTCCCAGGAATCCCACAGGTGAAAATTGTTCTCTCCTGCAACATCCTATGCCTAGACCACACAGCTGGCAAAAGTCATAGGACAACTTGTGCTGGGGCTGAGACCATAGGCAGGAAAAACCTGTAAATGCTACCAGTGACTCACAGCCTTTAGAATTCACCACAGAACTGTGTGAAAACATTAAACCTTTTTCCATCCACAGCTTTGAAATTCACATTGAAAAATTTTCTATATTAGTGTTCTCATCTCACATAGTTTCTGAAAAATGGTGCTCATTTTATCCAAATATGCAATGTGGATGCATTTATACTAACATAGAGCTGTTTATTCAAACCAACTTCATAGATTGCCACATCGATTTTTTGTGATTTACTAGTGCCCCAAACTCAAGATCAATGGCACTATTGTAAAAAATCTACACATAGCCTGAAACTATTTCCTAGCACTGGCAATTTACCTTCCAGAATCACCAGCTCTCTCACTGCAGACCATTTCAACGGAAGTGTTCACTTGCTCCCACTGTTTTAAACCTTACTGGCATTTTGTGTAGTGTAAATATTTTCCGGGGGGCCAGGTGGTGAGAGGTTTATCTATGTGATTCTGGAGTGATAAAATGAGAGTCCATCTCCTCTGCACCTATTCACAGTTGTTGGTAACATGGTGTGGTATTAAGAAAGGGACACCAGGGCACGCCTGGCACCATTTTGCTGACTGTTCTGTAAAGAGAAGCCTGAAGAAAATTGACTCTGTACTACCTAAAGAAATGAATTAATTCATTGATGAGCAGAGTGTATGCATTTATACTTATTATTATAACTTATAGTTCCTACTCTTACATATTTTTTTTCCCAGTTCTTGATATTTTAACTAAAATACTTGTCTACTTGATGAATCTCCCATGCAACTTCGGAATAGTGAGATGGGAAGAAAAGAGGTCTGAGAAGCAAAGAAGCCAGTTAATGATGGGGCAATGGAAAGGACTTGCGCTATGGTAGCTGGCCAACAGTGATCCTGTGTGGGCAAGCAAAGCTCTAAGGAAAAAATGTTGGTCAAAGTTTCCAAGTTAATTTCCAAGTTTGTATTTTGCTTTTTTTTTCCTGAGAGACACTAGGGGATCCTTGACTTTTAGCTCAACAGCCATGAGATACCAGACTCAGTTTTCAGTCTTTTTTGGAGCAGGTTCAGGTGTTTGGTGCATCACTGACATGCTCCTAGGTTCACTACAGGAAATCAGGTGCTCATGCTCATGCTGACTGCAGGTGTCCAGTACCTCTTGGGACAATCCAATCCCATTTTGCTAGTACAAAGAGTATTTCTATCCTCAGGTAAATGTGAGACAAAACGAAAAAGCACAATTTAAAGGCTGTGATTCAATTAATTTCTTTCACACACCTGCACCCTACAGATTACACCCAAATAGTATACTAAACAGCACAACAGTTCAGTACTAAAAGGAAGACATCCTTCAAGTCCTGTTGCAAGTTATGAGTATAGGACCCCAGGAATGTGCTCTGATCAATATTCCTACACAGATCACTTGTGACTTTGGGGTCCAATTTAGCAGTAGAAATGGGAAACAAAACTATTACCTAAAGGGAAAGACAAAGTAAGATGCAAACAGTTTATGCACTCTAACACTGCATCCACGAGGGTCATATAATTTGTTTTGTTAAAATGACCCAATCAGTAATTTTCAGCCTAAAAGATACTTTATATCTATATGGAGTCTAATAACAGTTTTACAACCTCAGAGTTCATTCTTATGCACTGAAACTCACGTGAGATACTAGAAGAAATGTTAAATGGAGGTTTATACTTTTCTGCAGGCAGTTATGCAGTCAGACGTACTCAATATCTGCTCCACCTGTACAACCTCACTCTCCTGGGTTTTTGTCCTCAGTGTACTCACGGAAGATAAACTATATTCACCTACAGTCTATGCCTGTTTATGCAGTGGTTCCTGAGGTTTGCTGAAATTAGTTACACTGGGAATTTGTAAAAGTCAGCATAAACTAGCAAATAAATTCCTGGAGTCAATAAGGAGTCAAACACCTTGAATTTGATTTCTCCTTCTATATGCTGACATGTCGCATCACACATGGCAGCTGACTTACCGCAAGCTCCTGCCTTCCAGGAGTAATCACCTATCTCAGCCATGAGATAATGGGCACTAGGTAAACCCTTATGTTTGGGATTTTTATGTGATTATACAGGAGGCTGTCTGCTTCACAGTGCACTTAATATCTGTCCCCTTTGAAATACTAAGCCACCGAGTGATGAACGTGGTCTCCACATGATTCTTTGCTTTTGAGGAAGAAAATGTAATGTGCTTTAAGCCTCTTTCCAAAAACCAAAAGCAGCAACAACAAGAAACTAATGAGGAGATGAGCTGGATGGCCTATCAGGACAAAGATACCAGTAAAACGCAAAACTGTAGTAGGTAATTTTAAATAGATCAAGCCTCACAAATTAAAAGCCCAAACCCCTCAGAAATGTCATGACATTACTTGTCGACATATTCCTTTCTACTCTTTTATTGGATTGTTTTCCAAATGAGACACTGTTGTTGTCATAGCTTACTCTGAGGATGATGTTGGTAATGTAATAGACATCCTAGAGCTATTTTCTGTATACTTCTGCTTATAATACTTTATAGAGGAAGAGCTATCATTTTCTGCTCACCAACTCACAGGTGTTTGAAAACTTGCCAGAAACAAAAAAAGTGCAAAAATAATTGCAACTATCATCACACAAAAGGAAAACCAACCCCAGTGTGAGTGAAAAGTTAGGAGGTCTCAAATTATTTATACATTTTAATCAGCATGCATACCAGAAATCTAATAAACTGGCAGCAGCCAGGCAATTGCATTTTAGCAATTGAATACAGAAAAGCTGTTTGCAGATAGTGAAGAGGAAAACAGCAGTTCTAGACTATACTAAATCCTGGGAAATAACTTAGTGTGATACTATTCCTCAGGGCTGTGTGTTCCTCGGGCTTTGCTGGTCTTCTGTAAGGATCCATCTCTCTTTTCCAAAGGACTGCAGGCTCTAAGTGATCAGTTTGGTGGATGCAGCCTGCTGCTGTCTTCCCTTCTCAGGCTTTCCAGTCCTCCACAGAGAAATTCAACCCTTGAATGTTATCGACGTGATTAAGGCCTTCCCTCTTGACCCACTTCCCTGGCATGCCTGTAATATTCCCACTATTTTGTATATTCCATGAGGTGTCTATCCTTAATCACATACCCTGACTTGCTTTGTCACTCTCCAACTAGTTTAATTTCTTGCTATTGAGGTTGTCACTAGAAGGTTTTTCTGATAAGGAGGGGAAAAAAAGCCCTAAACACTCTAGTGCCTTTGAATCCCATCCTCCGGATTTCACAAAGCTGGCTCATCTATGTATTTTAATCTTTTTTATAATATTGCTTTCAGCTGAAATACTTTTACCTTCTTTAAGAAAGGGTCTTACATTGGGATTGTTTAGTACCAGCCTCCACAATGTCACACTTTGCTCCTGTGAACAGCACTGGTTTTATCTTTGTCCATATAGCCAACTGGAGAGATGTATTTTATAAACAGCAAGTACTTTGGCATATTTAAATAAGCTTTTGGGATTACTTAAAGAAATAAGGTGATTTATGTGGAAAAGAAAAAGATGAAGCCAGTGGTGCAGGCTGAATCCTTAAGCTGTGTAGGCTTACTTTATTTAGTTAAACCACAAAATGTCTAGCATATTTAAGTACCTCTTGTAAAAAAATAAGCATAACATAATGTTAGCTAAGAAGTCAGGAGGAAAAAAACCTGCTATCAGTAGAAAAGATGTTGTTGAAGACAAATTTTCAAGCAACAGGGCAGCTGAACAAATGTATAAGTGCCCAATTCTGTCAAGTTTCTTGAACCAAGGAGAACTAGTCCTGAAATAATTGCACAAGATTTATGTATAGGGAAACCAGAAAAGAGAAGTTAAAAGGAGAAGATTAGAGCTGAAGCACAAAATGGCTTTACAATCCATACTCACAGCAGATGTTTTACCATTGGATTCAGACAGAGCAGAAAACCTCTTGGTCAACCTTGGCTGACATCAAGTCAGCCTGAGGACACCCAGGTTATCCTGACAGAGCTAAAATGCATGCCTGAGCTGATGGAGAAATGATAACAGCTAGTGGGTAGTTACTGATTTAAAGAAAAGTAGTAACAGTTTGTTCAGAGAGCAGATGAGGTGCGGAAATGGTATTTGACATTCGTTCAGTGTTTTGACCTCATTTGTCTTTGCTTTTTTTGGCATGTCCTGTGCTGGCTGTATCATGTCATACTTGCAGAAGGAAATTCAATAAGCAGTACCGGTATTAGTAGATATTTGTTCCTCCTTCTGAGAAAACAGACTCTAGTTTAATGGCAGCCCATGCTTTATGATCTAAGTCTGAAAAAGGGCAGCAGCCGTTTTACTTGCTACCACGACTAACGTTATGCAAACTTTTCTGTGGTGCTTTGCCGAGTTTTTTTCAAATGCCTCTTTGAGCATTTAAATGAGCTTCCAGTATTTCTGCAGAAATTTCTACTTCCACAGTCTAATTACATGAAAATATTTATTAATAACTTCTGTTTTCAGTTCCTTTTAAAAAATATCTAAAAAACTGCAAGCAAATGAGGATGACTTCATTATAAACAAAACTCACTTCAAATATCACTCCCATAATTCTGTACAATTTTCTTATTTTCTGAGTCAGAGTGTTCTTTCACATATAGACATATTGGCATTTAGTTTGATTTACTGTGTTTGAAAATAATTGAGTAGTGGATTTACGGGAGTTAGTATTAGGATGTATCTTTTTTTTATTGCACCACTCTGACACAAATGTGATTTGCTGCCATGTTTAACAAGATTAAGTGATCTTTGTTCACTTTCTCTCCTTACATTCTTTCTGTGCAATTTAGAAGTTAGAATTTGAAAGAAAAACAGGTGCCAACAATAGTGTTTTTATGCCTATTTTCCAGCAGCAGTAAGCGGGAGAAGACGAACATAGTGATAATAAGCCGTAAGGGTAGCATCACCATGGTAAATTGCCAGAGTAACTCTTCAATAGGGCACAGACCTAAATTTAGAAGACTATACTGCTGGTGAGTCATTGATCACTGTACAAGTAGCAAGGTCCTCTGTTGTGAATACATACACTGCATTTTGCATGCAGGGGGATGCAGGTTGGCGGTGATCTAATGACACAGTTTTACAAGTTATGTCTTAAATTGTCACAGGTGAGATGAGTAAACAACAATGCATAGTGGATCTGGATATTGGGGTTTGTTTAAGAACTCCTGAGATTAAAGTTTTACCCTGCTTGATTTCCTCACACCCTCATTCTCTCCCTCCCCACCAGCACTGTGTTTCCCAGGTCTCACTATTCCTCCTCACAGGGAGGTGGCTGCTGGCCAGGGGTGGACAGGTAGAAAGCTCAGCCAGGTGATGCTGTGCCACTGCTCGCAGTACCAGACTCAGATGTGAGAGGCCTCTGGTTCAGCAGCCAGGGTGTCTGCTTGTCCCCCAGCACCTGTTGTCAAGCAGAGTTCTGAACTCCTGTGTTTTCTGCAATTTCCAGGATGTTTTATCCAGTCATGATCTTCACCACCTTCTTTTCCAGCCCCCAAATTTCTCTGTCTAAATAGCCAATGTGCAGAAGGAAATGCACGATCAACTCCTAATTGGTCATTCTGTCTTACATCTTGTTAGTAATTGGAGGAATCAGGACATGCCACAGTTATTTAGTCCTGGTGTTATCAAAATTTGCAGTCAGCCCATACCTTTTGCAGCTAGCAGGCTGCATACTCATAGCTCGTGCTTGCTTTTGGGTTCAAAAGTTCACTTTCAGATAGCCACCCACTCACCCACAGACATGCAATTATCTTCTGCCTGTCAGTGTTCACAATCTAAATTAGCTTCACCTACAATAGTTATTAAAAAAAAAATCCAGCTAAAACTTGATGGAAAATTAACTAGGTTTTTCTTCTGGGAAAAATGTGCTCAGTGACTCTGGTGCATCTATGGCAGTGACAGCTATTAGGACTGCTGCGTTAGTGTGATATCATATACAAAGGTGTGCACTAAAGTTCTTGTTGTGATTGCAGTGCAATGACTCTGAACTAGAAAACAGGCATTTATTTTTTCTTTTTTCTTTCCCCCTACCACTCTATACACTGTCCTGAAACAATTTCCAAATTTTTGTGTTTAGGTTTAGATAAAATCAATAGTAATTTCAGGTAGCATTTAGAAGTTGTTCTTTCTTCTGATAACAGATTTCCAATGTATGGAACCTTGGCTATCTTACACGACCTTTGGAAGAGGACCTGTGTAGTTTGAGCTCATGTCTGAGTGGGGAAGAACTGGAAAGGGCTCTGCTTTTTATTTGAACTTTTTTTTAATACCCTTCCTGTGGGTTATCCAGAGGAAAAAGAAATAGGTCATGCTGCTTCCTGAAAATGCACAAAGTGCACATTGGCAGGGTAGATATCAGCAGGGAGACCACTGCCTAAGGTGCATATCAAATACATGAAGAAAGTTCACATATATCTCGTACATAGCCAGCAAAGAGTTCAAAAGTGTCCAATATATCTATTCCATTGTATTTTAGCTTTGAGTGTTAAAATATTGTGAAAATAAATATGCTTTTATAACAGATATTTTTACAAAAACTCTTGCTCATATTCACTATTTCAGTACTAGCTATATAAAATGATAGAATGAGACTAAAGAGCTAACTTATGCTCTTAGCTCTGCAAATATAAATCTGGAATAGCTCTACAGAGGTTCATGGAATTATTTCTGATTTACTGTAGTGTAGCTGTGAGACAAACTGGCCTAAGGAGTATAGCTGTCTAATAGTTTCTTCAGTGTACTGCTTTATTACTTCGTACACAGAGAAGTAGACAACCTTCTTTTAGAGGGTGATTCAGTAGTTCCCCAAGACACTTTGATGCCGTTATAACCACACAGCCAGCCAGATGCATCAACCTGACAGCTAAACAGACTCTTCTTTCAATTCTTTGGTGTCAGTTGCCACCCAGTGATTTACATCTGGAAATGAACATACAGAAAAGTACTTTGTGACAGCCCAGCAATTTGGATGACGTCTTCATTGATCTAAACCCACCATGTTTTGAAGCAGAAATTTAAAATTTGTCAGGAGAATAGTCTCTGTGTCCAAAACGTCTGCTATTCCAACAGAACTGACTTAAATTTGTTACTACCTTGAAAAAGGAGGAAAATAAAAACAATTGGAGATTCCCAGGCTCATCATAGATGTCAGGGAGCTATGCAGATAAACATTTGAAAAACAAAAGGTCCAACCACAGTGAAGGTCTAGTACAGTGAGTGCTTGCTGTAGAGTCTTACAGCAAAGATCTCAAGAATTGAAACTATGATTCTGGGTGAAGGAGACAGAATCCTCTCTCTTAGTACTGCTGTGATTGATGTTGTCTACAGACTGGCATGGGAAGAAGAGGGATCAGGAACAAAAGCAAGGCTTTGAAGGTCCTTTGTCCTACTGTTGTAAAGATCTGCAGAGCTCAGATCCTCTAAGAAAAGAATTTCACTTAGAAAACCTGGGTAATAAAGATTGTAGGGTAAGAGTTTCAGCTTCATCAGAAGGGATGAATGTTGAACCTGGAAGATGGGATAGGAGCGAGTGTCGTACTTGGTGAGGGAAGAGTACAGGTGAAACAAGGGTGAGTGGAAGGGTAGGAAAAACAGTGCTCAGAGACAAACTGGGGAGATCTCACACTGACTTTACAACGGTAAAAATGCTCCTTTAGCAAAGTGTTTGTTTTCAAGTTCTGGCTTTTACCTGTGTAACCTTAAGTCAATTGCTCTCTAACCTCTTTTGAGGTGTAACTGCAATTAAACCTGTTTCCATAGTGTTCTACTGTGTATAGTTCATCACTGAGGTTTATAATATTTTATTTGCAAAATTACAGGTTGATTAGGATTGATAGAAGCATTGCTAATACAGTAGTGAAAATCAAAACAGTCTCACTAGCATATGGGTCTTGACTTGTTTGGCCTACTGGATCTTGCTCAGGCAAACTCACTGAGGCTAAGAAAAATTTGTAATTAACAAGCGAACACTCTGGACAAGATCTGCACATCCTCTTTCACAATGTCTTGTTTGATGCCCTGAATTTGCCACCACTTCAGAACACATAGCTGGGAAATGCTGCTTGCTCTGTGCTCCCAAGATAAAAGCATCTTCTCACTGCATGCAATTTAGCATATATGGAAATTTTCACTGAAGTGGAGTAAAAGGGTGTATCTGGGAAGGCATGCAGCCATGTACAGAAGCAGGTCAGGTTATAATACTGACTAGAAATCTTTGAAAAAAGGGAAGCAGCCAAGCTCTGTGTAATTGGAAGTCCAAGTGAAAAAACAAAAAGCTTTAAAGGAGAAGGAAGAGTTGCTTGCCCCAAAAACATGGAATATTGCTGCTTTGGCAACATCCCTGAATGAATGAGTCAAAGTTTTCAGGGAGAGAAAATGTTTTTAAAACTGAAAAAACAGGCAGGCTTTCAGACTTTCAAAGTCCTTTAAATATGACATGGAAACAGAAAACTAAAGTTAAACACAAGCTGAGAATAACTACTCTGAACAAAATGATAAACTTTTATAGAATAACATAAAGTAGTTGTAGCCAATGTGAGGAAGAGAAAATGTTGATTTATTACTTGTCAAAAATGGTGATATGTGAGAAATAGAATGTGAGAAAAATAGATTGAGTTTCTACAAAAGCTATGATTTCTAATATTTAGTAATTTTAGTTCTCAAGATCATTTTTGGAGGCACTTTGTAAACAGAAGAGATGCCTCCCTTGGTGATGAGAGCAGGGAAGTTGGTACTGAAGGACCCATGTGGTGAGAAATGTTTTCCTCCTGCTACCTGGGTATTTGATCCTTGATCAGTTGTCTCTGTGTGTTTCTTTTGATATGCAGTGACACCTTAATTTCAGCTGCATGTTTTACATGTGGACATCTGGTGCACTGTGAATGGAAGAGCTAGAGATTTTCATGGTACTGTTATCAGAGCATTAATTCTAAGATGTGGTAGTTTAGTGACAGTGTTTGTTTATTCATGCTGGTCGTAAGGAGCTTGTTCTAATGATGATTTTAGGCAGGTGGGAGTGATGTCTGAAGGACTGTTTCCTATAAAAATTCATGAAAAACATTATCCATCTCTAGCAAGACTACCTCCCTTACACCCTTCGGGTGCTGAACCAGTATTTCCCACACCACTTTTCTTTCTTTTCTTTTTTCTTTCTTTTTTTCTTTCTTTCTTTCTTTCTTTCTTTCCTTCTTTCCTTCTCTCTTTCTCTTTCTTTCTTTCCTTCTTTCCTTCTTTATTTCTTTTTCTTTCTTTCCTTTCTTTCTTTCTTTCTTTCCTTCCTTCTTTCCTTCCTGCTTTCCTTCTTTCCTTCTCTCTTTCTCTTTCTTTCTTTCCTTCTTTCCTTCTTTATTTCTTTCTCTTTCTTTCCTTTCTTTCTTTTTTTCTTTCTTTCCTTCTTTCCTTCTTTCCTTCTCTCTTTCTCTTTCTTTCTTTCTTTCTTTCCTTCTTTCCTTCTTTCCTTCTTTATTTCTTTTTCTTTCTTTCCTTTCTTTCTTTCTTTCTTTCTTTTTCTTTGAAGAGTTGGAGAGGAACCAAATGTTGGATAGAGCCCTTGCCCACCTCTCCTTCAGATAAGTCAGTCCAAAAGACACCACTATCTTGAAGTTCTGCCTCCCTAAAGTGCTTGTATTACAACTGTTCTGTTCCATGCAGGTAAGCAGTTGAGGCAGAGAGCAGAAGCTTTACCTCATGCTCATTTTTTCAAAACTGAACTGAATTACAGTTCTGCTGGAAAATCTAATATTGCATTATTCTAACAAATAAAATACATTTTTTTCCCAGGAATAAGCTGAGCAAAGGAAAGATGATACAGCACAATAAAACATTCAAGAAGCATACAGTTGAGTATTGCTTAAAATTCAGGGTCATGTTCTGCCCTCAGGTATACCACATCACAAAGCTTGTGGAAATCATCATACAAATATATATTTATCTCAGGCCATAAATTTGCCTTCAATTTGGACATATTTATTTTTCCTGCAGCCTGACTATCTACCCCTTTGAACTTCTATGTAAATTCCAGATCTGACTGGCTGCTATTTGCCAGTACAGGAGTGCAAGAAGTTAGGAAGACAATTTATTTAGTTGAAGATTTTTTCTTTTCAGGAAAATCGTCCAGAGGTATAAGGCAAGTACAGCACTGGGTCAGTTCTTGCATACCTGTTTGGAAGCATGAAACAGAAGAAAGAATGATTGGAGAACTCTCTTGCCTTACAGGCAGGGGCTATAATTAACTTATAAGGATATTAGGTAAATTTTCAAAGAATTTAGACCAATTACAGCTTAACTCCCACTTTTATAACTGACTTCTGAGTCTGCGTGTCAGCAGTATGAAAACATTCCAGTGTTTCTCCTTGTATTGGAGAGCACATTTGGAACTAACCTAAAGCTACAAAAGGTAGTATCAGCACCAGAGACCGCCTGTGTCACCTTCTTCGCAACCCCTTCCCCAGCCTATGCTTGATGAAGAATGACATTGTTGAATCAGCACAGTGAAAGAATTGCATGAAAGTACGAAGAAAAGTGAAAGATTCTCTTTCAGAAGTCATGGACATTCATAAACATCAGGAATATACAGAGAATATGTGGGAATCAATTCAGCAGAAGTTTCATTTTCATCTGCTTGTAGGTGTTTTTGGACTGTAGGAGGAATATGTAATAATGGTTTTATAATCACAAGAAATTTGGCTGTAGGATGACATGCTGATAGAGCAATTTGTGTCTGGTTTTACTCAGATTATTCACTAGTGTAAGCAATATGTTTGCATGAACAAAGAAAACCGAAAGCACATTTTCCCCATTTTTAGTCAAGGATAACTAAATGTATACAATGTACAATGTTAATAATAGCTTCACAGCGTAAATCATACTTAAAATAATTACTATTCCTATCTAACTAACACGATTTCATTAGCACATTTATGTACAAGTCTTAATTGACAGAAGAGTAGCCATTCTCATAGGAACCGTTGTTATAGGACATTTCATTTTTAAATCATTTTTGGAAAGAGGTAGTACTGAAAAAATTAATGTATACTGTAAAATCAGATGTTATGCAATGTTTGTTCTGTCGTTCTTTAGCCATTTTAGCTTAAAAGTATACTTGCTGAAATACAAAAAAACCCAAAACCTAAGCTGAATTTTATAGAACTCAGGAAGAAGAAATTATTATAGTTTGGCCTTTTCCTACAATAAGCACTCAAAACAGAAGTGTAGCTGATCTTGAGGAATTTTATGAAATCAAAGAACAGAATGTGATTTTTGAAGGTAATAAATGATAAAAGACTACTAAATATGCACACTGCTAGTAGACTTCTGCCAGCTGTAACTTAGGAGAATGCATCCTGATCTTGTAGGGGTTATGTTTAATGTTGGAACAAATAGCCCTGCCAACACCTGCTCAGTAAGTTTGTGGGACCAGCTCTGGAAAATTTTGAATGAGCTGTCATAAGTCAGTTACTGACTGACTTCCAGTTTTTTGCCCATCATTGTAAAAGACAAAAATGTGTTGCATTTCCACGTGGACATGTTCCAAGGGTCAAAGACCAAGGGAAGATGCAGCTGACTCATTAACTAGGAGACGGCATGAAAGAGGATCAGAAAGGTATAACATAGGGAAGGGATAAAGACTGATGAGATCAGCTGTGGTTTGACAAAATGTCAGACACACAGAGATGGTGCCTTGATATTCAGAAAGATATGTAATTTGGGACTGTGCTATTTGAAAAATTAGACAAAACCCGTACTGTCTTACATTTTCTCAAGGACTAAAACTCCAATGGTTAACAAATACCATTCAAAGTTCTTTTTCTTTCTTGTCAGCCTGGACATTTGTAGGGAAACTCCAAAAGGGCAGAGCATGATGTGGATTCTTGGGGGTTGTGTGGAAGTGAGGAACGACTTGGGTAGCAGAGAGGCTGTTTGCAGAGTGTTGGTCTGCAGAAAAAGTGTAAGTAGATACAACGTGTGTCAGAATGTTTTCTAGCAATACAGGTTTTGGAACTGATAAGGGATGTGAAATCATATTAAATACTCTCCATATGCCCTGAATCAATTACTTTTTTGGATATGTTGTCATCCCTTTGGGGTCCAACCCAGAAAGTGTTAGTCTAGAACATCGTCCTCTTCAGTGGGGATTTTATGGTCCTTCTACCATAAGCAAGCCACCATTACCTGCTTAACAAGCAATGACGTTCATTGATAACAATATCATACAGGACAGGTAGAATAAGAAACATTGCAAATAAGATTATGGCCAGCAGAGATCTCACCAAAACCACAGAATCTTAGAAGGTAGGTGAGCCTACAGGGGTCCTATGTTACTGAAACAGAGATGCAGGCAAACATAAAACTCGTCTTAGTCATCTGACTTAATATCTGGGTCATCCTCTAAATGTGTCTCTACTGACTCCATAAAGATCCCAGAGAGACTATGCTCCTAAATTAGGTCCCTGTACTGCTGAAATACCTGTGTGATCAATCGGACCATCTCTGTAACTTCAGGTTAACTTTGCATCTGTTTCTAGAACACAGTTGTTGTTTAACCATATATATATGTGATAATCACTCATAAAAGAGCTTTCAAAGCAAAACTTCAGAAACATGTTTTGAGAACTCACCTTTTCTTTGCATCCTCTGCTCAGCTGAGAAGATTTGGAGATAGCTTTCTTCAGGCCTTTTTTTACTTTGGGAAATTATATTAGCTTTTGAAAAAATCAAAATATCTCTGTCATCCTCTATCAATCACTATAAGTTTCTTAATGAAGAGATTGGTTTTATTGTTATGGCAGCTGGGCACAGGCTGAGAATTATTCAGAGGCATTACAGAGATTTCTGACTAACTGCATAAAGTGACACTATTTTTAGATGACTTCTTGTTTTGTCCTGGTGTCCTCATCTTCTTCTGGTGTTTGGAAATTATTTTGCATTTCTGTAACTCACTGGACATTAATCTCATTGCACTTCTGCTCAAGTCAATCCAGGAACATATTATGGTTCTGCAGAAAAATATAAATATCACAATCTATCCACAAGCATTTCTTTATGCAAAGTATGTCCTTCTTTGCCTAGTGACTTGATGGCTAGTAAAAAGTCATAAAAATAATATTTATTTATGACAAATTGAACAAGACTCAACTACAACAGAGAAGAAAGGTTAAGCAAAAGTGAATTTTAATGTGTTGTTTTAATAAGAGTCTCATCATTAACTGAAATTGTTGAACTTTGGGTCACAGTTTACTTGTCTTATTTTCTTACTTCAACTGGCAATGGTACCTATATTTATATTTTTTCCACAGTCAGAATGCTCAAATGTAGTAATTATTTGGGGGTATGGGCTTTCTACATCTTGTACATTCCTCAACATTATGTAAAGATTTAGCCTTGAAAACTTATGATAGCACACAGTTTTTTCCAAAGAGTGTGGTATGATTATATAGTCATAGTATTTAATGTCCTTTAGTTCCTACCTCAGCTAGAGTCATTATTTTTAATATGAAGTGATAGAGTGACAGTATTATTTAAGTTAATAATTCAGCTTTCTTTAAGGCTGAAAGAATGTGATTCTTTGTTTGTTATAAACAATTACATTACAAATTCATAATATTCAGTTTCAAGTAAGAGTAATTTACAGAATGGTGTAATGTAGAAGCATGAGTAATCACACCTATCTTTCATGTGAATACTTGAAATGACACTGATTACAGTGGCATTCTGTCTCCCATCTTCCCTAAATAAAACGAAACAAGCTACATTTCACTGTGATTCATAGGGGTTTTGGGGACTTGGATAGCTAGCTCCAACTCACACCCCTTGCCAAGGTTGTCATCATGGTGCTTAAGAGGGAAATTCAGTTTTTCGGTGAACTCAATTTCTCTTACATGCTTGTCTCTTTCTTTTGACTGTAAATAAAGCATAGAACAACTAAATTCCTACATGGGAATCTCAGCTGTGCACCTAAATTTGGACTGTCTAAAATATGCAGTGAACATATCTTTTTCCTTTAAGGTATTTTGCAATTTTACAAAGTAAAACTATGTTAAACGCTGCTCTGAGGATATAGACAAAATGTATTTCTATTAAAAAAGCCCAAGGCTTACCAGAAGAAACATTACCTTATGAAAAGTATGTAAAATAACTTCAAAAAGACTTATACCAAAATGGAGATTTTACTTGCCATTCATTTCTGAGTTTGTAGGTCCAAGAATGGAAGGATAATTTTTAAGTGCAATCTATCTTTTGTAGCTTAATTCAGGAATGATCTCTATTGAAAGCCATTAGCAGATCGACTTCTGCTAAAGAATGCCCTTCTAGGGCGTTTTTTTTCATGAAGAAGCAAGAAAGTTGGATCTTCATAAAGCCTAGATGGCAGTCTAGATTCATAAGATGTTTTTGATAAAGGGGTCCTGGTTTTCAGCAGGATTGACAAAATTGGTAATTTCCCTCATTTTCTGTTGGAGGAAGATTTTCCAGATCACATTTACAATCATTGCTCCCAACTTGCTTTCCTTGTCCTTTTCCAGAAAAATATTTTCTAGACCCCTTGAAAGGAGAGGGGCATAATGTAGGCAGCACTGTACACAACACAATCTCACCAACTGCTTTCTTTAAATATATTTGTTTTGTGCTACACTTTATGTGACAGAGAAACCCCCAATACTGGGGACAGGAAGAGATTTAGGGCTGAATTTTAATCCTTGGCCCTTTAATTAAGTAGGGTGAATGCACTCTATGGGTTCTTCTGTCAATACATCACTGCATTCACATGTTAAGCCTCTCTGAAGTATATAGGACACTTCTATGCAGCAAGGCTTACAGCCATCATTCTGATATCTTGTAAGTTATCACCAATCAGATTGAATTCTGGTTTCCTATTGCCCGCTGATAATTACCAGGGTGATGAGAAAAGAGAAAAAGAAAAAAAAGTCCCTGAGAGAAGAATAATTAGAAATCTGCCCTCTGTAAAGTTATTCAGGGGTGAGTTATTTGAGAAAAGTTGCCTGGATAAAAATAGATTCCTCATTGATAGTCAGATCATTGAGACTCCATAAAAGAGGATGCTGAAAAAGTTCTTGCAAACTGGCTTTGTTTGGCATCTGACTGAATTGTGGGAGCCCTGAAGCTACCAGCAGCTTCCTGCCTGTCAGTCCTGGAAATCCTTTAGATAGTACAAGCAATAAACAGTACCCAGTGGGAAACTGTGGAGTAATGTTTTACATTGATTACATGCTAACAGCAGGGAGAAGCTTGATGTGGACTTTCAGAAGCTGAATGTATGAGCTGAATACCCTTTTCTTATAACAAATAACTTATCAAATCTAGGACAGTACACTATCCTCTCAGATAAAGAGGGCATAAAATTACGTTCACGTTCCCCTTAAGCCAGTGACAGTGATGCAGCTCTGAAAAGCATGAAATTATTCCTGATTCTCCAGTAAGTTAAATTATATCCATTAAAGTCAACTGAAAAAAAAGACCCATGGGATTCATATTTAAAATTTCATATGTTTACCAGGCAGTATAACTGATTGAAACTATTTTTTTCTTCTTCTTGAACCAAATACTGAACCAAATAATTATCATGCATATATTTTAGAAGATGTATTTTATATAGTTATTAAAAAAAACCCAAACCCACAGACACAAAAAAACCACAGGTATGCCAAGGTGAATTTATAGCAAACTTGACAAGGAAATAATAAGGTGAATTGAATCCTGATTGAAAGTTGTGGTTTGGTGATTGACTAAATCTCCCTATAGCTGTGGGTATTGTTGTGAGAGGTGACCTTGCTCCATAGGGAATAGAAAGGGAATTCATAGTAGTATGTTTATTTATAAGAATGAAAAGTTCAAATTTTGGTAAGTAATAATGCTTAGTATTTAAAAAAATAAATGTGCATAAACTTGATATTGAGGCTAGTGACTTAATAATTATATGTAGGTTTCATTTAGCTGATATCATTTATTGCCTTATGTTGATTCAGTAATAGTACTGGGATCTCAGCTGCCTTTCTGTCTGGAAATCTCCTAGTGGACATTTTTGTGACTTTGGCTGATTTTGTTGGGTTTTTTTTTTCAGGTTTCTGGTGTGTTTTTCATTAGTGCTCTTTTATAGTTTTCTCTCTGTTTTGGACACTGCCTGCCTGGTGCTTTTCCATTTAATAGTTCTGGGTGCAATTCTTCTGCCAAGTCTGTTAGAAGGAAAGGGGCTGGCTTTAATTTTCCCGCTGAAGGAATCATCTTGAGCCCTGGCAAAACCCTCCAAAACTAAGCTACGGGGGAGGCTGCAGTGTTCCCTTTGCAGCAGGAAATACCTTTGATGGATGCATTTCAGGACTAGCTGCCCTTAAAAGCTATACTTACAAACATCAAGTGCAAGAGACTGAGAAAATATTTGAAAGGAAAGAATAAGCTATTGAAAACCACAACAACAATACTTCATAAGAACTGAGGAACACTCTCTTCAGTCCTCATTTAGTGCTGTGTTGCTAACAGAATGATGTATTAAGTCAGCTGCTCCCCTCCTCCACTCCATATCACGGAGGGCTGCTGAAACACAGTAATTCAGCAGCTCCATCATCTGGTTGTATAAAATTTGGTGGGTACACTTCTGATACCAGGAGCAGAGGAGATCAGCTTAACCAGCTCAGGCATTTTTAAACACCTCTGAGGATGGCTATTCCACAATACTCACAGGTTCCAGGTTTTAGAGGGACTTGGACAAACTTGAGAAGACAGTCCATGAGAACCTCATGAAGTTCAATACAACCAAGTGCAAGGTGCTGCACTTGGGTTGGGGTTTTCCCAGATATGAGTGCAGATGAGGAGAAGTCGTTGAAACTAGCCCTGCTGAGAAGGACTTGGGGATTCTCACAGATGAAAAGTTGGACATCACCCAGCAATGCACAGTTGCAGCACAACTACAGCCAACTACATCCTGGGCTTCATCAAGAGAATAGTGGCCAGCAAGATGAGGGAGGGGATTCTGTCCCTCTACTCAGCTTTCATGAGACCCCACTTGGAGTGCTTCATTGAGCTCCTCAACACAACAGAGATGTGAACTTGTAGGTGTGGGCCTAAGAAGGGCCATTAAGATGATCAGAGGGATGAAGCACCCCTACTACAGAAAGAGGTTGAGAGAGCTGTGGTTTTTCAGGGCAGACTTGGCCTGTTTAGAAAGCCATGGCCTGCAGGAGACAGGAGAGAGGAGCGCTCAGTGGAGATGGGTAGGATAGAGCTGGTGACAGAGACAGTAGCAGAAGCCTCAGGGATCTGGGAGCAGGTGCAAGAGCGGGTGAGGGAGCTGGGTAGCACCATACTCTGCCCAGGCTGGACATCCCCTGTCCCCAGGAACCAGTGTTACTGCCTTGGCCCTTGTCCAGCTGAGCCTCCACCACATGCCCTGGCACTCACCTCTGCCCAGGCTGCACCACTGCAGCCCTACCTGCCCTGCCCTGCCCTTGTGACAGCCCCACTGTGACCCTTTCTCTCTGCTGACCCTGGGGATGGAATCCCAGCAAAGTTCTCCTCTCCTCTCTCCTTCCTTCTACATTTACTTCTTTGTCCCATTCCCTTTTTATTCTTCATTGTGGACTACTCCATTCTCCCATTTCCTTTCTTCCCTCTATTTCAGGGCCTGGTTTCCAGAGTCTCTTAGGAGGCAGTCCTGAAGGGCAAAGTAGTCCAGGAATGCTGGTCATTCTTCATGAAGGAAGTCAGTTTGCTGGGTAAAATATGCTTGCAAGGCCAGGCCCAGAGGGTGGTGGTGAATAGAGTTACATTCTGCTGGCACCTTGTACCAGTGGTGTTCTCCCCTTCCTCCTTCTTACTCCCAATTTACATACTGAGCATGATGTCATGTGGTCTGGAATATCCCTTTGGTCAGTTTGGGTCACCTGTCCCAGATGTGCTTCTCCCTACCTCTCATGCACCCCCAACTTTCTCACCAGCGTGGCTACACAAAAAGCAGAAAAGGCCTTGGATCTGAGCAAGCCCTGCTCAGCAGTAACAGAAACCTCTGTATTATCAACCCTGTGTTCAGCACAAATCCAAAACACAGCCCCATACCAGCCACTGTGAAGACTAGTGATTCTATCCCAGCCAAAACCAGCACAAGCTACAACTAAAATGTCTTCTTCAGGATACCATAGATGGTTTTTGTAGGTTAGAAATAGCAGTCCTCGGGAATCCTGCAGTTTGGGACTCTCTGGCATTTAACATTCTGTTCAGGCCTTTTCAATGATGTTCCACACTGCAGAAAGTAAAAAACTGATTGATGAGAAATTGACTGAATGGCACAACAGTGAACCATTACCTCTAAATCAAGGTTTTCCCTATCTCACACAAATATTTAAACAGGAATAAATCCATGAAAAATGTTACTAGCCTTCTTTTCTGTCAACACAGAGGGCTGAAGCAGACCTTGTATTGAGACCATTACTTGCTATGAAGGGAAAGAATCTGGGACAAGAGTCTCATGTGGAGTGACTGGAAGTCAAGCTGCTGCTTAGAAGGGAAATGACCTCAGTAAGAACTTCAAAACACATGCAAAAAGAGGCTCTGTTCTAGTAGCAATGATAGAGGAGAAAAATGGGGTATCAAGAAATCTTAAAATAAGCAAAGAACAAGAATTATTATTTTGGAATAGCTTTGCCACTTACTGTTCTGTACTGTAAATGCCTATATTTCTCATTATTCTGTTTGTTTTGGAGCCAAAGGCAGTGGAATCACATTTTTTTTTTAAGTACAATCCCTAGGGGATAATTGAAATATAATTGCATTTTTTATAAAGTGTTTGGATTTTAACTTTATTTTGTTTTTAGATACTTTTACTTTCTAAGAAAAGGGAGAAGTAGTAAAGTAGCTAGTAAAATCACTCTGGTTTATCCCTTTAAATTACTTTTACGGATTTCAATAGAAAAAGTCTTTTTATTCCTTTCCCCTAATGTGTAGTAATAAAAAAAGTAAATTACTCTTCTTCTATTTTTTAATTCTTATTTGTTAGGAACTACTGAGAGAGTGTCAGTTCTGCTTATGGATAAGTGTGGAGCTGGCACAGACATTCAAGGATAATTCAACAATGACCTGAGCAAAGTATAAGCAGAGAAGTACTGTAATAGGTGCAAGTTAACTCCTCAGCTGGGATCTGGCACAAAGCACTCAAATGCCCCTGCAATTGCTGGAGACATTTTTAAAATCATGCAGTGTTCGTACACTATTCATTTGTGTTGGTTACATTTTGTCTTCACTGGAGAAGATACAAAAATGATACAGAATTAAAAAGAAAAGTCACTCCTGCTTTCCAAACTATCTCCTGCATAAGAATGTTGCCTAAAATATTGGGTGCCATGTGTAGTCAAGGAAGCTCTTGAACTGCTCAATCAATAGACATTGGCACAGACACTTCAAACAGGATGGATGACTTGTTTCCTGGCGGTGCCTACTGCCCTTGAGCCCCTGGGCATGATGGGCCAAGACGCTCTGTCCAGCTGAGGTGATGGAAATTATATAGGGTGAAAGCCACTCTTAGTCTTTCAGTACAACCAGATTTTTCAACCTGCACAAGGAGTGTTTTTGTTTTGTTTATTGCTTCATATTGGATAGGTTAAATGAATGTCAAGGACCTGTTTTTAAAATCAAATGTTTCTTTATTTTGTGGAATTATGCTGACATGTATTATCATCTCTAGTCAGTTATTAAAAAAAAATTAGCAAACAAGGTCTTCAGCTTTCCATATCTGACAAGGGGCAGAATATTTCTAATTAATCAATCTTCATCATTCACTTTAACATAGCACTGGCAGAGGACACTGACATTCTCTGTTTCAAAGACTGAAGTTCCTCATCAGCTGTGTAAAAGGAAGAATAAGGTATTTTTCCTTTTCATTTTTGACAGTTTAAATTAAACTGTGTCTCTGGCATTCCCACAGACAAGGTTCTTTTAAGACAGCAGATAAGGCCCAGTGTTTGAAGAACATTAATTATAGGTTCAGATGATAAAACCTGTCTGGAGTAGGCTAATATTTACAAAAGACCTTATCCTGTCATGTTCTTCGGAAAAAAACAAATGAAAAAAGAAAAGGAAAACAGAAAAAAAAAAAACCCAACTCAGAAACCACCCCAGACTGAAAGAATCACATGCAGTACATACAGTAAACTATCTTCTCACCTTTGCTCAAACTTTACTTTATTGGCAAATTTGAAATGACAAAAATTACCCAACTCCTGTTTAGATGAGCAGCTAATTTTTTTTTTTCCTAAGTATGATAATCATCAAGTCCGACTGCCTGATTGCTTTAGGGCTGACTAAAAATCAAAACATGTTATTAAGGGCATTGTCCATATGCCTCTTAAACACTGATAGGCTTAGGACTTTCAGAGTAAGAGTTTGGTTCCTATGTATACTATAACAGACTAGGATAAAAGTAAACACAACTGCAAGAAAAGAAAACTTCTCTTGGGCTTTTATCTTTCATTTCCAGTTTTTGGTCAAATAGCCCATTCTATATAAATTCTTTACTAAATGCAATACTGTATAATCTTGTCCATTGATTCTTGCCTACAGATGTTCCCTCTATATAATAGAGTGTCAGATGCAATAAACTTCAAGGTGGTTCTTTCACGTGAGAAGAACACTATAAGCCCATCCATTTCCCCCTGTGTTTCTCTGCTGGCACCATTTAGTTGTAATCCTGTTTAAAACATATAGAAATATAGTAGGGATAAACAGAGTTTTGAGACTGAACAATATGAATTATTAAAAGCTCTGAAAATCTCTGTGTGAATCCAATCTGAGAAGAATCATTTAAGTAAAGAAGAAATCCATAGGATCTCTCAGAAAAAAATAAATTGTACAGGAAGTGTTGCAATTACTCTCTCCTAATATATAAAGAACTAAGGAATTCCAGCAGGGTTGGAAAGCGAGACATTTACAAATGATTTTTTTCCCCAGAACAATCAGTATAAGAAATTAATCTTCTATACCTCCTTCTTGCTATATTTGGGTTACTATATTTTAGAAAAGGACAAACTACACACACAGGTAATATAAAATTTCAGAGTCAAACACCTGGATTGTGTGCCCTAGTGCACAGAGTCAACACTGGGTATCAATTTAAAAATTAGCTGGGAGAAGGCAACTATATAACTGGTTGTTTAGGGATTCAGGAGGAGAGTGGAAATTGTAATACTTTGCTGCCATTCGGGCCTAGCATAGCAATTTTTATACATAAGGCAACATGTTGTAGCCCAAAGAGAGACACACTGCTGACAAGGAGTCAGAGGTATTCCTGAATTGATGACAGTTCTTTCAGAGGTGGAGGTGAGGCCTTGGCAATCCTTACTTTTGCAGAGATTTTTCAAAACCTTCATTGTTTTTGGCTGTAGGAACCTACCCAACAGCTGAGCTACCAAAGCAGAGTACCAGAGCACCTGAGCTGGGAACCCAATGAAATATCCAGATTTTTTCCACAAGGTCTAATAGTCTCACTGCAAATGTAACAAACTAAAAAAAGAGAAACTAGCCACAAAAAGCAAAAGCCAAGAAAACCCCAAAACCGAACACACAAAAAAACCCCCCACAAAAAAGTGCAAAAAAGTCCCTACAAAAAACCCAACACCAAAACAAATACAAAAAAAAACTTCCCCAAAAAACCAAACCAGACCAAAAAACCTAATTTAACCTAGTTCTTATAATGAGACATTATGTGCTGGTATAGTTTATACCTAGAAAACACTGTAATTTACTGCAATAAACCAGTTTAGTAAAATCCACACAGCTTTATTTGTGGGTATTCAAAAATTTATGAGATGAAAGTGCTGACTTAGTGCACCTGAATAATGTACAGTGGACAGCAGTACTGTTTTGATTACACTTAATTTCTACCTAGTTTAAAGTAGGTTTCAGGGACTTTAAGAGCACCCACACAATAAGTTGTAGTGCTCATACAAAGACTATAAGGATCCAGGTATTTTTTGATTATAACTCATGACAATTAGAGTAAATTTTCATTAAAGGAAATGCTGTCATTCTGGGGGAAAAAGTGAAATTTGGAGAAACTTGCATGACTATGGTAGAAATGGGTTGTGATGGTTTTATTGCTATCATCCTATGGGTTTCTTTGTTTTCCAGAGAAAGTACTTGGAAACAGGGCAGTGGATGTTGAATTTATACCAACTGGTGTTTTGGGAATTTATCAGATTTTTCTTTTCCTTTTTCTTTTTTTTTTTCTCCTTGACCTTTAGAAGAAGGTAAGCCAGTACAACTCTTGGTTTCAATGTGGTGAATTTCACAGTTTCCTAAGTGCTTCCCTCTTCTCCTTGAGAAATCTGTGTGTTTTCCAGAGAAAGGGAAAGCTTTGCTTTATTCTGCCTTCATTCATGCATAGCAGTGTTTGTGAAAGGAGAGATGGTTAATGAGAATGCAATGTTGAAAATGTTCTCTGCAATGTAAGTACTTGGGCATAAGTTTCCACTTATTGAGAAAAAAAAATTAAGGAAAAAGATAAATTTAAAAAAACTTATAGTGAAGAAAACAAGTACTAGCAAAATTAAATGTTTCCAGATGTTTCCAAAATTAAGATAATGTTACTTGTTCAATGTGGGCGATAATCACACTGAAAGAGACTAAGTTGTTCCTTGCTCAGATTAGTCTGAAATTACTATGAACACATTTAAAGTGAGCTTTCATCATCACTCAAGGGTATTATATACAATTGTGGTTTTTGACTGAATTATGGACTCTAAATCTGCGGGATTTATTAACAAAAAGTACTTTAATGGGTATAAAAATAGATGGAACTTGTTATTATGAAGCAATTTTAGAAAACACGAATTAGTGAATTTTGCTCATGCCAAGAATTTATTTTACTTACTTCTATATTGCCACAGAATATAGTGACATTTCAAAAGGTAGGAAAAATAAAAAGTGTTTGGCTGAATTAGGCAGAAATACTTGACAATATGTAGATCATACTCTAGAATATTGAAATAAATAATGCTACAAAAATTTACATATCTGAAGATCTATCCTCTCTACATGCATATTTTATATAAAGATTAAATTTCTTATTAAAAAGGTATGATCAGTCTCTCTTGCCCAGAATATTCATGCAAGTAGAAAGTGTTGAACTTGAACCCATCTTTCATTTCCACATTTTTAACTTTTATCAGTGCCAACTTTTATCATTCTGAATAAATACTTTTCGAACTGGGACATTTATGCATAGCTTTTTTACTGTTCAAGCCAAGTCTTGGCTCCAGATGCTGCAATTTGATACACTGTAAGCACGAACACTTGTGTTTCTGTAATACTTTGAGCAATTCTGTATATTAAAAACTATTCTGGCAAAAAAAAAAAAAAGAAATACCGTCTAAAAATTGTTTTGAACAATATATTGGACATTGAAAAGATCTTGAGCACGTTTATATAATTTAACAATGTTCTGTGAGCCTGTATCTTGCATAAATCTTTAGAATAAACCTTGCTGTTTCTGTTCCTAAGAACCTCCTCATAAAGGTGACCAAGTCCTATTGAATTTGGAATTTTGTCTCCAAAAATTCTGGCTAGTTTTTCTCCCATCTTGAAAGGTGAACATTACATCAGGATGAATTTAGCATATATATGTTACTCATATGAACACATTCTTCATATTATATGATTTTACAAGTCAGAAATAGAGTTTTCAAGCTGTTTGCCAAATTTTGACTGTTTCCATTATAACTGAGGTGCAGATGTGTCATTCATAACACGTTTGAATGCTGTGTCTGTGGTGGGCTGACCCCAGTTGTCAACTCAGACCCCAGTCAGTCACTTGCTTACTCCCTCCCAAGCAGGCTTAGGGAGGGAACTGTAAGGATGAAAGTGAGAAAAAACTCTTGGGTTGAGATAAACACTCTAGTAAGCAAAAGGGAGGGGTGGGGGGAAGAAGAAAACAAAGTAAGTGATGCTGAAAGCAATCCATTCCCAACATAAAAGTGATGCCCTGACAGTCCCCAGGCAGTGGCTATTCCCTCTCCATTTTATTGCTGAGCATGTTACAGGGTATGGGGAGCATCCCTTTGGTCAGCTGGGGTCAGCTGTCCTGACTGACCCAGCCTCATTGACTCTGACTGACAGTCTCTTGCCGACCCCAGCCTGCTCTCTGGGGCAGCACAGTCAGCAACAGGGGTGGCCTTGACACTAAATAGCTAAAGTATGGATTGCTATCAGCACTTTCTTGGTCATCAGTTGAAAACGTGGCACCATATTGCTATGAGAAAAATTAACTCCATCCCAGCCAGACCAAGTAGAGTGTATATGCAGAGAACACATTTTAGGCATTTGCATGATTGCAGACCCAATCCTTTAGCAAAATTAATAAGTATTCTTCTATTTTTTTAATAGTTTCTAATTCTCTTTGCAATGGCCTGAGCATGTACCTGGCTTAGTTAAGATGCCCTTTTTCAAAATGTTTGCTGCTCTCTTATTGTTTCTAAGAGGAGTCAGAACATACCTGACAATAACCAGTGTCCATTACAAAGCACAGCAGCCAAGGGAGCTGTCATTTAAAAAATGAGCAGAAGAAGTCAAGGACCATATCTTGAATAATTTTATCTCCTCCTCTGCTTGAGGGGAGGAAGCAGTGACACGAAATCCCATCAAATAGTCTTATCAGCTGAAGAAGATGGGTCAAATTTCACTCTTCCCATTAGAAGTATTTTGAAGCCTCAAATGCAAAGCCCAGGAGTGAAAACAACAGGGTAGCATAGTGCTTAGGGTGTTCACTTGAAGAGGAAACCTTGGGTCTGCATAACTCAATGTTAGCTGTCTGCTGATTGAATATAATATTATTTGTTGAGTTAATAATTTTGTGATCCTTTCAGGTTTTTTTTCAACTTATGATTTCTACTGTGTTTCTGACCCTTCCATTTTCTTCTAGTCTTTAAAGGAATCTAAAATCACTCATTGTGACTCTATTCTTTGGATTCAAGTACTTATATGAAATGCATAGTATAAAATTGAATTAGTATATTAACTGACTGTAATAGAACATTTGCAATTACAGAGCCTGACCTGTGTAACACAGTCCATAAAATTTTGAATTAATTCACACTGGAACTGGAGCATATCTTTTAGATAAACATGCAGTCTCAATTTTGAAAGCAGTCAGTGATGAAGATATTACCATAGCCCTGGATATACAGTTTTTCCTCTCAGGTAAAAATTTGCATTTTACTTCTAAACTATGTCAGTTTCAATTTCAATAATTACATTATGATACTCTATACCAGTCAATCTCTGCATTTTTCTTTATGATGTTCAGTGGAAGAATGTATTGGTAAAATGTCTATTTTGTAATGCAAATACACAATATACTCTACAAGGAGACACTGAATTCCAGTTTTGTTCTGATCCTCTCCTTACTTGTGCCTCTCAAAATGACACCAGCTCACAGCTTACCAAATCAATTACTTCAGAAATGGAACCTTCCATGCTTAGGGCTGAGCTCCATTACACTCACAGTCCTCGCCAAGTCATAGCCCCATCATGGAGAATTGCTGTAAGCTGACAGAAGGAACTATTTCCTGCTGGCAGATTGATACCACCCTCCCCAAGGATGGAGGCTAAGCCATGGAGCTTTGGCATAGGAGAACAACAGACTGGGGACCTGCTGGCATAAGTGAACTGGTTACTGAGTTTATACCTTCCATGTTTGAGCTTATAAACTTATACCTGGAAAACTCTAACGTGAATTGGGTCTCAATCTTTCTCTCCAGAAGAGAAATATTTGTTTCCAAAACAGATTCATATGTTATTTTGGTAGCATATTGTCTTGTTTTATGATGTATGTTGGCCTTTGTTGAGATGGAAAATGCAATATTTCCTTGACTTATCAGGAAAATTGTTCACCAAAATGTGAAAACAGAAGAAAAATTTGGTGTACTTATGTCAGTGCATGAACATGTCAGGTACTTCCTGAAGAGCACAGTCCCTCACTTAGTTTGGATGGCCAGTGTCAAGTTCTCAGGTTTTCTGTATCTAATATTGTTCCCTAAACACTACCTTGGAGATTTTCTTCTGTACTTTTTAGCTAGACTTGTAAAGGAAAATAATTATTTTTTCTTGTCCCTTTTTTCTATTAAACATACAGGAGGTGGGAGTGTCAAGGAAAAATTATTTCAAACTTTAAAAAGAATCTTAGTAAGTGTTTTCATTACCATTGGGAATCATGTATTAAAACAAAAAAAAATGTGTTCAGTAAGTTAAGAATTCACCTTTATAATACTAGCTCAGGCTTTTGCCTGGTTGGGAAATTGCTGGACTATGTCTGTCCCTGGTAGATAGACATCTATTTCATATGGAACAGTTAAAATTGTGCTCCCTGGGACACATCAATCACCAGTTATTCAGATCATATCATGCATCTTTCATCAAGTCGTATAATGGAAATTTCCATAGAACTGATGAAAGCTAAACCAAAAATCTGCTTTAAGTAAGTGCTTCAGTTTCCAGGGGTTTATATTTCTAAACTATTTGTAAAAACAAAATCATACCCTCTAGCATTTAATCAAAGAAGTTATTAATGCATTTTAAATTTGAAACCCAGTTTTATCAAAAATGTTTTTTAGGTATATGTTGTTCATAATTGAATGCGTCCAGCAAGTGCTGGTTGTGATCAATCAGTTCGAGATATTCTTGGAACTGACAATGGAATATTTTTTTGATGCATTTCTATGAATTGCTTATTCCTTCAATCTGTAACAACAACATTGAAATGAAAAAAAATTGCTTGGCTCTTTCCTTCTGTTTTTGTAGACAAAGCAATTGGATTAACATGTTAGGGCTGATGCTAGAAAGCTACAGTTCATAAAACTATCGTATTTTTCCTCTCACTACATGTTCTTAGATTCCCAGTAATGTGAAATTATCCTTGTGTGTCTTTGCAAATATTGGGTTTGATGTTTGCAAAATCTCTGGAAACGCTGGACATTTGTGATCAAAATGTTACCAGTTGAATGCTTTTTAGAAATTCTCTGCAGGTCATATTCAGACTGTTTAAGTCCCACCTGAGGTATTATCTGCCATGCAATGGCTTGATCCTATTCCCCTCTATGAGCCATTATGTCAGCCCTTCAAAAGCCTTCAAAGTTGCTGTCTCTCTTACTGACTTACCAGCAGGAATTTAAGTGAGATTTAAGTGCTCTGAATATTCACCATGAAAAAAAAATACATTTGTTGTTCTAGTTTGGCCTTTGAATTTAAAGTACATGTGATGTATATTTTTCTCTTTATGTATCCTAATCCCCTGTATTTTCTGCATATTGAGGACACTTGGCTACAATTTGAAAACATACTTGATACGTATTAGCTACAAATTAGATCACATATTAGATTTTTAAATGGATAAGTCTAAGTGTACTTCAGTGAAAAGTATCTTTGCACAACTGCGTTTGTGCAGGTGTTTTAATAGTCACACAATTATTCTGTGGAGCAAAATTGTAGTAATTAAAACAAACTGTTAAATTTGTTGGATTTTAAAATTGTCTGGATTTTAAAGAAGTGCAGTGCTCCTTACACAGTTGAAGAAGCATAT
Organism: Atrichornis clamosus; assembly: GCA_013400975.1. Taxonomy (NCBI): domain Eukaryota; kingdom Metazoa; phylum Chordata; class Aves; order Passeriformes; family Menuridae; genus Atrichornis; species Atrichornis clamosus. Next base: position 63,117 of record WBMZ01007630.1, on the reverse strand, counting down.
GTACTACAGCATGCATGTATCTTGGAGGTTGAATACAATTTTAGCAAAGGTGATTAAACTAATTTTTGCTGATTCTTCTGCTTTTCCTTTTTCAGAGGCCTCTTGAATGGTATGTTTTTATGGTTTAATAGGTACTCTCCATCTCCACCTGAGCAGGCAGTAATATGTTGTGGGCAATGCCGTGTGCTGCTTGCATTTGGTTTTCAGCCTACACTGTGCCATTCAGCGCTGGGCACAGCTGTGCTGCCTCTCCCTGCACAGCACATAGAAACACTAGCACAAGTTACAAAAACAGAAGATGAAAACTACCCCGGGGAAACCACTCAGCTCTAACTCAAATTTCAGAGTTACTCTTTCCAGAAATACCAGTTCAAGGTACTTCTGTATGGGGTAGTATCTTATGGGATGGTATATCTTGAATAAAACTCAGTTGGAGGAAGTTAGCACATGCAATAGTAGACAACCCTAAGTCATCACAGACCAGCACAACTCAGCTGCTTGCATTTATTTGCTTATGATCTGTACTAAATAATGTCATAATCAGATCGGTGTTTGCTCTTTGAGACCGTGGTGTATTTGTGTCTGAAGGGCAGAAGGCATCTTTCCTCAGAGTGAAGATGATGGTGATAAATAATGACCATAATTACTTTTTAAGCATTAAAGAACACACTCATTTGTTTGGAATGCAATAGGACCTATTTTAGCATAGGTCATGCATGCAGCTACAAGACAGAGGGCTTCTGTCCCCCAAAATTAAAAACGTAAGGGCCCTGAATTCATGTATCATTCTCAAAAGTGAGACTGGAACAATCATATTTTGCAGGATGCTTTGTGAATGCACATGAAAAGGCAAGCATGGGTCAAGACGAGAATTCATTATTTTGAGAGAAGCCAAAGAAGCTTGTATATTAACACAAGTATTCAAGTTATGAGAAAGGCATCATCTCTGGATACCTATCTCCTGCTATTCACGCTGCTGTCCAAAGAGGCATAAGGTCCATGGGGCCTCTGGTTCTGAAGAACAGTAGAGCAGATTAAAGTAATTCACCACCTACTAAGACAGACAAGGGTTATTTGAATTATTCTGATGAAATAAATTCTCATTCTCCAAGAGAATGAGGGGAGACAGGAGAACTCCCAGTGGAATGAAGAAATGCAAAGTAGCTATGCTAGATTCAAAACCCTTGACTGACATTGTATATGGGGGGAGACAGGATGTGTTGTGAGGAAGAAGATAGCAGGAAGCAGGATGATTGCTGGCATTTAAAGAAAGCTACTTGACTTTTATCAGATGGGGGAAAAGATTATTTGGCACTTACATTAATTACTGAAGAGACATAGGAGACTTTAATTTTGAGGCTAAGAATGATGGGATATCTCATCAAAGGTGCACAATAAATTTCACTTAGTCTAAAAAACTTAAATATGGGCAAAAGCATTTTTTTCTTTGCGCATCTTAAATTGAAGCAGAACTTTGCTAGAAGAAATTTGGTGTAACTTGCTAACTCTGACTCTTAAAGACAAGAGTTACTTCCCAAACTGATCTAATCTGGCAAACCTTATCCCTGTAGATGCTGACCTTTGACCCAAGAAGTGTAAGCTGCCTCCTTATAAACTTGCTCAAGTCCAGGTTCTTCTGTGGGTAGAATTTGAAGGAGGGGACAGTCTGCTTCCTTGCAGTTCTCTTCACCTGCATTTCACCAGCTCACCTGAAACCAGTCTGATGTCTGCTGGGCAGCATATTCCAGATCTGGCAATTTCATTCAACCAAGCATCAAGAACGAGATAAACATGGAAAACTGTCTGTAGACTTCAGAATTCATTATAGCTTCAGTAAAGGAATTATAGGCATGTATGCAATCAAAACTCAGTTCCTCTGCTCATCATTGAATGATAAAATGGTTTGAGCTGGAAGAGACCTTAAAGATCATCCAGTTCTAGCCCTCCTGCCACAGGCAGGGACACTTTCCTCTAGACCACATTGCTCAAAGCCCCATCCCACCCTCCAACACTTCCAGGGAAGGGGCATTACAACTTCTCTGGGAAACCTGTTCCAGTGTCTCATCATCCTGACAGAAAAGACTTTCTTCCTATTATCAAATCTAAACATACACCTTTTCAGTTTAAAGCCATTCTCCCTTATCCTATCAATACATGGTCTTGTAAAAAACCCCTTTCCATCTTTCCTATAGGTTCCCTTCAGGTACCGAAAGGCTGTTCAAAGGTCTCCCTGGAGCTTTGTTTTTTTCAGGCTGAACAACCCCAAGTCTCCCAGCCTGTCTTCATAGGACAGGTGCTTCAGTCCTCTGAACTCTTTTGTGGCTCTCCTTTGGACTCACTCCAACAGGTCCTTCTCATGTTGAGAGCCCCAGAGCTGGATGCAGCACTGCAGGTGGGGTCTCACCAGAGCAGAGCAGAGGGGCAGAATCCCCTCCCTCCCCCTGCTGCCCACGCTGCTTTGGATGCAGCCCAGGACACGTTTGGCTTTCTGGGCTGTGAGTGCACAGTGCTGGGTCATGTCCAGCCTCTCACCCACCAGCACCCCCAGGTCCTTCTGGGCAGGGCTGCTCTCCATCTGCTCATCCCCAGCCTGTGCTGATCCTGGGGGTTGCCCTGACCCAGGTGCAGCACCTTGCACTTGATCTTGTTGAACCTGATAATTTTCATATGGACCCACTCCTTAAGCCTGTCAAGGTCTCTCTGGATGGCATCTCATGCCTCAGGAGTTGTCTGCAAACTTGCTGAGTAGGCACTCACTCCCACTGTCCATGTCACTGACAAAGGTGTGAAGCAGTGCCAGTCCCAGCACCAGTCCCTGAAGCATGCCACTCATGACTGGTCTCTTGGACATCGAGTCCTTGTCCACAACCCTTTGAGTTCAGCCAGTTCCTTGTCCATCGAATGGTCCATCTGTCAGTCCATGTCCCTCTAGCTCAGAGACAAGGCTGTCATATGGGCCAGGGTCAAATGCTTTGCACAAGTCCAGGAGATGTCACTTCACATCAACTGAGAAACAGCATATACTTCAGGACTTTACATGCATAAATGGCATCATTTGCAACAACTGTCTAGTGAAAGCAGATTTACAGCCATGTCGCCTGAACCTAAATCCAGTGGCTCAAATCGAGAGATGAATCAGAATTCCTGCAGCAGGTGACAGGACAGCAGCAAAGCTGATCACTGTCAGCTGGAGTGGCATGGTTTGGCTGGGTTATTTCCTGGGATGAGAAAAGAAAATAGTTAAAATTTTAGTAATAACTGAATTCAGAAAACATTTTGTTTCATATATAGAGAGAAATACAAAGTTCAATAGACAATATGACTGAGGTTTTACTGCAATTTCCATGTGGACACCCATGAATAGAACTGGAAGAAAAATATTTTCTCATCATGTTAAGTTCCATTCTGAATGAGAATTAAATACTCAAAATACAAAAAGATGTTAATTAATCAGCAGTCTAAGAATGTTCTTTTAATATAAATCAACACTTTTATTACTATTTTTGTTGGTCGTTTGCAAAAGAATTAATTTATGGTTTCTTTCAATATGAACCAGTAAAGTTGCAAACAAGAAAATACTTTTAAAATTTAAAAAAATACTAATTTGGAGGGGGATTTAATGTTAAAGCATTTTTCCAAATCACTTTATAAAAAAGGCTGTCTTTATTTAAACAGATTCACTTTGACAAATTGGCATTTTATAACAAAGTACATCTACAGTGTAAAATTTCCTATCAAGTTTAATCACAGGTCTACCAAACACCACTGTCTTGTATGATTAAAGTTATTCATTAAAGCATTGCATATAAATCTGTTTTTATGTCAGTGAGAGCTCCTGTAAGTAGGGGCAGAACACTGAATTCTCAGAATCAGTGGAAAGTGTGGAAAATTAATGCAAGAAGTAATTATACTAAAATATAGGGAGACAATAGGACTGCATGAAATTTCATCATTGCCCCTCTAAAAATTTCTTAATTTGTGTTCCATAACCCTAATCTTTGAACTGCAACAAGTCATTGTCTCCCCAATTATTTTTGAAGTCCCTGTGTAAGGAAAAATCCTTTCTAAACCTACAGATTCTAGTACTTGGTTATATAAAAAGCATGAACATATTTTGTCTAGTGGTCAAGTGGCTTTTTCCTGACCACATGTAGCTTCATACTGGGAATACTGCATTTGGCAAAGGTCTGACAAGTCTTGTCAAACCTTGTCACCGTGGCCAGTTTAACAGCCTTTTGTGTTAAACTGGGCTAATGGATGGTACTGGACTAATTCCAAACATTAGCTGAAAGCTAGTCTTGTTAATAAAATGTATAAAAATAAACCCAAGTGACCACAAGGACCAAAAAGGAAGGGATCCCACTAACATGGGCATCATTCCCTTCCCAGTGAATGCTTCAGGGAAGTGATGACATGCTGTAAAATACTCCTCACTTCTGGAGATAGAAGACTGGCACTCTCAACACAACCCAAAGCAACATTGGAAGGGCAAGCATAGTTTCAGGGAAAGAGGTAAATAATAGTACCACCTTATAGCTCTGAACACAAAGTTACATTCACAGAGGTATGTGAAAAATTTTGCATGCTCTAGACAGTTTTCTTGAGATGTTGGATTTATATGAGAAAATATGTCTTCCTAAACCCAATCAGCCTTTTAATGTCTCTGTAATTACTTTAACTGAACAAGATTAAAGGCCAGCCAAGGGAAATAACAACAGGGACAGTCAAGTCAGCGTGTCAAGGGAGTCTTGTTTACAAACTGTAGCCAACATCAATTTATTTCTGGCTTCAATTCCTGACCTGCACTTCAAAAGCAATTATTCACAAATGACAAATCTTATGAAGTCTGAGAACTGGCATGTTATGGATCTTGTAAGTATAATAACCATATATTTACTCATTCTAAAATCTTCATTTGGTACCTCCAAAATGCCAGGCAGGTTTAGCAGCCAGATGCCTGTTTATTGAATTGGTATATGCAAATAATATTTGTAAGCAGTAAATTGGGATTCTAAGATGGTGTCCGTAGTAAAAAAAAAAAAAGCAAAAATATATTCTAGACTTTCATATACTTTTATTACTTCAGAACCACCATAATCAAGACTATTGTCTCTAGACAAAAGTATTTTTTTCCTTTCGCTTCCACAAATAATACATTGATGATCCATAAATGCTTTCTCAGTTGGAAGTCCAAAATACTGCAATAGTAAAACAGGACCTGCTTGATTATCCTGTTATTCTCTCCAAATACATTGATTTTTTTTCCAAAGCAATCAAATGTTTTCAACTTTCTGAACATTTGCAATCCTTATTATTTTTTGTGGTTTATTCCACAGAAGTTTTAATTCCACCTCTAATTATAAACTCCTATTATTCTGTTCACTGTGCCAATAAAAATGCAGAAAAAAAAAGGAGAATAATATATATTGATCTATACAAGAACGACAGATGCCATCTCTTCACCAACACAAATATGTGGTGTAGCTTATCCAGTAAACATGACACAGATCACTATTTTTTTTCAGTAACCAAGATCAAACATTGCCATTCATTCCCTTTTGCTATAGAAAAGCTCTTCTCTGAGAGCTATTGTTTATGTCCTTATTTAAATTCTAGTTAGTGTTTGTCAGAGGTAAACATCATGGAGATTTTTTCTAATACTGACAATATTTGCTAGCAACCAGAAAAAGCCTTCAGTTTCTTGCATGCATTTTGATTTACAAGTAAATTCTCACTTAGTTAACAACTTTATTTTTCTTTCTGGTATCCCAAAGAAATCAATGGCTGACAAGAGTCTGAAATTAAAAAGCAGTCAAACTAAAGTATCTTCAGAACAAATATATTACCTATTACCATTGAAATACTTCATTTCATTGCCAAACAACTTCTAAAAATTTAACATAGAATTAATAATAATTTTATATTACAGAGAATCTGTGTAACATTCATTAGTGTCACACCTGAGAGCCTTTTAAAAGCAATTAAACAATTTAAGCCATGGTCCACTCTTTGTTTTAATGATATATTGAAAAAGAGACAAAGCTATTTGACTTCTGTTTGTGACTGTATTTGTGGTATCCTGTTCCTATTGTATTAGTTTAATCCAATAGGTTTCTGGTTCTGTTTTGCAAAGACCAGGGAGGATCCTGCCCCTTCTTTCACTCATCTTTCATGAGTATTTTAGCTTCTGGAAGTGTTTTAAATTTGTTTTAGGAAGTTATGGAGTTAGCAGAGGAAGTGGAAGTCGAAACTTCCAGACTAAACATCTATAGTTCTTGGTAGCAGAAGGAGACCAGAGGTATTGCATCAGGCACTCTCTGGTTTTACCCATAACGACAAAACTGAATGATCAAACTAAATAATAAAACAGTGATCTTACTCTGGTCTTGAGGCCAGGTAACACACAGAACAGCCCTTGGCCAAGGATATCCTCTTGGTGACTCTAAGTCATAACTGATGTGTTGTGTGAATAGATTTTAATTCACTTCAAAGTGTCTGAAATGACGTGAGGACTGTGTTGCAGCTTATCACAGAGGTGTTGTCATAGCATGAAAGACAGAGTGATCTGTTTATGTCCTCAGGTGTGGCTAGAGGTATGTGGAGTCATATAAATTTTAGAGCTGACTGAGGTTGTACTGGCAGACTGTGGTGGGTGGAAACACTTGGGTAAAGTGGACAATCAGGAGCCCAGTGTGGAAGCAATTTCCAGACCTTCTGTTGTGTAGAGGTGTAGATTTATTCTGAATATGTTGAAAATTTTTAAAAAAGGGCAAGTACAAGGATACATTAAAGCATTTAGGTGTATTCAGATGCCCAACAGATATCAGAAATCACATGAAGACCTCACCTGACTTGTAGATTTTCACATATAGCATTCTTCCCACTAAAGTAAATTTTTTAATATGTGTGTAGGTAAAACTGTGGATTTGGGTTGCATAAGGGTCCGCTTAAGTCTTTTGTGATGTGTTACTGAGAGTCACTGAGATCTCTGTGGATCCTGCCACGTGAGAACAAGTTGAGTTTAGATGATTAGGAAGGCAGTACAGGGAGAACATAGTGTGGCTGTTACAGGTCTGGGTGCAAAGAGATTTCAGTTTCCTGACAAGTGTCTGTGAGAACGTAAGGCTTTCTCAAGGACGCTGCAGGAAAACAATTGAAAAGTATTGTAAACTATGGTCTTGTTATGAGACCAAAGAAGAAAACATGAGGTAAGAGTTACTGGGTCCAGCCAATCCCTCCGGGGTGGCTGGTCAGTGAACCAATGACCTTATGTAGTCCAGCGTGCTAAGGTATATAAGCACCTTTGTAAATATATTAAAGAGTTCGGTTTTGCATCTACATAAGGTCGGCCGTGTCGTTGGTGTCCGGGCCCGCTAGCGACAAACATAGGATCTTTTTTTCTTTGTTAACTGGAGTTGCCTGTAGTTCTTAGCAGTTTCTTTCGTTCTTTTCTCCTCCTGTAAAAGATTAGCTTGAGGAGTACATAGATTTATTTTGTTGCATTTATGTATATGCATTAAAATGAATTGCTGAACTCTGCCCAAATGCTTAAACAAAAAAACCTCAAAACACTGACGGAAAGCTGAGTTGAAGCATTTGCACTCAATTTGTATGCTCCATGGTACTATGGTCCTTTTGTTCATAGAAATTACTCTACAGTGTAGATCAGGAATATAAACCTGGCTTCCCAGCTAGATATTATTCATCAGGACAATTTTTTTTCCCCAGTCTCCAGCCTATTTCTTGTTCTTCTTTTCCCAAAATCCTTCAAACACAGCTGGGAACCAAGAGGTTTGTTCATCCTCCATCCCATGACTGAAAGTTCATTCCCCAAAGGTATACTCCATCAGGTGAATAATCATATCCATTTGAGTGAGGTGAATATGCAGAGGCATTTGGTCATAGACGTGCCCTAATACACATCCTTGTTCCTTTGCAGCACGAGATATGGCTAAGACAAGACGGAGGCTGTTTGCATTTTGTATATGCAATGGATGCATGGGACATCACATGATGAGGAAGAGGCTAAGGAGTCATTTTGTTTTAGTTGAAGAAAAGTGGCCCCATCCCCAATTTGTATATTAGTCCCCAGGGAATCTTCCTGTGCTCTGTTTCATTGATCTATGGCAGGAGTCATCATGAAAACTCTTCTGGTGGAGAAGACATACTCCCACAGGTAGCAAACACCAATCAGCCCTTCTAAGAGATTCTGACTACAGAGAAAACACAGATTCCTTGAACTGGGACCATGCTGAGCTCAAGTGGGGGATAAGACCATAAGCAATGAACCAACATGTTCAAGGAAAAACATGTTTGTAAGCAGATGGTGTGATGGATGTTAAACTGGCTGTAGGTTTTACAGAGTATATTGCCAGAAATAAGTAATCATATTAGAATTGAGTATGATCCTTTATCGCCAACAAAGCAAAATAGATTTAGGAACCCATAAACAGCCAGAAGAACCATAAGAAGAAAACAGGCAGAAATTCATAAGTATTTCACAGAAATGTGTTTCTATTGCAATTGACTAATTCAGAATATTCTCAGGAAGAGGTTTTTCAATTTCCGCATAAATACTATAAAAAGCAGACATTTCAATAACCCTGGAGAATGCACAGAACCCAGGAAAACCAGCCCCAAACATGAAAGGAACACAGCACAGGACCTTTGATAGATTATGGCACTGTATACATGTTTGTATGATTTGAAGGTATGCGCAGGTTAACCAGAGGCTAGGCCATGGTCTTATGTGTATAAGAGGTTTATTTTCAGAGCTGGTACAACAGCGAGGTTTCCCATGTTGGTGTGGAAGAGGGGAACACCACCCCCAGGCCTTTTGGACCTATATCCCAGAGGACTGGGCATGCGCACTAGGCTGCTCTCTTCCTCTTCTCTAATGGGAGTGGTATTTGTTTACATATAACACCCCTGGGAACAGGAGTCAGTGAGGTTTGTCACCATTACTATTTGTCTTATTTCCTCTGTTACAAAGTGAGGTCTTTGAGCCAGAAACAGCCTTCTCCTAATCCTCCTCGGTTAGATCTTCCGATGAGATTCACTTGCTCCCTAACAACGTTGAATAAAAGTTATCTGTTTGTATGAAAGTAGAAATTTTGAATATCAAATTAGAAGAGAAGGTAACATTGAGTTGAAGGTATTGGATTAAAACTTAGGAGAAATGAATTTAAATCATAGCTCTGATTTCTTGCTAATTTTATGATAGTTACTTCTTACCTCTTTGTTTTGGTCAAAACACTGGATAAGATATTGCATTCCTTCCTCCTTTTGTCCAGTCCATCTCCTCTGTTTAGAATATGGCTTCTGCCACAAATATCTCTGAGGAAAAATGCATGGAATCTCTACACGCTCTTTGGTGACTCCAGTTCATAGTTATGCAATCCAAGAACAATCATGAACAATCACAATGATAACCAGAATCTGAGGATACTTGATGCAAAATGAAAGAAGGGTGGTATTGAAAGAAAGAGTGATAATCAGAATCCTTTCAAAAGATATTGCATACCAGACAGACTAAACCCATAAAGCTTTGACTTATTTTAATAGCAGCTGAACCATCTGTCAGTGGTAAATTCATTGTCTGATGTCATCAGACCTACAGGAACACCTAGGCCTGTACACTGTATTAAAGCAGAGCTGCTGATAAACATGATGGAGTCAGTAGTCATATCTTTCTAGTTCCTACACTTCATCATCATCCATCAGAGTTATACAGTTGCTAAGCATTCTGGACATGAACTGACACTCCTGCGTTTTCGATCAGCATTCAAATATTATAGTGCTCAAGTTGTTATCTTCCCCCATAACTTCCACATATTGATGGGATCTGATCCTAGCTATGTCTATTTCTGTAAACTTCAAGTCTTTCTTTCAACTGCTATTGAGTTACTGCTAGCAGTAACACACAAATTTAGAGTTCATTTATTTCATTATTTCACAGTCACTCAAATCCAGCCTCGTATTTTGATTATCTTTCTTAAAGTGAGGTCAGCTGCACATACATGCAAAGCTATACAACCCATTATTTATTTATAATAGAAAGTGTCTAAACTGGGACTACCCCGTTTTGCAGGAGGAAAAGAAAAAAAAGTTTAGGTATCTTCCCCAAGAGCTCAAACCCCAAAGATATTACAGGATGACTTTTCTTTGTCTTCAGGTGTCAGGCATCAAGAGATCCACAGCTGTAAAATTAATAAGCCTGTTGCTCAATTGTACTGTCAAAAGGAGGAAACAACTGATGCATTTGAGCTCTTTTATTTTTAGCTAGATGCAAAGCTTTGTTAGGTATAATCCCATTTTTCAGAGTGAATGAAATCCCATGTTATCTGAAAAGCTAGAGCTGCTGTGTCAGATTGATGGAGCTTAACTGTTTTATCCTGGCAGATGCTGCTCAGGATCAAAAGACATAGATGTAAACAATGGTGTATCGTCAAGGTCAGGAAAACACTAGGGAAGTTGTCCTGGTATGATGTAGGATAGGAGGAAGAAGCATGTTAAATGTATAGATAACCATAGCCATCTGAAACAGTCAGATAGCTTTCATAAATGTGAGTCCCAGGACATAAGGCAAGGCCAGTCAGGCAAGTGCAGTAATATTCTGCTGCTCATTCATAAGACCCCTATGGGATGGTCTCTTATTTTTAGTAAATCCTTAGATTAAATCCTATTCTTTTTTCTCACTGCTTCTCTAGAATGTCACAAGACAGATTCTTTATGTATTTCCAAGGTCTCCTTATTTTGCAATATTAAAGTGGTACAGTCTTTAAACAATTGTCCTCAGCATTTTGTTACAATCTGGAAAAATACTTAGTAATTCCCATCCTTAATGTTGGATAGATTGTGTAGAAATATAGAGTATCTTTCCATTGTGAGCACTGTTATTGGGAGACTTGTGAGTCCCCCAGACTTTGAAAATTTTATTCCAAAGGAGCACAGAAACATTGGAGAAGGCTTTGGGATAAATCTATGTTCCTTTGCCCAGATTTAAAATACGTTTGATCCCAAAGCTAATAACTGTCTAGTAAAGGATGGAGGGATCTCAAGAAATGAGTGATGTTTATATGCTGGTTACTACCTAGTCATTTTATCCACACAGTGAAGTGTTCTTTCTAGTATTTCTTTTATAAATAGTATCTCTTCAAGTCTTTTCCCTTTGTTATTTAACTAATTGTTAACCTTTTTCTTTTCTCTCTCTTTCTGTATTTTTTTCTAAGCAAAGTTTAATTATGTGGAAGAGCAGAATGTCAATTCTTCTTCCATTTCTGGATTTCACTGTTGTTTCTGGAACAGTACTTAGTGGGCACAAAGGTACCAGTCAGTGCCTGACTGGAGGCTGGAAAGACAGGCAAAGGCTATGGCAGATATGTGGATCTCTAAGTAAGTAATAATTTTATTGAATACTGTCATTGCAGAGGAAAGGAGGGACAGCTGCAGACCACCTCTATAATCTTCTACAGGTCTTTACACTCAAATATTTTAATAGATAGGCATCCAGCTCTCTGATTCACAAAAAATAATGGAAAATTGTCACAAACATTCATATTGAACCAAATCAAAGTAGCATTATTAGGACTAAAAGCATTGAATGCAGTCAGTCCAACCGTGTTACATCCAAGAAACCTTTCCTAGTTATGGAATATTTATTTCCAAACCGGATACTTCTTATCTGTTTTAAACAAGCTGATAACTGTGAAGACATTTTATAGATTCTCACACAAGTGCCTAGTTGCTTCTAGCAATGGTTTTCTTTCTGCACAAAAGTGAGAAACAGGCTAATTTTCCCCATCTCTAGACTGTAGTTCAGCCACAAATGTTGCAGAAACAGGAAATTTGACATTTCCAGCTATTGGCTGCAGTTTGTAATCTGTTGCAGAACTGTGAAGTCACTGAGATGACATTTCTTTGAATGTCACAGTCGTGTTGGTGGAATTAATGACACTAATAAATGAATCAATTAATAGTATGATTTTATATACTACCCAGACTAAATGTTTTAGGTATTGCAGAGGATAAAGTGAAATTGCACAATCCCAAAATCTAGTAAATCATCTGGGAGTGATGTTCAAAATTTGTCTTCTGCAGGTGAGCAGGTAATGTTGTATAGCTGGACACATAAGCAGAAACTTGAAAATTATCAAGATGTTTAATGATTTTCATATGTAATCCTTCCTACCTACATCAGCACCAACTACACAGAAAATATTAACTGCCTTCAGGATGTCTGTTTCTTTAATTTTTAGCTCCAAAGAAAGCCTCTATTATTAGTGCTTAATTATGAAGTTTTCTGCAAGGCAATTTTTTCCCCGTTATTGTAAATACAAGTTAAGACACTGGTTTTTGTGCTAAATAACAAGTATGCTCTTCAGGTAAAAGAGGAGCTCAAGTTTTATATTGCATTCATCTGACATCTCAATGATTAAACATGAACCAAATAAATATCACAGTCAGTACCATCCTCTCTGTATTAATCAATTAAGTATTCAATTAAACTTGCTGTACTTGTCCTAACAATTTCTACTTTCAGAGGACCAAAGAATTTTTTCCTCTGAATACATAAGTGTGCAATAGAAGAGATCAAAGGAGAGTTGGACATTTTGTTCTTTGCAGTAAGGTCAACTGAAGAGGAAAGAAAAGTTTATTTGAAATTTATATGGGAAAAAGTTTATGGGCTTTTTCCTGCTAACACAACCTGCAAGGAAACAAAGTTCCCAACTATTGTTTTGAGCTTTCTGATGACTATAGAAACACTTTAATTGGTTAATAATAGTTGTATTTTCAAGGTTTTATGTGCAGCTTTAAATAACACTAACATTCTTAGCATGATTCCTAAAGAATCAGGTTTGCATGGTAACCGGTTTTCCTAAACTACTGAAAATGAACTCACTGCTCAGCTGGATTTGAGTCAAAAGCAGAGGACACTGGACGTCTGTAGGACTTAGAGGTGTGTTCTGGGAAGAGAAAGGAGACCTTGTACCAGCCCCCACTAAGAGAAAGGCTGCTGAATGAGAATATGCATTACTAGACAGCTGTGAAGCCACGCGGGAAAACAAAGTGAATGTTTTAAACAGAAATAAAATTATTTTATCAGAACTTCTATCAACCCTAATATTCAATTTCACAGAAAAAAAAAAAAACTGGTCAATTTTGGTGCTGTCATTACTGTTTTTTGAAGATTTTCCTCTTGATTCTGTTAGAATGAAAGCTGAGACAGTGGGACTTAATGTTATAGCAGATGGTGGGCTTCATAAGAAAATACACAGATGTGGAATCGCAGTTCCACAAGGCACTAGCAATTATCCCATATAATTACTCTTGAAGTATCAAATCTGTTCAATCCCCTGTTGGGTCTCCCTTCATGCTGTACCTTCCATGCATAGGAAGAGGGAGGATGAGATTCCAAGGTGGTGCTAAACTTTGGTGTCCAACAGTTTGACTGATCATGAAGTGATAAGTAAGTAGCAGAACAGAGAAGGCTCCTTCCAGTTTTCCCTCCTCCTTCTACATGTAGAAAGGGTTATTTGAGGCTCCACGAAACATATTTCAACTACTGGAGAGCTCTACAGGTCCGGAAATTGATTTTCTGCCTCTTATGTGAACCTTCAAAGCATTGCATAGAGAATTTACGCATAAGTGATTCTTCAAGGGGAGACTTCTTTATCATTTATTATCTCACTTTGACTTCTAATAGATAGCCAAAATAATGAAAATTCCATTGCAATCACAAGTTTTCCTGGAAAAGGATTAAGACTGAAGTTAATGTAACTTGTTTCATGGTCTAACCGTCATTGAGAAAATCTGAAAAATGAGTACATATAATTGCTTATCCATACCTTGTAAACACCATTTAAAAACTTCAAAATGTTAATGTGAATGCAAACCATAATTTTTTCCCTCAGGAATAGAAAATGTGTCTGAAATTCGTGCCAGATATCTCATTTTGCTAAGATTTTATTACCTGAAATGCAGAACCTGAGGCCATTAATTTCCTTAAAGATATTGCAGTAAATGTCATTGCTAGCTCGAACACAAAGTTTCAGGGATTAATACCACAGTCACTATACTGTTAAACAAGAGCAGTAACAGTGCAAGGGATTTAGAAGTGATCGCAAATAGAACTAATGAGAAAAGTGCAGCTCTAATCATTCTTATTGATCAAGAAATAGCAGCGTGCTGAATCTTTAAAAGTAAAGAATCAGCACTGTTATGGATTCAAGCTTGTTTCTATATTCATGTGACATGGAAAACTTTCCAAATTCTCTGTGCTGGCCAAAGACAAGCTGAAAATAGCACTACAATACAAGTGAAGATAGTTACAAGCTGTAAGATACAGAAGAGAGTTTAGCAGAAATTGCTTGAAAAGGCCTCATAGAAACTCTGCAGTGTCCCAATAATTCAGCACTTCAGAGCATCAAAGCACTATGTAAACATTAACTACGTGTTAGTCATAGCTTCTTCAATCAGTAAGACAAAAAATAAAATCTCCTTCCCTTGTAAATGCTGTAGAGTTGCAGTTTAATTTATGACATGGAAGGCATTGAAGAGAGCAAGCCATATTGTCATTCAGAGTAAATCAGGAGACTCTGCATCCCACTTACCAGTCTGTATGAAATATCATTTGGATAGGACAGAAAATGTGATATGTGAGAGCTGATTAAAATAAATTTAAAAAATTAAATAGCCTGATTTGCACAAGCAGCCAATCTTTTTTTGTAATATTTACTATTTCAATATTTATTTCTTACATATGTTGATTCTTTTTAGATCTTCCACCTGCTTCAGTTATGCTGCTTTAAGCTCTCTGGTGACATGAGAAGAGCCCGCACAAAGGGAGAGTTTGGTGCTTAGCACTATTGAAAAAGGGTTTGAAAGTACACCTGCAATCCAGTCTGCCTGTCCAGATACATGATGTGAAGCAAACTGGAGCACTGTTTCATATAAAAAGCTTCCTACCTAGTCAGGAGAATGAGAAAGGTCTCTCTGATGTGTGCAGAGGGAAAATACCACTCACCTATTTTAGGCATCTGTTTTTCTCATGCAGTCTATAAGGGACAGTATTTGTTTAGTGATGATGAGTGTCTTTGGCATAATAGCCTAAGATCAGAATCCTAATTCAGAAGGTGAAAGACACAGAGCTCTCCTTTCAGCTCCCTGACACTTCCTGTCTTCATCCACTGAGGGTGTAATGTCTCTTGTATGAAGCACCTTGAGCATAGTTGCCCTTGTCCAAATCTGTGGCCTAAACTCTGCGTGAAGTTTCCATTTCTCTCTTCCTCTGGCATCTTGGAGTTTTTTCTTTCTCATTGTTCAATATCACAGGTTCACCAGGAGGGTGGGAATGTCATTCCCAGGATATCCCATAGCTTCAGCACACAGAGGCTCTTCTGAGATGTTTTAGACATGGCAGCAGCTGCTCTAAGACTGGGAAAAGGGTGTGAATTTGGGTCTTATGAAATTCATTGTGCATGTGGGAAGCATCTCCATAGCACAGTGTGTAGAACATGTATAATTTATGCATAGAAGTGCAGACTGATTGCACAGAGTGCAAAGCAGGGCCAGCATATCCCAGATACATTGGACCTACTGCATATCTGCTATGCTTTGAAACTGTGGCCGTTTGTTTTCTGCACACCAGGCATGCTGTGCCTGGAGCTGCAGCTGCTGGTCCTCCTCTGAGCCTAGAAATAATAAGCAAATGTACCACACTTTGCAGTGCTAACAAGGAGAAGATCCTTAGGCAACCTGGTAAATCTGGACCTGAAGATATTTTTGTAGTCCTTGTTCAAGTCTAGTTTTCAATTTTCTCCTCCAGATATTGAAGTCCGAACTAAGTACCAAATATTTTTACTTTCACTAAGAAACAAATTGAGACCAATATTCATCCCCCTTAATTATCTATATGACAATGATATTGACATCTAAGGTCATCCTTGTTTATTTGCCAGGTTGGGCTGAAGTCAGTGAGGCTAACATACAACTCACAGAGATGTTCCAAATCTCTGTTGATTAGCTGAAGCTAAGTCAAAACCTTTTTCACGAGAAAAGAGAAGTGAGGATTTCTATTGTGCAAGGTGGAATTTTGGTCACGTCTGAAGTTTTTTCTTAATATGATAACAAATAAAACTCACTTTGTCAGTAGATTTATATACCCCAAACTTTCATGGTCTTATTAAGGTTTAAGATGGTTCAGGAGTGTGGAGCATGCCTGTATTGTTGTCTAGTGGAATACAGCCCAGAAAAAGCTACATGACACAAGGTCTTTTTTCTGAGGAAAGCAGAGGGACAGGAATCCCTCATCTGTCCTGGAAGAAGGGAGAAACCAGCTGAGTGACATCAAACGTTACAAAGGCAGGTCAAAATGCAGGAGAAAAAAGAGTAAAGCTTTTAAAGCTCTAGCAGTCTTCTGCTTGCATGAGTAAATTTACACTGATCCAGCTCCAATTCTGCTATATTTAACTTAGTCCTTTTACCTTACGTTGCGCAATAAAGCAGGTGAAGAGGTTTTTTTAAGTGGTGGCTGTAACAGTAGGATGTGCTTATGCTTATTAAGCTTTATATGAGCTGCATTCAAACACTCTCTAATGAAATGGATCTGAAAATATGGCTCTCTGCTTTTGTCCATCAGTTTTGGGATATTACAATTTTCTCTTTATAAAATTAGGAAAAGAAAGGAATCTGACCTTCAACAGCAAATAGAGGTCTGATTAAATTCTTCAGTGAAACATTTTTTGTGCTTTTCCATGACTTTGATAACACTAAGATGTACAATTCACTGTACATTTCCATCTAGTTCGAGATCAATGGTCACATAAGCCAGACTAATTCCCAGCACATTTCGATCCTATGAAACGATCAAGAGCAGAATTCAGCTGTTCTGGGGATCTTGGTAGGTGATTAAATGAACATTTATCTTGTTCCCATATACTGGTGTGATACCTAATGACTTGCTGTCAGCGAGATGAAGATCTGAATAGAGAGGCTTCATATAAACTGAGGGATAGAGATGAAAGACAGTAATTGACTGTTATGTATTAAAGGGAGGAGTCTGCATAGCCACCCAAGTTGCCAGACATTGACAAAAGTTGCAGCTGCATCTACCCAGAGGGTCCTGGCTTCCTGGGATGGTCTGGATCAGGAAGAAATATGATGAGAGGGTGAGGAAGGAGAGAAAGTGGAAGAAAAGAGGGATATGAAAGCTGAGCACCTGACTAGAGGTAGGGATTGGCAATGTTACAGTTTCACAAAAAGTCAACGTTTCTGGAGAATGTTGTGGTATTTGATGGAGAACTTCACAGAATTCTGTTATAAATGCAATATTTTGCAATTCTCTTATTGTTAATGACATAGTTGAAGTAGCAGAGAAAACATCTCACCTAACATTTATATTGAGTGCATTTTCTGTTTGTCTTCCAATAGATGCAGGGCACTTTGAGTTACAGCCACAGAATTAGGGATGATAGTTACAGAAACAAGTAAATCTGAAGTTTAAAAGAATAGTCTTAGTAGATTGTCTACATTTAAACTATATTTGAGCTTGAAGCTCTCAAGGTTGTCTCAAATAGGATTTTCAGCTTTAATTGACTCCATGAATTTGTAGGTTAAAGTTCTTGGTGTAAAAGTGGGATTCTTTTCAGTTCGTTTTAAGTTTCTCCCTGCAAAGAGATGTGAAAGAGCAGGAGTAATCTTTCTGCACAGCACTGATCCTTTAATTTATGTTAACAGCGACTACTCCAAAAGAGCCATCCTTAGATCTGTTAAATGATAACCTTGCTGGTCTGCAATCTGCTGGAGTTTAGAGAAATGCAATCTCTTTTAATTTCAAGCTTCATTCTCTTTAGTTTAAAGGCTCACATATGGATTTGGTCTTTTGGCTTTCGCAGTGGAGAAGGCGATTACCACATGGATTTCTAGAGGGTTCCCTGTTGTTGCTTTAGGCTGACAGGGCAAAGCTGTCAGCTATCAACAACAAGGTGCCAGAAAAACCTCATGTCTTCCCGTAACACTTGACCCTGAGGCCCTGGCTTCTCAAGTGTTCTGAATGCAGCTGTTGACACGGCACCTGCAGTTGCTATCTTTAATCACAGTAGGTAGCGTGAGGAAACCGTCCTTTAAATATTTTAGAGGGACTTTCTGATCCACTGGTGGCTGGATGACATTCCTTCATGTCTTGTCTCCCATTTACCTTCAAGCTTTTGGAAACCTCTTACTAAAAAGGTCACCGCTATGATATCTTATTAAGGATGAGAAATGTAGCAATTCTTTGAAGATATACATATTCCTTCAGGTAAATTTACTCTGGGTATTTAATTACAAGGGCTTAAAGAGAAAAGAGTGGGTTTCAATCCCTCTCACTTAGACTTTTAACAGTTCTTTCACCTATTTATTTAATGTTTAATTTCTGGCTCATGCTGTTACCATTTATTATTTAACTCACTGTATTGCTTGATTCTACAAGGTCAGTTAGGGTGCCATTTATTGAAAAGATGTACATTATAAAATACTCAAACGTCGTGTCACTGCTTTTAAATTAAATGCCTCAGAAAAATACAGCCGGGCTGTTAGTGAGCTAGTTAAGTAGTCTAGCATGTTTACAGGGAAACACAGCATGCCTGAAAGGAACTTCTAATTTTAAAAATTAAAAACCTGGCTTTCCTCAAGGGTGAAGTATTTTCAAGAGCACAAATCTACCATGAAATGCAATAACTTTCTTCTCAGAAACAATGCAGACAACATTTTTAATGCAGGTTTTTAATGATTTATGTGAGAAACTTCAGGCCTGGGAATTGCAACATGATTTCAATAGTAGGATGGAAACTGGGACAATCCTTATCTTACTATTTAAATAGAGGTGGCTCTTTATGAAGCCATCAAAGTTACTCTAATTGTACCACTATTTTGTCTGAGCAGCACAATATAAGAACTTTCCTATCCCATATCTTGTTTCTCTGGTAGGTTATCTTGGTGGGAAAACTAGGAATACTTTAACCTCTTTCTCATTCTTAACGTTCTCCAAAGGCCTGTCACTGCTGTCAAAGGGCCCACTGCTTTTGGGGCTTAGGTAGATCCTACGGGCTCATAAGTGTATACTCTCACTTTACAGTGTCTTACATTATATTACACAAATCTGTGTGCATATGCCTCCTGTCAGCTTGATTTTGTAAGTTTGCTTTGTGGTGCTTTTCTCCTCAGCTAAGCCACTTTTATTTGTCCTTGGTCATTGCTTTCAACCTTTATGGAGTTTATCTAAGCATGCCATTATTGACTTCATTGCTGTCACCTGAAAAATGTGGCATCTTGTCAAACCATTTGATCAGTAAAACTGACTTTAACTCTGGCAGTTTTGAAGAGTTTTGGCAATTAAAAGTAACTAAAAGAACTGAATTAATGAAGTTAATTAATCAGGAAAAAGAAAGTTTGGCTACAAAATGAAGACCCTGGGAATTAGCACTGTAGGAGCAGCACAGAACTCAGCGTTCCCATTAGTGCTCCGATATTGCCAGCAGCCAGGGATCTCAGCAATGAAATGTGGCAGTAGATGAAGGGAATAACATGATATTGCCAGGGTACTGAGCTTGCTGCATAAGACATAATACACCTACTGTGACTGTTGTATGCTCAGGACAATACAGGTCTATTCTCATCTATTCCAAGAGTTAATTCAGCTCCTTCAGCAGCAACTCTGTGTATGTCTGGACAAAAGGAGATGGGATGTGTAACAGATGTACACTGATGATTTTAACCCACAATCTTCCCTCTACTCAGAGCTGTAGTCACAGTACAGCAGAAACAGAGCCAGTCTCCTTTTTCGAAAACCTGCTAAATAGTTTCCTATTTAAAATCTCATTTATCAGCATAACAGGTTGAGGTACAAGAATTTCAGTTGAGACAGGGCTGTAATGATCTGGATATGGTTCAATAAAATAATGAGATGAATCAGTTTTCTGAAATGATGGTTTCTGTATTTACTAATGCCCTCCAAGTTACAGAGGTTGAATGAATTCTTTCATGCCAGCTCTAGACATATTCTTCCTCTATGCTTGATACAACTTTTTTTCCCCATTCTTGAAGTTCTCAAAACTGTGAAGTGTTGTTATCTTCAGCTCACAAAGATATCAAGGCTTTGGAAAGGGCAACTTCTTTTCTAGATGATGCTACAACAGATCCAAAGCCAAGTAAAAATGTTGCTGAAAACTGGTCACCTACCCCCTATTTCTTTTTGCCTTCCTTACTGTATGGAAAAAGCTGAGATATCAGCTAGCTAATTTATCTGCAGGGGCACCCTTCCTCACAGGAAATACTCAGCTGGAGAAAATGTGTGGTACAAATAAAGTACCAATGGAAAAGACAACGTGAGCCAGAGACTCATGCGGTAGAGTTAAGGAGAGACTCAGTAAAGTTGCATATACAATACTGGAAATACTATAGGTGTAGGGAAAGAAGGAGTCCTTGGGTTGGTTTATGTGACCTTCACTGTATCACATAATTTAGTACAGCTGCATTGGCAGTAAGCTTACAAACCAGTAAAAGAAACACCTAGGTGATGTAAATGTGCACATTGTAAAGATAAAGTCATGTACTGCATTGTTAAAACTCTATCAAGCATGCAGTGAATGGAGAAAAAAAAAAGTACTGAACTTAGAGTTAGTCAGGGATGGGTGCTGATTGCCGGATTCTTAAATCAAGTGAAGAACTCTGCTTTTAGGGATTAAATGTTACGTTTTCTCCAGCTAGTCTCTCCATTCCACAGAAAGATTTTAAAAATAAGTATTATTATCCTGTTCTAGATGACTGAAATGAAGAGCATTGACAGAGATATAAGATGAGGGGAAACAATCTTTTCTTACCACTGAAGTGTTTTCATAAAGTATTTGAAAAGGGAGGAGATAAGAAAATTTATTGCTTTTATTTTTAAATGAAGGAAAGCAGTGAATAATCCATCAGTGTCCTGATCTGTAATGTAAAAATCCCAGGAGCTTTCTAGTCACTCTGTCTCTGGCAGTGGAGCCAAGAATCCCTCTCAAAACTGGCCTGCTGAAGGGAGCTACTCTAAATCTCATCTTCTGAGGTTTGCAATTGCCAAGTAAGTAATTCCACTCTCAGCAGTTATTTTGGACCATGTTCAAGGTGAGAAGAACAGTGTGAAAGCCAGTGGCTACAGAGAGAAAGGTGGGTATCACGGGTGGTGTTATGAAATTCCACTTTGGTTTTCAGTGCCTGGTGAAGATGTTTTCCTTGAGTGCCTGCTCAAGGGACGGAGAGATGCACTTGAAAGGCCTCCTGTGGGGATTCAATCCACCTCAAGCTACAAAGTGGCTCCCCAGCACTGTGTTTGGGTGTGTAGGAAGGGTTATATGGAGAAGAGAGTACAGGAATAGCTCTCAGTGGTTAGATGGGCAGGTGAGGTGCTGCCACCTGCCCAGGTGGGGTTGGCTGGAGTGTGCCTGTCTCCATGCCATTCTCCCCCAGAACAGTGCCCAGGCAGTGCCATGCTTGCATTTCTCTTTCTGGTGTACCTGATGTTGGTACAGTATACTCACAGAAAATCCCAGTGCCTAAAAAGTGCCATTCCTTCCATATAGAGGAATTACTCGTGTCAACAGATGATTCACCCCTGGGGAGAAGTGAACTGTATTGTATGCAAGGGGAGGAAAAAGGACTCTGTTGCTTGAGAAGCTTAGAGGTGGGAATAAAAATATTTCATCTGATTCTAGGTTCAAGGATCGTTTTGTTCTTAGGGTTAGGAAAAGGCTCATATTTGGTAAATATCTGTTGTATCAGAGTGTAGCTAATGTGTACTAACTTCTTGCAATACTCTTTCCTTTCTTCAACATAAAAACTTAGTCTACATTCATGAAAATATGACAATTTTTCTATTGTAATTCCATGACTAGGCCCTCACATTGTAATTTGTTTCAGAAGCAGAAGTTACCAGAGAAATCATATTACCTACATTTTACTGCTGTTATTTTTGCTGGACAGAACCCACAAATAAAGTAATGCCCAATACCAGGAATCACGCACATGGGATGTGTCCTCTTGATCCTATTGGATCACTCCCTTTCAGTTCTTAGGGCTAGGATGGTTAAAGATGAGTTTCCCTCCACATGGGTGGAGGGGTGGGGAGAAAAGTTCCTCCTCAGCCATACTTTCTGTCACAAGTTTATTCTAAATATCTGAAATGTGTGACTAAAAGATTAAGGATTTTGCTTACTAGTATGACATACAAGTCCAGGAAAGACTTATATAAAGGAGGATGAAAACTTCTGAAAATTGTTGGT
Organism: Atrichornis clamosus; assembly: GCA_013400975.1. Taxonomy (NCBI): domain Eukaryota; kingdom Metazoa; phylum Chordata; class Aves; order Passeriformes; family Menuridae; genus Atrichornis; species Atrichornis clamosus. The sequence continues at coordinate 40,825 of WBMZ01007630.1, read as the reverse complement.
CTTACTTCATATGGCTGAGCAGATGGTCACACTTGCTATTCTCAAGCCACCAGAGTATTCCAGATGAGAAAGAAGAGAACAGGAAAGCTGTGCTGAAAAACAAATGCAGTGTTGCTAAGTATCTAGAGATAACTTACATACACACAGCCATTAGGACCAATGCATAAATGTGCAATTGGCTCTGAAAGCTCTCTCACCCTTTATCTTTTCATAAATATTTTTCAATACTGAAGGATAGTGATTTTGAAATTCTCAGTTGTGAGAGAGGAAATTAATGCTATACCTTGCCTCTCAGAGCAAGCTCATACTGCAAATTGTCTTTGAAGTTACTTGATCCCTTAACAAATTAAATTCATTACATTTGTTTCAGGCTATTATGACAGCCATGTGTAGCCAAGATGTATATGCAAGGCTTCGAACTGTCCTTAACTTGCAGGCAAACAGATGTGAAATTTAGATTATCACTCCCCCACAGGAAGGTCAAATGTAGGTCATTTTCATATGACATGTAATTTGGAATGGAAAATGTTATTTCATATGCTGACATCAGAGATGACATTATTTTAGTTTATTCCCATGAGCTGCAAAACTTAATTTCAGTACCTGTTACAGGCAGCAGAAACCAATTAAAAAAAAAAAACTGTACAAGCATATCTGTGGGTTTTCTACATAGGAAAATTTTACAGTAAATTAGCTGCTTTGCTTTCTCGGTGTGGAAAGGATAGAGGGAAGGGGCAACATATCAATTCAACTTAGCCAGGACTAAAATTGTGCCAGGTATCTAGAGGATGCATTTACTTGGCATCACTATCAGAGGAGGATAGGAGCCACCATCACTAATTTAGGAACACAGGTGCAGGTATTCCTTACAATTTTATTCAGCCACCTGCTGTAGGTAGGAAGCAAGAAGTAGTTTAGCCCCCTAAGACAATGGAGAAAGTGATTTAGGTTCATATGAGGGGAACAGCCGTGGTGGGATCCCTTTGCTGTACTGCATGGTAGGATATCCTCCAGTAGGATACCTTGCCTGACCCCTCGATGCTTCTCCAGAAAACTGTAGGTCTCCTGTAAGCCATCTACCAGTGCTGCACAAATGTTGTGGGTAAGCTTCACAAATGGTGTGAGGTGCCCCCGTGCAGGTAATGGAGTCCTTCCCCTAAGGTGGGACTGATCTCCACATTGCAGGCACTGAGTGTCTTGCAAGGTGGGCTAAGTCCCAGGCTCCAGATGCCCACATGTGAGAGAGATGTCTAAGCCCTTGCTGCTCTTTATGCAGGCCTGGGATCTGATTAATTTTTCCAAACAGAAGTTATTTTCATGTGCCTATTATGGACATTAGATGATACAGTTTGTATAGGACATTCATGCTTGAAATGTCTGCCAGAGGTCAAGTGGGAAAGCCTTGGCACCTCGAGTGGCCTACTTACCTAATTATGTGCAATCAAACTCTAAATCTCCATTGACTATAATGGGAACTCAGACATTTAATTCACAGGTAGATACCCACATACAGTTACCTAAACGTAGTCATTTATCTCTGTGGATTTTTCTGCTCTGAATTCTGTGTGGTAATGAGTGGAGAGATGTTTTTCACCTACAAAGTAGTGTATGATCTTCTACTTACCTGAAAAACAAGATATACTGCACCAAGTTCTTATTTACTGCTGAAGAGCTTCTCCTTGGAGGAGAAATTTAGGGAAGTTCTTTTTCAGTACTGAATTTGTCCTTGGCCCAGATGTTGTTTAGTGATAGACCCATGTAAAGGTACAAAAATATGCAGTCTCTTAGCTTTATGACTTGCATTTCAATAATTAATATTGATTCATAACAAATGTATTTTGTTTGCTTTACTGGTTTTACTCTCTTCTATCCATTTAGCTATTTCTATTTGATTTCTGTTTTCTTTGACATCCAAGCACTTACTTTTTACAGTGATTCAAAAAATGTGATGTTATCACCTGTCTGCAGAATTAGTCAGCTGAGTATCAGTGAATATCCTTTTCACGAGATAGGCCAGTAAGTATTTCATTATCTTGTAAATGGTCAGTTCTTACTCCAGCAGCAATAGAATGGCAAGTTTATTTTAGTGGCAAATAGTTTGCATCCGTTCCTTTAGCATAGATAATGCAATGGAAAGTGCTTCAGTACAGGCTGCTTTTCCACCAGGATGCTGATGGAATGTCTTTAGGTTAAAGTACCGGTCTTAGAAAGGGACTTGGTCACAGAGCTACCTCATGAACCACTTTCCTTCCCTTTGAAATGAAACGTTCAATCCAAAACAATGTCGCTTCTGTCACTATCTTCGATCTCTCAGAGCTACTTGGAGAACTGAGCTCGTGCATAAGTCTCAGCAAGCTTCACGAACTGGTAATTTCACTACTTATGTACTACATGTAATTTTCAAGCAGAAGTCTGTCAGACTGGAACTCCCACAAAAAGCAGTCAAAAGCAGGACTTTTCAAGTCTCTGTCATTTCAACTGGCAGACAATTGAGGGTTTATGTTCAGTATCTAAGGAGATTTTGGGTACATCTTGGTGGTCTTGTGAATCAAAACTTAGGAAACAATTATGTCCACGTAACGTACAAGGAATGTGAGTGACCCCTACAGTTAAAAGGACTACTTTATTTTCATTTCTAAAGTAAAGCTCTGAGATTGTTAAACAGGAAAAGACAAAACACACTTCCAAGAGCAAAAAAACCACAAATGCATTTTTGTAATGGAATAAAAATACATGGCATACAATATATTCAAGATATATTTTAAAGGTGCTATATGAAAAGGGGGAATTTTTAAAAGATCTGTGCATTTAATAATAGTAACATTAGCTAGTTTCCATTTCTATCAGTATCACAAAATTTCAAATGTTTTTATCTTAATTAGTGATCCATCTCTAATTTTAAGACTACATGCCCATGTAGCTGCCAACTGCAGCTTCACAGGGGAGAATCTACATATTGTAAGCACTTCCTCTGCTTTCCAGGTATCTAGACAGGCACTGACCACCTTTCTTTGTTGGAATTACCAGTATAAATTATTTCATCAAGGGAATTTTAAGATTTTCCAGCACTGGGTTTTCAATGAAAAGCCAGCCATTTTGCATGTCATGAGATATGCAGGTGCATTAGTTAAAAGGTCTTAGGAAAGTCTTAGTGCCAAGAAGTATTGGCTTCCACAGAAGGCAACTGGATTCCTCTGCGTGACTGGCTTGGGCACTCTGAAAGATCCACACAAAAATTAAAAGGATGCTCTTGAAACCTGTTTCTCCCTACTGCTGTGGTTTGACTTTTGTGCTATCCACCATTTTCTGTGACAACTTGAAATCAGGTTTCATCCTCACCCTTAGGGTGTTTACCAGTCCTGATCTTGTTTCTGTCCTGTCTTGTCATTTCTTATTTTTCAGCTTTGACTTTGGGTTGAATACATCACCTCCTTCTTCGCTTACACTGAAGTAAAGTGGACCGGCTAAAAGCCTTTGTGCTCATATGCCCAAAGAAGTGAAGATATGCTTATGTGCAATCATCCTTTTGCTGGAGCTGAGAAATATTGACACTAACTCTACAGGTAACTGTTCAAATTCAGAAGAGTCGGGTCTGCATATTACCTGTTGTACTGCTCAGCCATGGATCTCACATCTTTCTAGTTCTGTAGAAGTGCAAACAGAGGAAGGTGTCCCAAGAAAAGCAGCAGAGACAAATTTGATTATCAGCTATACACTATTAACAACTCTCATCTCTCCCTGCTTGAGATCTTCTCTGGTTTAATTAATTGCCTGATCTGAGACAAAGCTTTTGGATAAACACACACTTACGAATATTGCAGATAAATCAAGCAGGGAATTCTAAATGGCATTCATCATTTCTTTCCTTTTGAAGTGTCCTCCAGTCACTAATTTGGCTTTTCAGTCTCTTCTCTTTTTTTTTTTAATAATATTATTCATTCTTTAATTATCATGGTCAGAATAAAGTTGTGGCATTGCTTTTTGTCTTTCTTTTAATGTTGTCATAATGACTAGTTTGTAGAAGACTTTGAATTACCTTAAAATATTTGGGAGTATTTATTCTATATATGGGTATGCAGAGCAAGTGGCCCCATAAACATTCCGTCCCTCATGTGGAGGGAACAAAGACATAAAAGGAGCCAATCTTGCACTCAGTCATGTATCTCCAATTTAGGAAATTTATGTTCAGTTTCTTACTCAGGCAAAGAAAGATCTGAAGATAAAGCATTTGAATACACAAATACATTTTGGACAACTTTTATTCTTAGGTCCTAGGTGTGTTAGGAGAAAGGTCCATAAATATCAGTATGGCTCAGTGCCTTCTTTGTTTTGGGGTTTATTTCCTCATTGTTTAATCAAAGTGAACTTTCTTCACCTACAAGAAGAGTAATGATTATCAATTTTTGCACTTTCAAGAATCATCCAGATACAGCAAACCATACTGACACTTGTACAGAACTGTAGATTGAAATATGTACAGTACTTTGGTATTAAAAGATGCACTTGTGAATTTTTAATTTCTTTTTTGGTTTTATTTAAAATTTTTATGTAATAAAATAGTGTCCGATAATCTTGAATACCAACATCATTGCAAATGCAAATTTTTAGTATTTCATGAATCCTTGACTGCTACTAGTAATTTTATTTTAATCTTCCACATCTGGTATTTTTTCTTGAGTCTTCCATGTCTATGTATTTGAATATGGATTTTTATTCCCTGTATTTAGAATATTAATTACTAATCTACTGGTGATCGGAAGATATAGAGAGCCACAGCTAAGAGTATTGGGGCCAAGAACCAGCTCTAGACAGTTCATGTTGTAGAAGCAGAGAGATGTACTGAGCTCTAATTAGTGTTTTGTCTTTTAAAAAGAAAAAGATTTAAAAAAAAGAAAAATATAAAAAAATAAAGAAAGAACAAAAAAAAGGAAAATAAAAAAGCCAAACAATAAACAGAAAAAGGAGAGGAGTGTGAGTTCTTTCTGATCCAAAATTTTCTTTAAAAAAATTGAAACACCTAAGAATTTGTTGTTATTTCGCAAATATATCTTAGTGTGAAGAAGCCATTCACCATTAAGTGTATCTTGCCAGCCATATCTCTACAGTGTTTGTGTCTCTACCAAATTTTCTTGGTTTCTATAAATTTTCAAGCAGTAGGCAATACTATATATAGCCAGGGATCCTCTAATGGCTGTCTGAATTTTTTAACATCTACTAACTGCCTCGTTTCCAGACATTCCTACTAATTTTCTTTTATGGAAGGCGATTCACTGAAAAACAAGTTCTTGAAATGTTAAAGCCACTTTGGGAATGGAGGTACATGATGGTGTGGTGAGAAACACCAGCATATGTAATACACAGCTGAATGTTCACGTTCAACATACACATCATTTTGGTGTCTTCGCTTTTAGGTGTCCCTCTTAGTTCAATGAACAGGAACAATAAAAGTGTGTCCTGCTCCCATGGATGCACCCTGCATTACAGTAGTAATGCACTTTCTTGAAAAAAGACAACAAAGAGGTCTCCAATGTTTTCAGACAAAGCAGAACTCTCCAAATCACACTGTGTCTGCAAGAATAAAATTGGTGTTGTACTTTGTTATCTAATAGCCACAGACTTAATGAAATAAGATGAGGCCATAATGAAATTCCACTAGTCTTCTTGACACCATGGAAGAACTGAGACTATAAAGTGAACTGCAAGGGAGAGAAAAAAATTATCTATGGACAGACATTTGTATATTAGGTGGCGATTTTTCTACAGATGCACTAATTACAATTTTAATTCATGCATTAAAAAAAGGAGGGAGCACAGATTACTTCTGTCATAATAGTTCTGAATGCTGCGAAGCTGTTAATGAGTAATGTTCCCTTGGATGAAATGTTAACGTGTCTTTTTCCTTAGTGCTATTTTGCTCTAGTCCCTTGTTATCTTGTAGAAAATGTTGATTGTCGTTCAAACCTCAAAAGAAGAATATAATGAGTATGTAGGATTTCAGAAAGAAACCACAAAATGCAAGACAAGCAAAGCCTGTTATCTGAGAGTATTTTTTATTACTCTTCAAAAGTTCTTCGGCTGTTTAGAAAAGTATCTGTAAGTCTGTGCTTATCTTGATACATACTTAATCATGAGATAATGAACTGTGCTGAGTGGTGACATGCACCAGTAACCCCATTTCAACCTTATAATGCAGTGCTATTAGTGCATTTTTCTGCAATGTAGAACATTATTCCTAATGGAAATAATGTCCTGTAGGCAGATCTGTTGTGTCATCTCTCCTGGGTTTTGCTGGAGTACTTCAGTACTTAACAGCCTGAGGGAATACTGGGATGTGTAACTAAATCAAGATTACACAGCTGAACAAAGGATAAGAGAAATAGGGGAGATGCCCATCATTTCGTGACAGTTTACTCCAAACAAAATTACATTAATTATCTGATAAGTTTACTAGAGACTTATGAGAAAGTTATTAGACATTAAACACCATCCAGTGTTCAGAAAGAACGAGCAGGGAATTACTGTCTTGTCTGATAAGACATTTATATGTTTTCCTCCTTCCTTATATTAAATGTGTTCTACAGAATTATACACTGACAACTTTTGAGAGAAAAAAAAATTAACTTGTCAACACAATGTTGATATTACAGGACAATCAGAATGAGAATATAGAATCATAAAACCGTAGAATGGGTTTGGGTTGAAAGGAATGTTAAAAATCATGTACTCCAACTGCTTCACCGTGGACAGGTCATATCTACGGTCATTGCTACTTCCTGGTAGCTGGAAACTGCGTGGGGTACTTTGCAGCTGCTGTGACTAAACAGCACCAGTGCTGATATATTGCATGGCCTTCCCTGTTACTTCCATATATCAGCTATTCATCACCCTGAGTTAGTAAAATACCATTTTCCACCTTGCATTATTGGACATGCACGTTTAATGATATTCATCTTTATTTAAAATTTTTGCCATTGGTAACAGTATATAGGTAAACTGTTCTGTTATATATTAATTTTTACACTAAAGCACTGAAAGAGCAAAAGTTATTATTTTACTTAATGTTTTCTCCATTACCCTTATAGTGAGGTTGGTTTGTTTATTTGTTTCAGTTGACCCAACATGATTACAAATGCAGTCAAGTACTTGGTCCTTTTTTCCCAGCAATATTCAGGTCTGGCACTGTGTTATAGACCATAAAGTGTAAATGAGAATAGTTTTAAGTTCTTTATGAGAACGAGCTCTGAACTACTCAGCTCATTGTTGTCAGAATTAATACAATATTTTTACAGGCATCTCTAAGATTTATGGTTTAGGTTTTCCCCCCACCCCTCTGAAGGAAAATAATGCTTCAAATGAAAGTAAATGTAACATTTTCCTATATTCCAGTTTCATGTAGTAACAAAATTGCTGATGTTGTTTGAATCAACAAGCAACTAATGAAAACAAACTAATTTCCAGAAAATACAACCTTTAAAGGGCATCAGAATATAAATGGCTAAAAATTTGATGTAACAGTGATGTAAATTGGAATGCCCTGGACTGCTGCTATTGAAAGTATGTTCATTTTAAAAATAAGAGCAGAACATGAACTGACCTAGAAAAGGCTGAATATATTTTACATTTTTCTTTTGATCCTTTATGCAAGGTTTAGGAGTTTTTTTTCTTATTATTAAAATTTCCATGGTTTTGTCCACAGCTGTCACAGTAGCAAAACCCAGCTAGTCAGATAAAGAAGAAGAATCACTTAGAAATCCAAGCAAAATTTCTTGTTTGGTTGTTGCTAAAGACAGAAGGGGAAATGTGTGTTAAAGAATGCTGTAATTGCACATTTTGCATAAATTTTTTGAAACTCTTTGCACCGTCTTTAAGGCAATGCGTATCACAAAGCTGATTCCTTGGCTCCTCTGCATTCCAACTTATTTGCATATTACTTAAACTGCTTTTATTAATTTCCCATAAATATATTGTTTATGAACAGACTTGTGACACTGCAAATTCAATTAGTCTCCCTAACTACAAATTTGGCACAATATACACGTCAGTATTGCTTAGCTGAAAGGCTGCTCATCCAACCTGAAGAAATCTCCTCTGCTTGAATGTACTGCAGTTCCTGAAAACCCCACTCAAGCTTGAAAAAAATCTGTTTTGCTTGTGAGATGCCGAGATTTCATTTACTTTATTTGTTCACACCCTCACTTCTCTGCTTCTGAGCACCTTTATTTATTTAGTTACTTTTAAATTATTAACAATAATTATGCAATCTGGAGAATAAGAAACAATACTTTCAGTGTCCAAAGAATATCTATCTATACCCGCAGCATACTGGCTGTATTCTTTTTCTCTTGTTTTCTGCTGAGATATACTCCCCTGATACATATATACGACCTTTGTGTACCAGATTACAGCACATGAGTTTTAATAATATTAAGGTGTTGGGATGCTTTTCTAATACCAAATACTAAATAATACTAAATAGCACAGTAAGAATAGCTTGCTTTTCCTCTGCAAAAAGGTGTCCAAAACATGATGGAATATCACCGAGAGACAATCACATTGTGAACTAACAAAACTATAATTTTCAATATATCTGAATGTACCAAACTTTTGAAAAGATTCTTTCTGTGAAGCACGGTAAAATGAGCACTGTCACATCATTGTAAGCTGATAGAGACTCAGTCAGGCTTTTGAAAGCTAAATTGGAAGCAGATGTCTGCCCACACAAAGAAAATTACCTTATTAGTAAATGTTTTTTAAATGATGACAAAAGTGAAACTTCAGCCAAAAGACAAGAGGAGTTGTCAATAGCAGAAAATGGGCTTGAGAATTCATTAGCAGAAATGAAGGGAGAAGTTTTTTGTGATATCATTAAGATAAATTATCTTATGGATATTTTGAAATATTTGAAGGGATTATGATAAGTCCATTGTCTGTTACACATACAACATAAATTTTCTACATTTTCTTCTTAAATTGGGAGTGGGAGGTCAGGCACTGGAACAGGCTCCCCAAAGAAGTGGTCATGGCACCAAGACTGCTAGAGTTGAAGAAGCGTTTGAACAATGTTCTCAGGCACATGATGTGACTCTTGGAGTAGTCCTGTGCAGGGCCAGGAGCTGGACTTGGTGAAGCTTGTGGGTCCCTTCCAAGTCAGGTTATTCTATGTTATTTGGGTTCCTTTGCAGAAGGCTGCTGGGAACTTTTTAAAGATCACCTAGTGATTGGAAATCCTAGGAGTAATGTAAATACTTTATTTTCTTTACACAAAATGACAAGCAATGTTCCTGAGCAAAAATAACACGTGCTGCCACAGTTAACACTCTCAGCTGTTGATAACTTTCTTAGATGCAGTTAGAAATGTTTTGGGAGATAACACAAATTCATTTTTATTTAGCCACTGTTTTCCTTCATGTGCTGCATTCTCCATCTAAATTGAATACAATTTTAATAACAGTAATTATCACAATGGAAAATTCTGTGGCGCTTTTCACCAGTGGAACCTAAATTGCTTGGTAAGGAAGAGATCATTTACCACATTTTGCACTCTTTGGCTGAGCCATATTATTATTACTTTGAGTTGTGGTGTAACCCCAGCTGGCAACTAAGCTGGCAACTCAGCTGCTCACTCCCCTTTCTTCCCAAATGAGATGGGGAAGAGACTCCAAAAAAAAACCCCAGACTTGCGGGTTGAGATAAGAACAGTTTAATAATTGAAATAAATAAATAAATAAATGAAATTATAGTGATAGTGATGAAAAAAGGAAAGAAAGAGAGAAAACTAAAACCCAATAGAAGCAAGGGATACACAACACAATTGCTCGCCACTCGCTGACTTATTCCCACCCCATCCAAGAGCAGTGATGGGCACCTCCCAGACAACTCCCTCCATCTTATACACTGAGCATGACTTTCTGTGGCATGGAACATCCATTTGGCCAGTTTGGTCAGCTGTCCTGGCTGAGCTCCCTCTCAGCTTCTTGTGCACCTGCTCTACTTGCAGAGCATGGAAACCTGAAAAGTCCTTGACTAAAGAGTAAACACCACTCAGCAACAACAAAAACATCAATGTGTTATCAATATTATTCTCATACAATATCCAAAACACAGCACTGTACCAGCTCCTGAGAAGAAACTTAACTCTGTCAAAGCCAAATTTAACTCTATCAAACCCAAAAGAGAAAAGTCTGCTCTCAACTGGATCATATGAAATATTTCTTTTGAAATAACAATAATAATCTTAAATAGTTTCAAATGTTTTCTCCATAATGCAAGACCTTGAAACCCTTTACATAAATTTGAACACTCAGATGAACTAGGATGAAAGCAATCCTTGATTTGTCACTTAAAGGACAGGAGCCCTTTCTATTTGAAGCTGTTCAGGCTGGTTTAGCTAAATCTAGGTCTTCTCCATTATCTTGAGGAACTAATTGCTGAAGTACCTGAAACTCTAATCCAAATGAGATGTTTTTTGTCCCTGCTGCTGACATCTCTGTTGACCTCTAAAACAAAACTGGCTCGGGGCAGCCATACCACCCCTTGCAGAGGGTTGTGCCAGTCGCTGCTGATGCTGCCTCTTAATTCAGGCTCCTGGAAACCTGTTGCATGGCTATGAATTTTCACTGTGACCTTAAAAGTAGTGACTGGTAAAACACTGTCTAAGTTTCCTGTAATATAGGATGGCAATAGCAGAACAACGAAGTATCAACATCAGAAAATGCTACATTGGCAGTTCTCCTGAGTACCTTGATTTCCAAGAGATTTGGATTTCAATATACATGCAGGCAAACAATATATTTTAATATATTGAATTTCAGCATGCCAAGGATAAGCATTGGAGCACCTTGAGGGAAAGAGGGGGCAGAAAAAAGGAGGAAAAGAGAAATTAATTATACACCCAAATAAAAGCAGCATCATGTCTTCCATCTGACAGGTTCCAATTTTATGTCATGTCCCTCACTTTTGTAGTGTGTAGCTGATGTACTTCTGAATAGAAGGGCAAAAGAATTGAAGACAGTGTTCACTTACAAATGCCAAGTCTACTAGCACAGGTTAGCAATTTAATGCATTCATTGCACTGAATTTAGTTATGAATACAAGAAACAACACTGGTGGTAGAAAGACTACAACCTTGTTCTAAAGCTTACAAAATGAAGCACTACACCACTAAGTACTTGTTATTCATCTGTCAAAAGGAAAGAGGAAATTTTAACTGAAACTGTTCAAAGTGCAGCTAAGTGTGCATCGTGAGAACATATTTGGGAATATAATCAGTCCCACTGAGTATTTTCACATCCAGTTTCTTCTTGGAACTGACTATCAGGATTGCACAATGTGTTGCGAAGGAAGGTGAGACAACAGACAGACGAGGACTCAAAACCTGGTCGGCACATGAACATCTTGTAACATGGAGCTAAATTTTATTGATTGGCTTTCTAGGGGGTGGAAAAAACTTCTCTAGATCAGTAAATGTTTACCCACAATTCTATGTCCTACCTTTTTTGCCTGGTGTTTCAGCATCAGCAAAAATGTCAATATAGAATAGTATTCACAGTACAGCTTAGCAAGTTTTTGTTTTGTTTTTTTTTGAAAGAAGTTTTTTAAGGTGAGCTAAAAATGATACTGGCTCAAATTGTCCCGTTAGCTGCAAATACTGCAAGGGCTCAGGAGGATGAGCAGAAACAAGACTCACTTCTTAGGTCAGGAGGAGAGAAAAAGTGAGAACAAACCACTTGCAACAACCTACATGGGAGAGAGCAAGTGAGATGGGTGAGGAGCCTGACTGGTGCAGGGATTGTCCTGTTACTTTATGCTGACTGCAAATCTCTGCTCCTGCAGTACAGCATCACTTTCCTGGAAAACGGTTAATACCATCTGAACTGCCCCAAGCCAACACCCAGAGGAGAACAAAGAAATTACATCTAAGTGAAGGCTTGATACTCTATTAGTAGCACAGGAATTTTCACCCAGATGATCCAGTAAGAGATTGCTTACTGAGTCATCTTTGTTCTCTCTTACCCTTGGCATGTGCTTCCCACATAGCACAGGATCTACAGCAGCTTTAGAAGGTCTCTACAGGTTTTTGGTGAGCTTGACAACTTGTCATTCCTTTAAATTTCTTTTCTAACCTCCCTATTTGACTCATCTTGTACACTGTTTCCCACATGAGCATCTGATGCAAAATGATATGTAGAGGAAGCTTCCAACACAGGTAAAATTGAGAAGAGAGCCAGGAGAACCTCATGAAGTTCAACAAGTCCAAGTGCAAGGTGCTGTACCTGAGTCAGGACAATCCCAGACATGAGTTCAGACTGGGAAAAGAAGTCACTGAGAGCAGCCCTGCCTGTGGAGAAGGACCTGGGAATTCTCATGCATTAAAGTTGGACATGAGCCACGAGTGTGACATGGAGTGTGAAAGGTGGACATGAGCCACCAAAAAAACAACCTCATCCAGAGCTGCACCAAAAGAGGAGTGTCCAGAAGGCCAAGGGAGGTGATTCTCCCCCCTCTACTCATCCCTCATGAGACCCCACCTGGGATGGTGCATCCAGTTCTGGGGTTCTCAACACAACGAGGATGTGGACCTGTTAGAGTGGGTCAAGGGAAGGCCCACGAATATGGTCAGGGGGATGAAACACCTCTCCTACAAAGACAGGCTGAGACAGCTGGCGTGGTTCAGAGTGCAGAACATAAGGCTCTGGGGACACTTCATTCCAGCCTTCCAGTGCCTTAACAGGGTGTATAAAATAGGAGGGAGAGGAATGTTTTACACAGGCAGATGGTGACAGTACAAGGGGCAATGGCTTTAAACTGAAAGAGAGTAGGTTTACATTAGATATTAAGAAAAAATTATTTACTCAGAGAGTGATGAAGCAATGGAACAGGTTACTCAGAGAAGTTGTGAATGTCTCATCCCTGGAAGTGTTTAAGGCCAGGCTGGACGGACCCTGAGGGGTTGAATGAGATGATCTTTATGGTCTCTTCCAACACAAACCAGTTCATGATTCTATGAAAATTATTTTTAATCGAGCAATAACTTCCATTCATTCATATTGTCATATGCACTAGTAGCACAAATGATCCTCTTGATTCTACTTTCTACCCTTGAAGGAATTAATTTTTCCAGATTGACTGAAACTTTGAAAGACCATCCATTTTTATACATTAAATTTTTAAAGTGTAAACACAGAAGCAATCATTTAATTCATGTATGTATTTGTGCAGCTGAAAGATGAGGCTGATTTAGCTGTCACAACATCCAATATCTTGTAAGACAAAAGATGGAGAAGTCAGCTAGTGCCACATTTTTTTGCACCAGTAAATGTCTTCTCATCCCCAGTTTAGAGCAATAATAATAATTTTTTGTTCTGGAATGCCTTTCTGCTTCCTGCACAGGTTGTCCCAGAATGTCAGAATTGGGATATAATACTCAGCATTTAAAAAGCCCAGAACATTCTCCTCTGCTGAGAAGATTGATTATTTGTGGACCTTGTAATTTTTTTCCACAAACAAATAATTTACGACCACTCTTTTATCTTAGGATATATGGTATTTATCCTCCTGGACTGTGTGCACAGCTCCTGTCGTCATTTCTAACTCTTCCTGTTAGTAAGACAAGTCAGAGAGTAAGGCTCTGAATCTGTACCTGCCCTGATCTTGCAGTGTGAGAACCTGTCAGCTGTGGGCTCAGACTGGCTGCCTAAATGTCAACGTCTGAGGCCACCTCTAGACACTGAGATGTCACAGGGCACCTTAGACGTGGGGCTGGTGATGGGACATGGAGGCTATAGGAGGCCGTGTCCTTCTGAACCAATAGAAGGATGCTGGGCAGGATGTTCAAAGGCATCTCAAAAAGCACTGGATCTTCAGTCTAGTCAATGGCACTGAACACAGTGGAGTCTGCAGAGCTGTTTAGCTGACAAATCTGTCTACTTCAGGATAATCTGAATAAATCTCTAGACTCCGCTGACTGGATTAACTAGATTCCATAGACCAAGAGGAGTGTAGACACCTTCCTCACATACATTGTAGACAATTGCAGACAAATAAATCTCAGTAACTGATCCTGAACTTAAATCTAGACCTGATTTATACCTTTTGCTGAGCTGAATTAGTTCTGAGAATGATTCAGACCACCTGGAAGTAATGGTGAAACAAACAGAGAGAGAAAAAAAAAAGATTGGTGGGTTAGGAGACAGGGCTTTTGAGGAAAGTTTGGAAGAAATTGTTTGGTCAGGAAAAGATCAAAAGGCATAATAATGGTCTTCAAGTAGTTTTTGTAGAAAGAGTAGTAGTAAATTATTCCCTATACACACTGAAAATAAAGGGAGTAATTGCAGTAAAGGGAAATGTAGTTCTGACCTTGAAAGAGGAGTTTTTAATCATAGGGATGATGAAGTGCTGATGTACACAGCCTGGGGAGGTTGTAGAATTGCAATCTCCTGTGTTTTTAACAAATAAGTTAGACAAACATTTCCAGGAATTATTTTGGTGTAATTGAATGTGCCTGAGGACCATGACCTGGGCCAGGGGAGCCTTCAGTCTCTTCAGTTGTATTTTCTCTGATCCAATCTATTCTAATTTTTAATTTTGAACCACTCTGCACTGAACAGGATACATCAATAAAATATCTGTTTTAATTTTAAATTATACTCCTTTTATGGTGAAGAAAGAGTACATGTTTAACACTAGACAACAGTGACAAGGTGCTGAAAGAAACAGCTTAGATAATGCCCCTACCCCAACACTTACCTTAGTAGAAGAGGAAATAGAGCTGTAAACTATAAGTAGCTATAAGCAGCACATGTCTTATTTATTTATTCATTTAAATCTCTCTCTCTTTTTTTTTTTTCCCCCTAGCAAGGAGAAACAGCTGTAGCAGTGTGGGATATAATACAAAATAGAGGACTGCTTGCCTGATGCTACTTTACATTCACTGCTAATGCAGTCACTCTTCTCTTTCCCAAATATTCACAAGACTTGCCTTTGCTCTCCTGCTGTGGGGCATTATTGCAGAGAGCTCTGACGGCTAGCCATGAGTTAATTAGCTGGAGTAGGGAACCAGTGTTCTCATCCCAACCCACAGGCAAAACTGAAGCTAAAGGTTAGCCTTTGGCAGGCCCCAAATCACACTAGCACTACCTGTCGTCATCTCAGGAGGAAGGGAGGGATGATGTTGTCACAGATTTGTTTGCTGCACTTTGAAAACAAGAACTGGTATAAAATTTTAAATACAAAACTTGCTGCTGTGCCTTCTTTTACCATATCTGTAAAGGCATTTTGAGTTTAGATTGGGCTCTGGATTGTATTTTGCCCTTGGTGGAAATTAGCACAAAGAACAAATAGTCGTAATACCAAGTGAAGTAGCTTTGCTGTGTTTTCCCCATAGCTCTGCTGATCCTAGGGTTGGGAATACTAAACTGAAGTAACTAACTGAAGTAACAGTTATTCTAATTCTTCTGGAAAAGATGTCAAAAAGTAAAGGTAGACAAGACAACACAGACTTTTGTCTGACGTCCTGCTTCAGGTCACCAAGAACATTTCAAACCCCGTAAGGTGTTAGTTAGTAAAAATTAATTTTTTTTAAAAAAAGGTATCCTTCTAACTGTGTTGTGCAGTTCAGGCAAGGTGGCTTGTGTTCTCATTGTAGCTCATGGTGACAGAATTCCTTGGTTCATTTAACAGAGGCTTCTTGTAAAAGCTGGAAAGTGGAAAATTTGCAGCTTGGCATGTAACTGTCACTCTGCTATGGGAAAGAGGAGTGAGTAGAGCTGAAAGAAGAGACATTGACATTAGCTGAGGGAAAACAGGAGAGGACAGCAGAGGAGAAAGTTACTAAGATCACAAATGGTACGTGACTGGAAAGCAGTTGAGAGAACCATGCCTGGAGCAAATATGCAATTACCAATCAATCTCCAAGTGAGGGCTTACACTTACAGTAAGAGGTTATCAAACACCATAAATCCAGGGAAGAGCTGTGTCACAAGGAGCCAAGGGCTTTTCTGACTCATGGGTGGAAGGGAGAAACTGGGGCAGGTGGCTGCATCCTCAACACAGGCATGAATGTTCTCACTGCCTCAGGCTGGTACAGCTGGAGAGATAAAAGCTAAAAGCAGTTTAACTATTAGTGCAGAGTTAATGTACAAGACTGTAAGAAAGTCACTGCTTAGTACCTGCCCTTGCTGTGTTTTATGCTCCTGGAGAGTATCATTGTGAGAATAAATCTAAACTCTTTTCGCAGTAAACACTCTTGGGCTCCCTGGATACTCCAGCTACCAGCCGCAGGCCTGGACATCTGCATCACATGGAGCAGCACCTGCAGTAAGGATACAGCACCAAATCTCTAAATCATCTCAGCAGCTGGGCATCAGTCGCAAGGTAAAGAAGGGTTCCAGTATCCAAGCCAAGCTATATTGCTAGGCTGGCAGCTGGATCTTTCAGTCAAAGTGAACTGTTATCACTGCTGGCAGCAGAAAGAGCAGGTAGAACACAGGGTTGAATTTTTTTCACTCGTGAATGCAAAGTAAGAAGCCTACTGTGGTTTCAGTTTATTTCAAAGTTAGCACATATTTTCTTTGCTCATTATAGTATGCTCTCATCTACTTCTTCATAAAATTTGATAATTTAAAACATATGCATGATTCTAAATTCCTTAGTTGAAGATACAGACAATACTGTAGCTAAGCAGAAGCGGTACAGTAATGTAGAAGTAGAGAAATAACAGTCTAGAAAAAAGGCACACAATTTTTTTGAAATCTTAAAATCTTGGGAGTTGCCATTTCTTCATGAGAAATGGTTTATTTTCCACAAAGGAACATAAAATGATTGTGGTATGACCTCGGTTGTCACTTCATCCAAATACTCTGCAACTTGATACCTTCTGAGAACATGAGGTGGGAGAGATCAGTTTGTTCAGAAGAGTCCCCAGTAAATCTCAGCAAGTTTACAGATGAGCAAGTTATAAGTTGTGGCACAGTTTTTGTCACTAGCTTCACTAGTACATTCACAGAGTCACAGAATCAATTATGTTGGAAAAATCCCCTGAGATCATTGACTCCAACCTATGACTGAACATCCCCATGTCAACTAGACCATGGCACTGAGTGCCAGATCCAGTTTCTCCTTAAACACCTCCAGGGACATGACTCCACCACCTCCCTAGGCAGTCCATTCCAAAGTTTAATCACCCTTTCTGCAGAGAAATTCCTCCTAATGTCCAACCTAAACCTTCCCTGGCATAACTGACTACCTCCTCTCATCCTGTCGCTGATTGCCTGGGAGAAGAGGCCAAACCCTACCCAGCTATACCCTTCTTTCAGGGGGTTGTAGAGAGATAAGGTCACCCCTGAGCTTCCTCTTCTTCAGGCTAAATAACCCCAGGTCCTTCATCTGCTCCTCATAGGGTTTACCCTCTCGCCCCTTCACCAGCTTCCTTGTCTTTCTCTGGACTCAAAATTCACTTCTTCACTGAGAGGCTGGTCCCTGGAACAGGCTCCTCTGGGAAGTGGTCATGGCACCAAACCTGTCAGAGTTCAAGGAGCATCTAGATGATACCTTCAGTCATATGATTTAGTTTTAGGTAGTCCTTCATTGGACTTGATGCTTACAGATCCCTTTCAACATGAGATATTCTATGATTCTGTGTTTCAGTAGGGACGTTTCCAGAGGTCCACACATTCACATAGCAGCACAGACTATTTCAGAGGTTTGAGGTTTTTTAACCTTATAGGCGTTTAAATTCTCCAGTACGTTGATTGCCCTTCCCCAGGAAACATCTGTAATTATGAATATCAAGCAATATGTGCAAAATTGTTGCTTTATGAGACCTGCACAAGAACTGGCTGTGTTTTGCAGAGAAGATCTTATAGCACTGTGCTTAGTAGTTAGTGCTGGCTATTATTACACAAAAGGCAGTGATGTGAAGGCAATTTGGTCAGAGCTCAGGTGTTGGCAAGGGCAGCCTCTAGCTGGGTCCCTGCCTGTGCAAGCACTCTGCAACAGGGAGGCCTGCTGTATAGAATCTCAGAATCATAGAAAGTCTTGGGTTGGTTGAACCTTAAAGATCATCTATTTCCAACTTATTTGGGTTTGACCATCCAGCACCATGCAGCACTAGTTCCTTGTTATGTGACTTGCTCTGACCTGCTCCTTCTGGAGTGCCTTCAACCCTTTCCATCCTAAGCTGGTCCACTTCCAACTTTGGCAGTAGATGAAAGTGATTATCTGCAGCACTGGTTTGGAGCGGGGGTCACTCTGCTGGTCAGCAGCTGCCTCCATGGCCACAGTCCCGCTGTACTCCGTGCTCCTGTACTGTGGTGTTGAGGCATCTGGAGTCAGTCTCTGTGGATCTGTACTACCTTGCTGACTGCTCTCAACAATACAATAGCATCACCTCTAAAATATGTCTGGTTAACCCTCAGTCTTTCTATGATAGTGTCTCCAGCCTACCCACTGTCTGCTTGCTTGAACAGGATTTGAAAATGGTGTGGAGCATTACTCTTCCCTTCCACAAAGCAAAGAACAAAGCTGACCTTCTTTACCTTAGCAAAAGTAGAGGAAGAGTGAGATTTCCATGTGGTCACCTACCCAGCTGGGGCCTGGAGCTACCACAAAATGTCTCCCCCCTAAGGAGAGCAGCTAACTCAAGGGAGTGTCTCCTTCATGGATGACTGCTGTGCCAAGACTGTCAAACTGCAAGAGAAGGTCAAAATTCTTACTACTGGTATAGACTCGTCTGTTTCTTCACTCAGCAGTAATGATTCATCTCATCCGACCTAAGCCATCCAGGATCTAAGCATGGACTAGGTATCTAGGCTCCTACCACAGTGAGTGCTCAGGGATGATTCATCTCACTCAAGGTGCGTATTTAAAATATACAGAATCACACTCTGTAAATGTCTATTACTCTTCATTAAGCATAAAGAGAGCCTAGGTAAGTAGCTGCAAAATCCCCATTTACTGGGGGAAAATAATCCCTATCAGTAACAAAAGTTTTGTGACTTCAAATTTGCAAAATATTATGGCAGGATTAGATACAACTATGACCACCTTGCATATTTCAAAAGCTGTACTGGGCTGGTGCCCTGGGCAAGAAGGATGGAGATTGTAGCCCGGTTAGTCACTCTACCCTAGTATGAATATACATGACACTCTGACCAACAAAAATTACATCTGTGTGTTTGATTCCCCAAAACCTCTCAATTAAACCGAAATTTTCTTGATAAATATGGATGGTTGTGTTTTAAAATTCCCCGTGCTACATATGCTTTGGAGAAGTTTTCTACTTTTTCAGCACTGGTAGCAGCGTCTGAGTCACGTGTTTTTTTTAGAATACCTAAATTAAAGAAAGACAAAAGACAAAAGATTATCTCAATTTGAGATAATCCCAGAAAAGACCAACAAAAAGAATCAGATCTAAGACATGTCCAATGGGAAAAATGAAGTGGAAGATACGCGTGCATGTCTCTATCTGCCTGTGTTGCCAGACAAACATGCCATACTAATAACAAGAGTAGCTCAAGACCTTTTAGAATTCTTCTAGTCAAGTCAGGGCTTTATCAACAGAAGGCTGAAAAGTGTTATTATTAATTTTATTTTTACTTTTTTTTTCAGATTACGCAATTTAGAGAAATTAATAATCCCCTCTAGGTCTCATTGAGCTCTTGCTGAGTGTCTATTTCCATATTTGTTTATGAGTCATAATAAATATTGCAACTAACCAAGTTTCTGTGCAGGAATGAGGCTGTGTTTTACATGTTATTTAAACACATATATAATATACTAGGAAATTAGTACCTTTTCACTGTCCTTATGCTATTTCCCTCTCCTATTCCTGATTCCTACATGAATCAAGAGTACTAAGCATGCCTATTTTGAGACATAGTAATAGCCAGAAAAGCTTAATTTAACAAGTAATATATATGTTGCAGTCTGTCATGTTCTGTGATTTATTTCATTGACTTGATTAATATCAGAGTGAGAAATGATTAAGTAGGTAAAAGATCTGAGAATCACATGAGGAGAGGGTTGTCAAGTGCCTTTTGATTTACTCACAGAATGAACCCATGAATAAGTTTGCTGATCAGTATTTCATTTACTTCAAGAATTTATTTCTGTAGAACTTAGAATGATTACTTCTGCCTTACTGTAACTAATGACACATGTGTCATTTTTGGGGCTTTTTCTTGACAACTTTTCACCAACTTAAGAAACTTAAAGCAGAAACTAGCCTGGTAGAAGAAATTAGATCATGGGCTTTAGGAAATAACTTTGATCTCAGTTAGAAAAAGTAACTATCTCCATGAAACTCTGTAGTTGCAGACGTTATAATTTTCTCTGGTATTGTTGTCATAGCTGCAATGGGCTAAGGGCATCAGCAAGACAAGGTTTTTAGGTAGAGATAATACTTGGTTTATTATTTTTTATTCCCTTTGAAATGTTGCCGTTTATTGAGACCAGTGTTACAACCTATTTCTATGATCACAGAATATATCCAGTGAGACACAATCAGTCAATTATTAAAGATTCAAAACCGGGCTCTCAACATTTAGACGATTTTCAGACATGAATCACTGAGCTGATGAAAAAAAGAAAGAGGGAGTGGAAGAGACAGACAAATTAGCAGTTGTATAAGCTGGTGTTTGCAGAAGTCAAGGATGTGTGAACCCATCTTGCTAACATCCTGGACCTGATGAATACTTAATATTTCAGTTATTAATACAAAAGGGAAGAGCTTCAGTGAAGGAAGACCACTCTCTCGAAAACTTTTTCCTGAATGTTCCCTGGGAGAAAAGTTTCAGCTCCTACTTCATTTCTACACCCTGACTATTCACACTACATAAACCTCATTTCACAAAACTCAGGTACAGTTCTTGGGATGCCTTACTAGAGTCTGCTCCCCAAAAGCACAGACCAAATCATACCACATTTGGCTCCCTCAAGCCTACATAACATTCCATCACCATCCTGCTTGGCTATGCAACCTCCAGAACTCCTGGAATTTTCTCAGTAGCATGCTGTAAGACTGTCTGGTGGGCATTAGGTCAGTTGCTTTGAACTGAAAAACTGCCCAAAAATAATAAAGATGATAGGTTTGGTGCTATGCAGTGTGTTTGTGCCCAGTTTGTCTCAGAGGGTAATAGTTTTGGAATGCAATTATTCATTACCTCTGGGCCCTGGAGCAGAAACATTCAGCTGTATGGATGTAATTAACATTACAGGGGAATGCCAATTGTAATAAACATAAAAATACTATAGCCCCTGGCTGATCTGGTCCTGTGTTTGGCCTCTAAGAATGCCTCCAGGCCATGCCCAATGGATCTAGTTTAAGAAACCTGCTCAGGCTTAGGCATGTCCAAATGCTTGTCTAAGGACGTAAAAAATCATTTGAATTTAAGCCACCAAAAGGTAGTTTATCCATTGTGATTACATGCAAAAACCCCAACAGACAAACCCCAAAACAACAAACAAAAAAATAAAACAATATCAAATTGATTATCTATTTATATAATCACAAAATCTGTAGTATTATTTGGGTCCCTGAGTCATCACTCCCCAGATCTCCACTACCACTGCCTCTTCTCTTTCATCACCAAAACTAGCAGAGGGGAAGGCCTGGAGATGGGCTGTGGTTCCATTTCTACCCTCCTAGACAGCAGCACCCCACCTTGCTCCAGCCTAGTAGAGCCGGTCTTGCCTGCAGGTTGTGCCAGAGTGGCAGAAAAAGTGGTGTCTATTGGACTTTTCATTATGGAAGAGCCCTTCAGAGCTCAGATGTCCTCCTGGGGTTAAACTGTTGGGACCCCTCTTCTCAAGAATGCTGGAGGTCGGCCTTTTCTCATTAAGAGATTGACATGGCAATGTGTTGTTCTGAGTTCTAAGTTTGTTTTAATCAACTTTGGGTCACAGAGCTACATGGGACCGGTTGTGGGCACCAATCCACACACTCCTATGAAGAACTGCATAATACCTCTCATTTGGACTAAATCTATTTTAATTAAAATATTCCTCCTTGACCTAAGGGGATAAAGAATTCACTGCAACCCTTGGCAAACAGTTTGGTTAATCAGATAGCCACTCAATGAACCATGTTCACATGATTTTTAATTTTAAATTGTCTCACTTAAAATTCCAAATGTTGGATTTTATTACACTTTAACCTTAACCCTAAACCTGAATTTACCAAAAAACCATCTATGAAAATATTAGAGAATCATCATGTTGATTCTTACTCAGATGAAGTTATAACTTGAT
This sequence comes from Atrichornis clamosus, assembly GCA_013400975.1. Taxonomy (NCBI): domain Eukaryota; kingdom Metazoa; phylum Chordata; class Aves; order Passeriformes; family Menuridae; genus Atrichornis; species Atrichornis clamosus. The sequence goes on along the minus strand of WBMZ01007630.1, from coordinate 18,580 downwards.
CTTAAAAAAGTTAGAGGGCCCAAAGTTTTCACCAGAAAAAAATATGTTGATTTTTTTTCTAGCTCTTCTTTAAAGACAGACCAGTTCAATGCTCTCCTTCCACTATATTTTCCAGAACCAAATTCATTATCCTCAGCATGGTTTCACCAGTAACAGACACAGAATTACGGTAACAAATAAAAAGTGCTCATAACTTAAGCTTGCTTTTTTTTAGCTTCCACAGACTTTGCTAATCCGTTCTGTAAAAAGCCATGAGCTCATAATTCCTAGCTCCCAGAAAAGCACTCTAACCATCTTTTATGTGACAAAGTTTCTTCCAAGAAGAATGGTAGGGAAAGTAAGTAGTATAATTTATTATTACCTGGTATTTGTAATCACATTCCTGCAGTTTGATAGGTAAATCAATGGTAAGCAGGACCAGTCATAGGACTCTGGCCCTATAATCAAAGACTACAGTGCATTTTATATTAAGTGTTAAATGAAGTATGGATGGGAGCCCAAATGTCTTCTCTTCCAGGTATGGTGCCCTGAGTGCTACCCTTGTAGACTCATGATGACTTTTGTTCTGTGTCTCTACTAATGGAAATAGACTTCAGTTACCAGGAGTTGGATGCACTTCAATCTATGTTCCTAATGCAAAAATCATTTTGGTGTTACTGTTCAAGAGAAAGACGGTTTATATTGGATTTTTAATGTGTGTGCAAATACCAAAGTGAGTGAAATGGAAAAAAAGGAAGTTATGTGACTGGTAAATTGTACTAAGAGTGAAAACCAGAAGTAACCCACTGTGATTTGCTTTGGTAGCTGGAGGCACTTGAAAGTATCTGCAACACATATAGAAACTGAATTTTGCTTATCGTTTATTGAAGTAAAATAATGCTACTTAGAGGGTCAAGTAAAGAGATTTTGTCTGAGTCTTCAGGAAATTGTAGAAGCACTGAGACTTTGCCAGTTCTATATGATTAGGGATTAGAGAAAAATTATCCCCTTTTTCTTGGCGGAAACTGTAACTGTGAGGTAATGTAAATTCTTTAAGCCATGTACAAATCCTCATGCAGATCTGGATCAACAGATACTGGAATTCTCTCAAACATAGGGAGAAACAGCAAGCTCTCACAGGGTGCCAGTTTCTTGCCTGATTATCCTGGTCCTTGCCTGCTGTTTTCAGCAAACACCTCAGGCGCACTAGCAGGGATTTCAGCTGGATTTGACCTTGCATCTGTCTCTGATCTGCCCAAGAAGCAAGTCTCCCAGCACAGCGTGTACACAATACAAGGCAAAACACTGCAGAAATTACACTGTTCATCATTTTCTCTATCCCACACCACAAGCATTATGACTTTTTCCATTTCTCAGATTCTGTGTGGTTTTAGATTTACTTGAAAATGGATTTTATGTTCACTTTGAATAGTCCTTTACTAAAACAAAGATTTAGCTTCTTCTTGTCTCTGTCAGAGATGTAGCCACAGAACGACAAGAAAGCATTGAGTGGTAATAGTGAAGAACAGACTTCTAAGAAATCTGTTTTAATAATAAATATCCTGAAGCCAGAAACTCTAAAGTGGTAAAAAAAGTCTACATAGAAAACCTCCAAAGAGAGTGTGTAAATCCCGTGCATTTTACTACATTCATGCTTTGTGGTAAATATAGAAAGGTTTTTAATTATGAAGGTCAGTTATATTTGACTTTGTAATAGTGATAATACAGACATAAAAAATCCCTAATAAAAAAGCCCTTGCACCATTCTATACCAGTAAATTTATCCTGGAGTTATTAAAAACAAAAGAAGAAATTTTTAAAAATTACAAGAGCTAGTTAGTCTTTACAAAAGCTGACAATAAGACATATCGCAGGTATGTTCTGAGTCCAGAAAAACTCACTAATATCTCAACAAATGACATGAAAATGCTTTATAGAACTAATGTGTTGCTTCCAAGTGCTTGTCTTGGGACTAAAAGTCAGAACTGTGTGTCCCATCCTAAAAACACAGACTCAGGGGTAAAAAGGTCTTTTTGCTACTCTAAAAAGTCACAAAATACCAAACTGCTATTGAATGCTGCCTTACTCCATGGCAGATAATTTTATAAAAGAAAACGAAATTGTTGTGGAAGGGGGACTGGGTGAAAATTAATATATGATGGAAAGAAATATAACATAGCAAGAGGAATATTTTAGTCCATCTGTTTGAATGGTCAAAATAAGTTTTGTTTGTGATGGATTATGGGATAGATTTTAGTGCACAGACTGCTTTTTCATATGGCTGTGCAATTAATCACATAATTATCTCCTTTACGTGACGCTCACGTATTAAAATACTGTTGTCCCTCTGCTAAGCATCATCCAATTTCTACGCCAGGTGACTCAGCTTCCTTTTAGAGGGGAAACGAGTAGCATGCTCCCTGCGTAACTCCTCCAATCACATGTGTAATCGTGTCATACATTTCTCCAGATTATTTGCCACCCTCTCGGAACAGAGGTGGGCATGACCAAGTCACAGCCAAGCTGGTGTTCCATGAGCTCAGCTGACAGCAGCTCCTGGCTTCAAGCAGTGACTCTGCCTCCGTAAATAATCCTGCTGTATTAGCAAGTGTAAGAAAACCATCTCCCTTTCCTTTTGAGCCTTTGCTTTCCCACCCACCCACTACCACCACCAAACAGGCAGAGCGATTGCCAGACTGCTCGCCCACAACCCGCTGTGAAAGCCCTTGAGACAGTGCCATCTAGTGCCACCTGCCCCAAAAACACACATGCAAACTTACCCAAGCATCCCCAAAATCCCTGAACGTGCTTATTAATGCATCAGGCAAACCATGACGACAATTTGTATCCATGGAGCACAAGGATAAATGAATGCATAAATGTGTTGTCCATGTTTCCCCACAGATGACATCTTCCCAGTCCTAGATCTCCTTCCCTTCTGTCCACTAGTTCCTACCCTCATATGGAACAAATATTTCTGGGTCTCACCACTTTGGTATCATCCACTAAGTGAAAAAGAGCCTTTATTTATTCTATTTATCCTGCTTATGAAGCTTAATATGTTCAAAATATGCATTTTCAGATGTGTTATATAGTCTGTAATACATACATATATGTATAGTGTACCTATGGGGCTGGCTGTGCATATCAGGTATTTATATTGAATATTAAAATACTGCATTTTAAAATACAGAAAGTATTGAATGTTGTGTCAAAGTTCTTTCAGAGTGCCACTAAGGAAAACTCTTGTTAGCCTCCAGCACTGCATACTTATGGTCACTGGGTGCGCACAGTCACTAGACAGCCTCTGCCAGCCACCTCAATAAGTGATCCAGCAGAAGCTGTAGGACAGATGGGACAGATCCTCCAGGCACTGAAGGTTAAGGAGGTGCATTATATTTCAAATATTTTCAATTTTTGGGTCTGTGAAAATACAAGGATCCTATAAGGAGTAAATTCTCAAAATGATTAGTGACTTGTTAAAAAAAAATAAAAGAAGGAAGAATAAAAAGAGTATGTTTCAAACATTAAACTAATATTTAATGCTTTCCTACAATCAGTTGCCCAGCTCTCATGTCTTTGACCACAAGATGCTGACTTGCCTATGGAGGATTGTAGGACTATCAGGAAGTGAATCAGATGGATTAATTATCTGGTCTTTGAGAGGTCTAACATGCTTTTTGGCATATTATCTTGTTCTGAGGGCTCTTTTCATATGGCACCCATAGGGTTTATGTTACCCTTCATGTTAGTTCTATTTTCAAAGTCAGATGTGGAGCAAACAGACAGTAACATTCTTTTTAAAAATTATTTACTTGATTTCTATGTCATGTCTCATTTTCAGCAATCTCAGTGAGTATAGGTTCCTTATATAAGAGCAAACATTAGGACTGCACATCTGAACATTTCTATATGTCACCAGAAGTCTACTGTCTGCAGATGCACTAGTGGTAGAAATGTGTATGGTTAAAGTCTTTCAACAAATTTTAACATCAAGAATATCGTCTGGTTGCGTATACCTACCAAATTATTTCCACAAGATATTTGTCTAGTTGTATGTTTTTGAAATGTTGGTGAAAAAGATGATTGAACAATACAAAGATAAAGATTTTTGTGGTACACATTCTTCTAAGTTATACTGGAAATTGGAATCTCTTCCCTTTTGTTACAGTATTCCTTTGGGATCCTAAGCAAGTAATTGAGTTACCTTTACCCTCTAGCTTAAGAGATTTTTGCTCTCTCTCTTCACATTAGTTCCCTAACTGCAAATGCCAGGTAATTCTATTTCTCCCTCTCTCAAGCTCAACGTAGAAGTTGAGTAATTTTTTGGGTTATTGTGGGCACGGCGGGGTTAGAGTAAGCATCACAGAAATGCCAACATTTGCCACGTTACACAGTAGGCATGGCTGTGCACATACACACAGACAACGAGAGTGACCCCTCAGTCAACACTGTCTTTCCAATGTACAACATTCTAAGCAAAAAAACCCTTACGATTGTGCACATAAAAACTTAGGTAATCCATATGCATATGACAGAAATGAAAACTTAGTTCTACCACGAGTAAAAATTGGTTCTAAGTGCCCCACTGTGGCTGTACTACACACAGAGGTTGTATCTGCAGGATCTGCCTGTTTCCCAGGTCACAATTCCTGGGCAGAGAGCATTCCAGATTAAATAAAAATTTTCCTGGTGAATGGTGGAATTCATTTAAATGAGTGTAAAAGAGTTTCATAAACATTCAAGGAGCAAACATTGTCTGGTGTCTTTTTTAAAAGAATTGTCACTGGGAAATCAAGAATAAAAGAAGTTTGTATTGAAAAAAAACTGGTTTGATGCCTTGGAATCATGTGTTGGAACTTTTTCAAATATTAAAAGAAGATCATTTGGTATATGTATAACCACACATTCTTCTAATGTCTTCCAGGAAAACTTGCAGGGCCATTAAGCAAACAGAGATTGGCAGGAGCTTTCACAATTTAAAAATAATAAAAATACTCCTTAGTAAATTCTGAAGCATTTAAATAAAACTGACTACATGAAAAGATAGCTTCAACAGTTACCTCTTGAATTCCTCAAATGTGGAATGGATCTAATTCTCAGGTCAATCCTTTCTTACTCAATACCTATCTTGCAGTGTGTCACCAATGTGACACCCCACCAGTTAGTAATTGAAATGTACTTACATTTGTCTGGTGTAAAATTTGCATATGCTCTGTTTGGGTATGGGTCCTGCTTGGGAAGCACAGCCTTAATACTAGGGACAAATATTTTTGTGTCTACCTCAGAATTCTCAAAGAGAATTTAGTGAAGAATGGTCTTAGAAAAGGCAATCTAAGAATCACAGAATGGCTGGGGTTGGAAGTGACCTCTGGAGTTCATCTGGTCCATGCCCCTTGCGCAGTCTGGGCCACCTAACTCCAAGGATGGAGGCTCCAAAGCCTCTGTGGGCAACCTTTGCCAGTGACTGATCATTTCCACACTAAAAAAGGGTTTTCTAGGGTGATCAGATGAAAACTTGTGTTTTAATTTGTGTTCATTGCCTCTATTACTGTCACTGGACATTACCGAGAAAAGTCTTATTCATTGACTCCCTTCAGATATTTTTACACACAAGAAAGATCTCCCCATTCTGGAATCCCCCTGATTCTTTTATTCAGGCTACAGTCCCAGCTCTCTCAGCCTTTTCTCATGGACAAGAGGTTCCAGTCCTTTCGTCTTTATGGGCCTCAGTGAACTGTCTCCAGTATGTCCATGTCTCTCCTGTCCTGGGGAGCTCAGAACTGGACATGGCACTACACAGGGCTGAGCGGAAGGGCAGTGTCACCTCCCTTGACCTGCTGGCAGCGCTGTTCCTCGTGCAGTCCAGGGTGCTGGAGGTCTTGTTTTGCTGCAAGAGTGCACTGCAAGCTCACGTTTAGCTTACTGCCCACCCAGACCCCAAGGTCTTCCTTGCCAAGGCTGATTTTTGTCCAGCTGACACCCAGCATATATTGCTGCATGGAATGGTTCCTGCCTAGATGTTTCCAGTTCCCCTTGTTGAAGTTCACCAGCCCATTTCAGAATCAACATCCCTCTGAATGACAGTATAACCCTCCGGTGTATCAGCCATTCCCCCAAAATTAAGATATTTGGATGTCAGAAAATATTTACTACTTTCCAGTGTAAAGAAGAAGGAACCTGACATATTGAAAGTGTCGAAATATTAACAGAAGATGATTTGAAACAGCAATTAATGGTTCCTCTGCCGAAGACACAATCTCTTCTCAACATCTTTATCTTTGCTTTGACCCATCTGCAGTACAAGACCTTTGTCTGGTCTCACTGCATTTTCAGATCTTATCTCCTTCTGATTTTAGAAATCTAGAAAACAAGAACTGTGGTTCAGAAAGAAAATAGTTTAAAAATATTTTTTTTTTCTTCACTGGAATAAAGCCAGGATATTTCCACAGTTTTCATCAGAGTAAGCAAGACAGAAAAGAAAACAAACCCACAAAGGGAAAACCCACCATGACATTGTGGATAAAATATTCACCCAATCCATAGGAGGTCATGTGTCAGTTCCCACTTCTGACTGACTCAGGGCTAACACTTCTCTTTCCCATTGAGTGCCCTAGTGCACAGGTTACAGCTTTGGTTTCTTTATTGGAAGCAATAAATAATGAAAAACAGCTTCAAAAGCAGGGACTGATAAGGATTAACTATTCCTCATCAATCCAAAACAGTGGGGGATTTGCATATAATTCTCCAGCACCTTCAGGACATTTCCTTAGCATTTTCCTGGTAGCAAATTTGTGAAACTGTTTTTTATTGTTCTCCTCAACTTTTGCCCTGTAGCTACACTGAGTTGGCAATGAGAGTTTGTTTAAAACGACACATTTACATGAAAAGATTAAGGTTTGTCACCATATTCCAGTATAAACTATTCACACAGAAGAAAACCCTTATCAGCACTCCTTTTGATATTCCCTGCTGTAATTTTGGTTCTGTTGTAATATCGTTCCTATTTTTTTTTTTTGTAGAGAGCAAGAAATGTGTATAGTCACAGAAAGAAAAAAAAGGTTAAATTTAAAGGCTATGATTTAAGTGAAAGCAAATTAAGGGTTTTGCTTTCAATTCTGAAGGAAAAGATTACATGACAGACTACTTGGGTTTTGTCATTTTGTCTAATTTAGCCTTAATAGCTCTATCTACATCAGGAGAGGTGCAAACAAAATTAGACCTGTGGAGTCCTGGGCAAAACCACAACTGCTGTTATGTATCTTCTCTTCTTTTGGACCTCTGTCTGTGCAGAAATAAGTTCCAAAGCATTATATAATGATATTTAAGGAAATCAGGACCACTGAAGCACATTGCCTGGGCTGGGGAATCCTAACATTAGTCACTTCTAGCTTTTGTCCTGCTTCCATGGTTCCCTGTTGCAAGTAGTGCAATGTGCTAACTGTAGAAAATGGAAGAGCAAACTAAACAGTGACTTTAGCAGATATGTTAAATATATTTCCATTAATTATCTACAAAGCTAATTCTTCTTGCCAAACCTCTGAAGCGTCTAAGCTTTTACACTACCTTGCCAGGGCACTGTACTGCATCTATCAGCTCCACCAGCTCTGGTTCCACTCTAGTTTTCTTCCACAAGTTTCTTTACTGAAGCCAGAATTTAGAAATGACTGCCAAGTTTACTTTTACAGATTTCTCAAATTTTCCGTCAGGATTGTGCTGCAATTGTAGGGAAAAGCAAAAGAGAGACAATGAAAGATGTAAGACTATCTAATATTAATCACTTATTTTCTTCAATATAAACCATTTTTTGGAATTAAAATCTCTCCTGAAGAATTAGGTATTCACCAGAAGAGACAGGCGCATTTATATGTTTAATGGGTAAACTCCTAAAAGAGACTCTTTAGCATTATGATTTCAGAATAATTAAAAAAAAAAAAAGGAGAGAAAAGGAGAATGCCAATTTTCAGAACAAAATTCCCAAGACAGAAAGAAATTCATTAGAATATGAAAGATCTGTGGCATAATAACTGACATTCCACAACAGGCTGAAGTATAGCTCAATATAATAAAACAATAGTAAAATAATAACAGAAAAGATTATTCCATTTAAATCAATAACCTCTTTGGGGCAGAGAGACAGATATAACTCTTAATGACTTTGTTTAATCTTTCTATAAGTGGAGAGCATAATGTTTTCTCTATTTGCAATTTTCATTATGTTCCTAAGTGTTCCCTATAGCTGGTTTCATAAAATGTAAATACAAGTCCTCGCTAGTAACATTGCATTACATACAACTTTCTAAAATTTGATGGCGCACAAAGATATCGCTTATCACCTATAATACTAGATGGGACTCAAATCTAAGCTGAAAAACTGTGTCCAGCATTGAAGAGTCATAGAGAATTGAACTCTGTCTAATTTATGAGGAAAAATTACATGCATTGTGACAAGGTAGACAGACAAGGTAATGGTGAAATTGGGACAAGATGACACCTGATGCTGGGCCCCTCAGTAAGGGTTTCTGTGGACACTTAAATGGAGCAGGGAGTAAAGTAGTTAAAGATTTTTTTTAAATGTTCCTGTCAATTTATTTTTGTGAAATTATCCTAAAGGCAGGGAAATAAATCAGAGAAGACTGTTGGAGGAAACAAACAGAAGATAAATCAATGGGGACAATGCTGCTTGGTTCTGACTAAAAGGATAAGATTTATGCTTCAATGGGTTTTTCAGCAGCAGCTGAAATAAGCCTTCTGAAGAAAGGCACACACAAATTGCAGCAAGTCCCTATCTCTCCCAAGACAGAGATTAGAAATTGAAAGTCCAGAAGGAGTATTATAAATTGCAAAGTAGATAAGACCTATGTCGATGGTGGCTTTATTTTGAGTATTAACCCTTCTCTCTACCTGCTCTATGGTCTGGATAACTAGTGTATTGAAAAAGTTGGGGTTTTTAATTGTTGCAGTCTCAATCTCTGCAATTCCATTCTCTCTACCTATTAACAGATCATAATGACATATAGAGCAAGGAAGGGGCTGTGATCTTTTACAAAAATCTATCCCCCTTAAGATAGAGGCCAATTTTTTCTGATTGTTTATTTCTGGGAAAGTGTGATGTATCAACAAACCTAAGTGATGAACATCAGAGTGTAAAAAAAGAACACATTAACCAGATGCACATTTGCAGTTTGGACTTTTTTATGCTTCAGTTAAAATCAAATAGAAATTTTACCATGGCACCTTGTGAGCTCTTATCTGCAAGATGTTTTTTTCTTATCTATTACTAGAGACCTTAGGGATCCCTGTCATATGATTGATGTTATATGATTGTGTGTGAAATTATGGAACAGGGATAGTCTTAAGATTACAAAGCATGCCAGAATTCAGAGTTAGTCGTTTATATGTTCTTGGATAAACTCAATTGTTATTTTATGCCTGTTTCACTTCGAAGGAATGTAGTTGAAGAAAAAAACAACAGCCAAAATTAGCTTCATCTATGCAATGGAAACACTTGGTTTAGTCTTCATGATGAATATAATTGAAGTTAGAGAAAATTTTAAAGTTTTCTATTGACTTTCAGTTACAGAGAAGTCAAATATCAATATTTGCATTTTTTAGTTCACTGTACAATGTAAAATGAATGTTTTTCTCCTGCCTCATGAAAGCAAAATAACTCTTTCTGAAGGTGGCAAAGTTGAAAATATTTTTCTTCATTTTACAAAGTTAATTCACTATGAAAAAGAGTGGAAGAATGGAAATATAATAGCATGGTAAAAATTATTCTGGTTTCACGAGAAAACACTCAAACACATGTTAGTGATTGCAAAGTTGCCAGCACTTTTGATAGAATAAGCTGAGAAAAATTGTGCAAGGTGCACTATCATGCATTTGTGATTATCTTATGTACAGATATCTTAGCAGAGAGAGGTCATAGAAGTCCTAAACCAGTCCTCGATGAGCCACGTTGGATCTAGAGTTAGCACTTGTAGCTTTGCTCTTCAGCTGAGAAAATTGGTCTCTCAAATAGCCTGATGATAGATACTGCATCTAGCCTGACTTTTTAGAAATGGCTTTTGGTGGAAACAACAATTCAGAGAATTTATTTAGAGGGGAAAACAGTTCTAAACTTACTATGCAAAACCTGCAGCAGAACAGGTATTTGGTGTAATTTAAAGAACTGGAGGGATCATTTTGCTAATTTTCTTTTTTTTTTAATCTTATGAGATAGAAAGGAAGAAGAACTCATTTGATGCCTTTCTTCATGAGACAGTTTAGTTTTCATTAAAAGTTGTGATTGTCTCACAATCAGAAGTGAAGACACCTCAAAGTAAAAGTCATCGTGTCTTTAACATGCAGTTCATTGATCAATCAGTTATGAAAAGAGCTGGTGTAGTTGCCTGCGGGTTAAAGATTCCTAACCATTATGCCAGACACAACTGGAATCCTCTAGTACCCGGTGTCGCCTCCTGCTCTGGGATGGTTTTGCCTTCTCTGTAAGTGCTGCAGGTGCACAGCCGGGCTGCATGCCGGAGCGGGCACTGCGCACAGCACTGCAGCTGCGGAGCAGGTGAGCTGCTATCAGCTGAGTCCCATTGCCTGTGCAGAAATCTGGGGATGTACAAGCGTGGAGAACACACACGAGTATCTGAGGAGCTGAGAGTTGGACCTTCCTGCTTTTGGGAGCGTTCCCTGCATGGAAGAGTTTCCAGTCTTGGCAGGTCCTCACTACCTCACTTAGTTGGCATGAATCTGATTGCCCTTTCGGTGTGATTCAGGGGGATGTTGTTTAAACTCCATTGGAACTGGATTTTTCTGGTGTATTTGAATGGACACATGACAAAATGAAATGCTCATGCCATCTTGCATTAGAGTTGGCAGAGCTTTTGCTTTTCCAAGCACCTAGAATCTGAAAGAGCACCATCAGAGGACAGGCAGTCATACCTCCTTTGAGTTCTCCTATTCCATGCATAATAATCCAACAGACCATAGCCTCCACTAGACTCCTGCCTTAGGAATCTGCATAGCACTTCCTGATGCATGGAAAAAGTGTTATTATATGATGTGAGTATCTGCTACTGGGATAAATCTATAATTAGGTTATCCACTTATGGACATTTTCCAAATACGTCTAAATAGCTATGCCAATTACTCGCATAATTGTAAATGAATCAGAATAAGGATCAGCAAATGAATCAAACTAGAAGCTGTACAGTTTGCCTTGCTAATTATATTCCTCATAAAATAGCTGACATGAGATGTCTGCTACCTGCTGACCGGGGAATGCACGGAGTTTTTTATGCTAATTTTGAACACTATTAATAAATACAATATTAAAATGGGAAAGTATAAATAGCTTCAGAGAGTGATCAAGAGTTGTTATTTTGTCATATAGAACATTCCCAAATCTCTAGATTAGGAAGATTGGTGGCATTGGTGAGTAAACCTTTGTAGGGTGTTAGCAGAAGGTACAGATGTTTTTCTCCTTAGTTCAAACTCTGAATCCAGTTCCAAACAGCTTTTCCGTTCCAGCCTCCAAGACAAGCAAGTTTAGGTGTGATGGACTGAAGAAATATATCAGGCCATTTTCGGCAATTTTTTTATACCTAGTTAAAATAAGCAGATTCTTACAGTCTCTATCATTTTATCTTCTTTCCCTCCTTAGAGTATTTCACACTTTTTATTGATTCTACAATCATACAAATAAGTCTTTTAAGCAGTTATTTGCCATGGAGTTTTATTGCTGCCATTTACAAAGAAACTCACAGGAAAAATGCAATATTGACAGCTAATAATACCAGATTCATGCATCAGAATAACCTTCATTTTGCAATTGACCCTTTCAATGGGGCTAATACTTCATTAAAGCAATGAGCTGTTCCTTCTCCCCCACTGCCAGCTGGTTCAGTCCCACACAAGCTGATAGCAAAGGCTGGTGAGGGGGAAGTAGTGGAGAGGAAGCAGAGACTAGAGCTCCTGCTGCCTCTCCTTTGCCATTGCTGGCTTAACTGTGCAGCTCAGCAGCAGCAGCAGCAGAAGTGCCTCACAGATGCCTCTTCAATCAACTGTGCAAGTGTGGATGTGTCCTCTCCACTCCCAGGAGTCAGGGAAATCAGCACATCTGTACCCCCTTACTACCAAAACTACAGCTCAAATAAGACACTTGTTAGCAACAATAAGGAGTGTGAGGCTCATCAGTATCTCTTTTGCCTTCTGCACTTTGTTTCTTCTCAAAACATTTGGGATTACAGCATGCACAGAGAAATAGCAGAAGTAGGAGCAGCCACATCTCTGTGGATGGCTGCAACATTTTGCTGGTTCAGGGCACAGGAAAGCAAAGCCTGTAGAGGTCTGGGTGGAAGACAGCTCACAGTCCAGTTTGATCACTGTAATTATCCAGGAATTAATCTGGCCAATGGCTCTTTCCACTGTGAAACTTTGAAAATAGAGAGGGGATAGAATAATAAAGAGGTTCAAAAAGTTAATGAAGAAAAAAAAAAAGCTCAAATAAACTTATTTTGCTTATTAATGATACATGAAGAAGTAAACAGAATTAAATTGAATTCTTCCTTCCATGGCCTGTCTCAGGATGGCTCACAAGCACTGAAAACAGAGAGATGATTTTTATTACTAAGTCACTTGTTTAGAATTATGAGAACATATTAGCACTTTTCACCTAGAGCTGTAGTCACACATTGATGTCTGTAGAAGTGTGGAATTTTTCTTGGAGAGTTTGCTGTGCAATCAGATAATTTAAAGCCAAAAGCTAGAATCTGAGAATCCCTGTGTTAGATCTCTCAGGTATAATTCTTCATAAGACCAGTCCAATAAACCAAGTCTCCCTCATTTTTACATTTTATACATCTATTTTTTTCCTCTTCAAACTGTAAACTGTCTTTAGCCTACTAACAGAATTTTAGAAACACCCGCGCTCTGCAATATCATGCTGCAGAGAGTAAAATATCTCTAATCAAAGGTTCCCATTCTTGTTTATATTCTTGTGCTGCTGAAGAAGCTGTGTTCTGCTCAGACAAACCTGCATGTAAAGCATTTTGAGCAAAAAATAACATATCTCAAAAACCTTTGTCCTTCTTGGCATATCTTATTTTTATAAACAGTTGGGCACAGCTCCATCACCTTGATATGGATATAATATCTGTGCTTTAGTGGAGCTTCTCCCTGCTCTGGAATATCACCTCTGATTTTCACATACTGCAGAGTTGTGCTTTGAAAGTGAGTTGCAAAGCAGGAGAAGAAAGAATATGCTTAGAGATTAGGAGCTACTGTACTAAAAAAGAAAAGAAAAGAAAAATAGTTGAGATTAAATTCAGGCTGTGTTATACTGTGAAATACTCAGCTTTGGACAGCATCTTGGACCTCAGAATCAGTGGCAAAATTCTTGTCCTAGTTGCTTTAGATCATGGATTTCACTGCTTTTATATTCTTGACGAGAGGAAAAATGCTGTTCAGGAATAAAATCATGACGACATGAATATTCTTCTGCATTCTATCATGTCAATTACAACCTCCTGCTGCTTAAAAGCTTTCAGTCATCATTCTGAATAAAATTAAGGAAGTTAACTAATACAGACAAACTGTTCTGGTACAGTTGATTTGAAAGATGATGAAGGTGTGCAGCCAAGGTGGTATTTACAGAGTACCATTTGCCTTTTGTTAATAATGGTAATGTGTGAGTGGCTACCCATTATGATGTGATGCCTCTTGTGTGTTGAGTATTGTGTTACTGGGGTAAGAGCACTTGAAATCACCAGAAAAGAGTTTGCAATTTTTGTTTCTGACTACCAGAAATCAAGGAAATTTCATCTTTGTCTACTGAAAATATCAGAAGAAAACAAAATAAATAGAAAGAAAGGTAGAAGTTATAGGTCTAAAGAAGAGCTGTTTGAATGAAACAGGAGAGAGGCAATGTAAGAGATTCCAGGGGATAAATTAAAGATAGTAGAGAGGCTTGTGAAGAAAAGAAAAACCTGTTAAAAGGGAAAATTTCAGAGTGGTAAAGGCTGATGTGAGGGGGAGTAGGGTGGGGGCAGAACCCAACATAGACAACAATAGAGAGAAAGAAGTATAGGAAAAAGAGCTGAAGAGGCATGCAAAGTGCATTGAATGGAAAAGGGACTGTGAATGTCTCAGTGAAGGAAAGTGTACAAACTGAGAACAAAGGAATGAAACACTAGGATTTCTGGAAAGCGAAAATAAGAAGATATTAAAAGTGGCAGACAGAATAAGAAATAAGCAGGGGAAATCAAGTGTGAATACTGGCTTGGAAGAATTCCGTCAGGATGAGTGGTTGGGGAGGTGGGTTATTTCTGAAGGGATGATTTTCAGGAAATAGCAATTCTGAGATAAGGATATAAAGTAGAAATATTGAAGAAATACATCATCTCCTGCTGCCCCTTCCACTTCTAATCTTTTCTTCCTGCCACTTAGCATCATTTTCAAAAGATCCTTGCACCAAAATCTCTCATATGCTTCCCTCTTTCTTTGTAAACCATCAACAACCTTCTCTCTTCCTATCAGCCCTCTCACTCGACTCCTATTAGCTGAGAGGGAGAGTTTGTCCCGTCCTTACAGATAATCCTCTGTTGAGAGCCAAAATATTGCATCACTTCTTTGTACTGCCTCATAGAACGGGAAAATGAAATCTCAGCAGTCATCTCATAGAATCACAGAATGGTGTGAGTTGGAAAGGACCTTAAAGATCAGCTAGTTCCAACCTCGCTACCATGGGCCCCTGAACACCTTTCACCAGACCAGGTTGCTCAATGGCCATTCAGCATGGCCTTGAACACTTCCAGAGATGGGGCATTCACAGCTTGTCTGGGCAACTTGTGCCAGTGCCTTATCACCCTCACAGAAAAGAATTTTTTCCTAATATCTAATCTAACCCTAACCACTGTCAATGTGAAGCCATTCCCCATTGTCACTTCAGGCCATTGGCCAAAGTCCCTCTTCAGCCTTCTTGTAGGACCCTTCAGGGGGACCTTCAAGGCTGCTCTAAGGTCTCCCTGGTGCCTTCTCTTGCCCAAGCTGGACAGTCCCAGCTTTTCTCATAGGAGAGGTGCTCCAGCCCTCTGGTCATCTTTATGCCCCTCCTCTGGACTCGCTCCAACAGGTCCCTGTCCTTCCTGTGCTGGGACCTCAGAGCTGGATGCAGCACTGCAGGTGGGCGCTCACCAGAGCAGAGCAGAGGGGCAGAATCCCCTCCCTCTCCCTGCTGCCCACGCTGCTTTGGATGCAGCCCAGGACACGTTTGGCTTTCTGGGCTGGGTCATGTACAGCCTCGTACCCACCAGCTCCCCCAGGTCCTTCTGGGCAGGGCTGCTCTCGAGCAGTTGTCTCTTCTCACTGCTCACAGAAGATGGTGAAAACAAACATCCAGGTGGTACTACTGTCTTCAAGATCTTTCTCTGTAACAGCCTCAAATCTAGCCAGACATGAGACAAAGAGGAAAGCAACAATCAGATCATAATAACCATCATTCACAGGGAGTGCAGAAAGCTGAAGAAAGAGCTTTAACAGTGGAAAAGCACTTTCTCTTGCACTGTCACTACATTTCCCCCAGGTCAAAACCCTCTAGCTTCCCTCCTAGTTCCTGCAGCTTTTTCCAATTGTCCTAGGGACTTCACAACATATAAAATGTGATCTGAAACGCAATGGATTTGCCCCATTTTCCATTTAATTTTATTGATGTCGTCTGCTTAAGGATGTTTACACCAAATCTTTTGCTTTGCATGTATACATCTATGGTTAATATGTGGGGGTAAAAACAAAGGTAGCAAACATGCTGGTAGTAAGGGAAAAAGTACTTTTTACTGTATATACACAAAGAGAGAGCATTTTATTGAATGTTTTTTAAATATAGTAGTTACAGTGTCAGGCTGGTAGAAACAATGTCATATGTATCAACTGAATCCCATAGATTTTTAATTTTAACTACTTATTTTCAGTCAGTGGAAGTAAAATATTAGTGGCTTCAGCTCAACTTGTCATTTCATGCAATGTTTCTGGAAGATGTGGTAAGAGAAGCCTGAAACCAGATAACCAAAAGAACAGGGTCGAAACAGAGTCTGCAGACAAGTGAGAGTATTTTTAAATTCCTTACCACAGCCTAAATTCCATTAGTATGAGACTTGGAAGGATACATCTGTTATTCTTTAAGGAACTAAAGCAGTTGGCTGGCCTCCTAGCTCTTGAACGGAGTGTTCAAGGCTCACATGGCAACACTGTGCTGCATATAATGAATCTGTTTAATTTAAATTATTTTTCTAACAGAAAAAAGAAAGGAAGAAGTAATGATTGAGAAGCATCTGTGAAGGATCTGCTATACCTGTTTTTTTTTCAAAATCTGTCTTCATAACTTGATTCATCCATCATCTGGAGTTACTGGAAGAAGCAGAAACATGGAAGTACTGTAGATAAAAAGCACAATATCTGAAGATTAGGTCTAGCTTCCTGTTTTACTGTCTTGAATATGAATGGAGACTATACAGAACAGGTATGAAGAAAGCTCTGGTTGAGTTAATTTTATTCACAACAAACTGATTCAAAATACTGACCAGCCTTTTCTTTCCTTAACCATCTTCCTGTTGGATTGTAAGTGCAAGGCTTCCTTACATGAGAGTTTTGTGTAAAAATTTAAGTTGAAAGATTTAATAAAATCCAGATGTGTAGAACAGGGGGAAAAAAGCAAAGGGTGGAAGAAAGTCAAGGGGAGTAATATTATTTGCAGAGACAAAACAAAGGTTAGGTGAAACCAGATGCTCTTGAACCTATCCGTGAAGTACTGTACGAAGAAAATCACAGAAATACGTTACAGACAGAGAAAAGTTCCCATCACTCTTTAGGTTAAGGAATTGATGTCCTCATGTCTGAACGGCTACCAAACAAACTGAGATAGAGGCCATGGACATATGTGTATATGTATGTTATCTAGAGAGGTGCAGTGGGTTACTAAAGTAGGAAAAATTGCCAGGAACTATATGTTTACAAGAAATATATACAGGAAAGGTTCTGTGATTAGGTGTGTAGAGTTTATCCACTGCATTCAAAAACCTTCAGTACTCAAGTTTTACATTATCCAATAAATGTAAATATAAAGGCTAAATAAGAAAAACATTCATGGGAATTGTCCTGAATTTTTCATGCAAAACCTAACTTCAATCCTTAAAACCACTTCCATGAACTCTCTACAAAGCAGTGTTTCCATGTCTTTGCATTGCTAGTTGATAGAGTTGGTAGGGAAAGCCAATCTACAGAGGCAAAACTGGAAGTCTGAATTTGTTATTTGTTGTTTTATTTTTCTTTCAACTGTTGTACAAGTAGACCTACTGTAGCTATGAGGATCCTGTTTCTAAAAACCCTGCATTTGTCTTTGTTTTCTTTCTTAAGGAGAAAAGAAAAGGAAAAGAATAGAAATATTAGAAATTGGTAAGTATTTGAGAAGACAAGCTGTTCCCAGCACTACAGAGAGACAAGAGCAGCAGAACCTTTACAAGACTTGGACAGTCCTACAGTAACCTGGCCGAGGCACTTCCTTGCCTAGTGTGGATAGCTTTATTGACATTTTATGGTTTTTATTTCGACTTTCAAAGGACTTAAAAACCCACAAGAGTATTGTTCTCTGGCCAGCCAAGTTCTGGATGTTTCATAATGCATGCTGGTCACTGAAATATTTCAAATACGACTTCAAGCAAAACCCTCCAATTATAGAAAAGCACTATAATTGTACATTTAAAAACATATGTTTAAACTGGCTTCATCTATTTTAAGCAGAACAAAGGCCAACTGAAAAGTTTCAAGGAAGAAGACACCATTTTGTAAGAAGACACAAACAGGGTTTTTTGGGGTAGGAACCCTGTGATTTAAAGCTGAAAATGAAAATAAATGTATTGTGAGAAAATGAGATTTCAGCTTGTAAGGACTTAAAGACGATTGCCAGGAGACTTCCACTTACTCCAGTGCCAACTCTGTCAATGATTTGCTGTATAATATGAAATTAAGAAGGATAAAGTCTCCAGAAACAATTTTCAGTAGGCTAAATGAGGTTGAAAAAATTGGAAAAATTTGCAGACCTCTCAAATCTTTCAGTCACTGAATACCTCTGTTCCTTTTTTATCTGTCTGTAAGCTAATACACAAGCAGATCCAACTTAAATACTGGTGATCTGCCTGAGTTCTGCCACTGGGAAACACAATCATGTTTTTGCACTCCTGGACCCCACTTTAGCACCCATTCATCTGGGGTACTGAACTATGCCAGATTTCATGTTCACATCTGATTCTGATCCAAGGAATTCTGGCCCCATACTCAGAGTACTTCCATGCATCATAACATGCAGGCTACAGTTTCAGAATACAGCCTTAATGTGTCACAGATGCAAACCTGCCTTCAATCCCACAGCTCTGCCCGGGCAGTTACAGTCAACATCATTCATTTTCCAGATATTTCTCTATACAACATGCAAGACATCATCTGCTGTATGTTGAGAAAAAGTCAATAAATAGCATGGACTTAATTTCACCACCCACTTTTAGCAGCGGAAGAATAGGAAGCAGCATGTAGGGAAAGCTTGAGAAGCTTTGAATAA